>JBBPBP010009778.1:29632536-29647603 GCA_037974735.1 Cicer chorassanicum | reverse complement strand
TCATTAGATCATCGAAATTATAATTTGTAAGTCATATTTATTCTAATTAATTAAGATTGAATAGTGATCTTCAAAATTTAAAGTGTAAGTCATAGTTAGTCTAACTAATTAAGATTAAACGGTTGGATTGTGAAAATTAGAATTTCTAAGTCATATTTTATCTAATTAGTTAAGATTGAACCGTTTGATTGTCAAAATTTTAATTTCTAAATCATAGTCAATTTAATTAAGATTGAATTTTTGAATCGTCGAAAATATAATTTATAAGTCATAGTTAGTCTAATTTGTTGATATTGAATAGTCATATCATTGAAATATTCATTTCTAAGTCATATTCATTCTAATTAGTTAAAATTGAATCATTAGATTGTTGAAATTATAATGTTTAAGTCATAGCTTGTCTAATTTATTAAGATTGAGCCATGAGATTATCAAAAATAGAATTTCTAAGTCATAGTTAGTCTATTTAGCTAAAATTGAACTATTGGATCGTCAAAATTTAAATGTTTAAGTCATAGTCAGTTTAATTAATTAAGATGAATATTTGAATCAACGATAATAAAATTTATTAGTTATAGTCAGTCTATTTAATTAAAATTAAATTGTTAGATTGTCGAAATTTAAATTTTTATGTTATAATTAATCTAATTAGTTCATATTTAACCATCGAATCATCGAAATTAGATTTCGAAATCATATTTTGTTTAATTTGAATTATCTGACGATTCAATATTCACTAACTAGATTGACTATGACTTAAAATTGTAAATTTTAGTGATCCAACCGTTAATTTGAATTAATTAATTTGACTATGACATAGAAGTTTAAATTTCAATGATCGAATTGTTTAATTTTAACTATTTAGACTAAATATGATTTCAAAATTTTAATTTCCACAATTCAACGGTTCATTTTAACCTGGTTAGATTGCTTATGCTTTAGAAATACTAATTTCGATGATTAAACGGATTAATCTTAACTAATTAGACAAGACTCTAAAATTTTAACTTCCATGATTTCAATGGTGTAATGTACTTGTCTCCGGCGTAATTCAAACACAACATAACCTCTAATAGCTCAGAGGAGAAACAATGAAGTTCCACTTTAAGGTTCGTAACCCCGATGTGTTTGCTTATGGCTTTTATGAAATCTACTCTATTTTGATCTAAGGAGGAACTTGGAGAAATATCTTCTTTTATAAGTATATCATAAATGTTTAAGTATTTCCATATGTCATTTACATGCTGAAAATACTGACTTTGGTAAAATGTTTTGTATAAACATGTTCCATGTTTCCTCTACTCAGCTTCCCAAAATATGAAATCTTGTCCATTTATATGGGCCATGAAATTTTGAGGTCAACCTTTGTTTTAGAAGTCTAATGAAAAATTAATTACATAAAATATAAATTAGAAGAAAGAGTAACAAAATAATTGGGCCGACTATATAATCAAAAATTTAGTAAGAATATATAACCGCATAAATTTGATAACGTTCAATTATTTTTTTGCAAATTATAAATTTGATCAATAAACATTTGAAATTTAACTGAAGAACATCATCAATATTCATTCTCTCTTCTTTTTGCATAAATACATTAAAAAAAAAGACATCGTGTGAATATAAATGTGAATGCACAATCGTGGTGCACGACGCACATATACATTTTTAGTATTAAAACAAAAGTTGGTCCTCCTCTAAATATTAATGCATATTATTTTTATAAATTGGCCTTGCTCATAATATATATACATATTAAAAAACAAAATGTTAGTTATTTTTAAATTTGAGACCCTAAGCAGTCGTCCCTCTCAGTCATACTCAAAGCCACCACTTACTTAAATGAGAATATGAATGACCCAATACATCAACATCGGTTTAATGAAAATAGTTTTTTGACATTTATATTATTTTTAAAATATAGACAATCATTCACTTTAAAAGTCTTTTATATGTTTATTAAAATTTAAATTAACACAAATATTAAAAAATAAAAATAAGAAATATATTGTCAAAGTAAACGAATTCTTATAAAACAATTAGCAATTATTTTTGTAACACCAACGTTTGAATAAATATTATAACCTAACATTTACTCTCGTAGTCTATGAATTCACTTTAAAGTATTTTATCTGCAATACTAATTAATCTTTTTTTTTTCACATTTGAGTCGGACAATATGACCCATAACCATCTACCCTGTGAATAAAGTACATCACTTAATTCTCTACACCTACAATCATATATTTGTAGTTGTAACAATCATATATTTGTACCTGTAAGTGTGAGAATCTGAAAATATGAATATGACCCATGACCATCTATTCTATGAATTTACTTAATATGAAAACAAGTTATATGAAGTGATATGGAAGATATAAAAATATTTATAGAGTTGAAATCATAATGGACATATTCTTGTCAAAATGTCTATCTAACGTATGAGTTTTTTTTCTTCTTATCTTCACAATCCACCATTTTAAACCTTTGTGACATGTTTAGCAATTTATCTGTTTTGGTTAATTTCCTAAGTTGTTTGTGGCTATGATTGGGAAGGAGTGTATGTTCACATTCAAACATAATCTGCAAACTCAGCCACATGGGTTAAGATATTTTATATTTCTGCATTGATTAATTTAAAAGTGTAAAATGTGATGTAGCTAAATATCTCTAGAAGGGTGGTTGAATAAGGATTTTGGTGTTTAAAAATATTTTACTGTGTTTTGAATTACTGACCTCTCTGAGAGGATACGAATTAGAGGATAGAAATTTAAACATTTAAATGTGAACTGAATAAAAGCAAGGGAAAATATAAACGAAGAGACACAAAACTTTTATACAGGTTCACCCAATGATGGCTACGTCCAGTCCGTCTAGTCCTCACACACTTGTGAGATTTTACTAATGATCAACCAGATCAACCTCTCACAGAGGTTGATTTCACTTTGTGTATTCTTAAGCTTCACCAAGCTTACAACCTTGTTTCTTACAAGTTTCAAATAGTTCCAAGTGCAACTGGCGTGGAAATTACAAAGTGATATGAGTATGGTTTTCTTTCTCTTTACTTAACACTTTCTACATAGATTTTTCAGTGATCTAGTGTAGGAATATAGAAAGTATAAAGAGAGGATGGATATTGCTCTTGATAGATTTAAGACTTTTGATCTTTTTATGCAATGTAGTTGTGTGTTTGATAATGAAGAGCTCCCTGCCTTTTATAGAGAACTTGTGAAGCTCTTTCCATGTGGCAAACATCATATGACCGTTGGGGACTTGATCAAAAAGTCCAAGGTTTTTGAGCTTAATTACAGAACTGTCATCCAGCTGTCTTTGGACAGATGCAGTCTATCCTCGTCCATGAGGTTCTAACCTCCTAGGTACTTGGTCATGTGCTGTCCTTTTCTCTTTTCATTCTTCAAGACATCTAAGGCTATATCTTTGACTTTATGGGCTACAGCCTTCCTGTAAGTTGAAATGCCAGGTCGTTTTCAACTTTTGAGAATGATGTGACTATTGATCCATCCTTTTACATTGTACTGGCCATCCTCGTACCAGTTAAAACTGACCTCTTTGATTAAAATGCTTTATTTGTTCATTCTTGGATGCTGTTTTAACTTCTCTTCATGACTAAAAATCATGGCTACAATGATGATGAATATTATGCATCTTTGAAGGTCCATCCTCTTAAGGGTTTATCCTATCCTCCTGTTTGAAAACTTGATGGATTGAGTCAGATTTTTCTCTTTTTAGTCTTAATGATTAATAACCTGTTTTCTAATATGAATTCACTCAAAAGCACAGATTAGTCATTAAACACAATCATAATCCTTTAAGTAATTTTGTTATCATTAAAATCATTTGAGAGAGATTTTGTCTCAATAAAATGATCATTTATGAATTTTACACCATTGGACTAACAAAGTGATTTTGTTTTATTTGTCAAAATATATTTACATTTATCCTACGTTTTTATATATGGCTGGAGTTTGTGTTATATATAATGATATTCTTCTATGCTTAAATAACTTTCACACACTCTCAAAATATTAAAATTCCATTTGGAAAAATATTACTGCTTTTTGATAAATCAAGATGTCCCTTTCCCCTAAAATTGTATGCCTTTCTTATTTTAATTATTAGCTATTGACTTTAATTAATATATCATTAATTCGTTCTATTTTATTTTTGTTATAATTATGTTTTTTTATAATAAAAAGAAGTGGTTTATTTTTTCTACTTTCCTTTTTTGTTTTAAGAAATTTTTTTTTTGCAAGAAAAGATTATTAAAAATATATGTACACCTTTCTTAAAAAAGTATTATGTTTACTCCTCTCTCTACCACTTTCCTACACAAAATACCAATGAGTGGATTTGGATAATTTTTTTATGTTTATATGGAAGCTTATAACCAAAATATTCAAGTCCAAACTTACAATTATTTTTAGGAGTAAAATCATCAAAATCAAATACACTTATACCTCAAAAGTTAATTAAATCAAAGTTACATTATTCAATAGCCAATAGTTTTTTCATAGGATATTTCAACAAAAATCATCGTTAGATCATAAGTTCATATGTTTATATTAAGAACGCAAAAACATATTATGATTTTGTAAGTTAGAGGTCATATTAGTTTTTAGGATTCAAACTCTAGACCTCTTGCTTAAATCTTTTCTGATGTTATTTACTTCATCAACTAGACTACACATGATAAAAAAAAATCATAATTTAAGTTATAAGGTTCTACAAAATTGATGTTAGATGTTTCACAAGTAATATTCTTCCATCTAATGGACAATGAATCGAGGGAATGAAATATACAAGAACAAATTAAAAAGATAATTAAGCAAATGCTAATGAGGAGGGACTGGAAAAGCACAAATATGGTTATCAAATTTGGACTGATAATTTATTTGATAATAGCACAGAATTGATTAAACTAACAAATCATAGATTAAATCATATGAGTAAGTATATATTGATTTTCTAAGTTACATATATATATATATATATATAATTTAAATAAAATATATTGTATGTAAATTTTCAAATATGATATAATTATGTATTGTATATTTATAATGTTGAAGTTACTTATGTACCGGAACAAATTTCTTTTTAACTCTAAAAGACATGTTACTTTGGTAAAACTGTTATTTTTTTTATTCATTTATAATTTTTCATTAATTTATGTGAAATGACCAACTATGATAATTTTTGTGGAATGTAGAGAGTAATTTGTATGTATGTTGATAGATTAAATTTAATGTATTGGTAGAATTAAAAAAATGGCTAAGTACCACCCGTGGTCCCTTAACATAATTCAGTTAACGATTTAGTCCTTTATATTTTTTTTTTCTTTTCGATTTGGTCATTTATGTTTTTAAATAATTTCAGCGTTACCTTTTAAGTGGGGTTCCGTTAAGAAAAAGTTAAAAAAATCTCTCCTCCGTTTCAGAAAAAGTTACCCTTTATGTTTTGGAAATATTTCAGAAAAATATTCAAAGTTTGTTCTAAATTTGGTAGTAGGATTGATTCGTTAAAACTGAAGCTATGAGGTATTTATACTCCATAGACATCACTTCAGATCACTGACAATCGTTCCTAGAGGTTTGATAAACATATGCAATGATCCAGATGAGGGTTTTTTTTAACTTTTTCTTAACAGAACCCCACTTAAAGGGTAAGGCTGAAATTATTTAAAAACATAAAGGACCAAATCAGGAAAAAAAAAGATAAAGGACTAAATCGTTAACCGAAATTAAGTAAGGAACCACGAGTGTTATTTAGCCTAAAAAAATTTACATTGTCAAAATATCCACCCGAGATAAAAGTGAAAATATCCACCCGAGAACACCGCTTGCAATTGACACAATTGGTGCAAGGACATAAATTTTTTCCATCATTTGATTTTGCAAATGCAAAATCAAGAAAAATAATCACTCCTCTAATGTACTTCTCTTTATTAAGAGAGTTGTTAAGGTTGTAGGATATCCAACTCTTATCCATTCAATTCAATACAATAAACTGAAAAATTGAATGAAATAACACAAAAAGTTAATAAATATAACTTAAATATATAAAAAGGAAAATAACAATATATCAGTTCAGCAGCATGGATGGAGTTATTGTTCATTTGAGATCCATAAGAAATGGGTCACTATAATCTGAAACATCTACTGATAGAATTCATTGAAGTGTTGCTCTGCAACATTTTGATTAAATATTCATTGATTTCAAATTTTTATAGAGGTAAGTATATATACAAGATGATGAAGGTAGAACTTTAACTACCAACGCCGGCATGACATAACTGACTCTAACAGAAGTTGCCAGCATGACATAAATAGCTTTGTGCATTTAACACGTGCATAATACATACAATATGTATATCTCTATATAACTATTTAGCTACTCTTTTATTTCCATGAAACAAGTAGTTCAATTAATATATGTGAAAGAATCACATAATTGAATACAACAAGAATGTACTTTTAATGCAGTGGTAGTATTAAAAATCTAAACTTAGTATCTAGAGTTGTTGTTATGTAAGTGTAATAAAGCACCTCATATAATTAAGTAAATAGCAAATGAGATTCAATACAAAATCAGATGATACTAAAATTTATTACGCTAATAATGCATTAAAATTAGACCTATAAAATATTCTAGTGAAAAATCAATAGAACAAAAAGCCAAGCTTTGCAGTTTTTGAGACTTTTTATTTTTGATAAATATGTAACACTAAGTTGTGTCGGTGTCTCTGATACCGACACAACACCGACACGTGTGGATAATCTCAATTACTTCTATTTTGTTAAGTTATTACCAGAATCTGTAAGTTAGTGTCACTATTGTGTATGGTATATTTGTTTCTATGGTACTTCATAGTTAGAAACGCTCAAGAATTGTGTTCAATTACTTACTACTAGCCTCTGCAGTGCAGAATGTCCAATTTATTTGTATTGAAGGTGAACAAAATCATTAAATTTAAGGAATTAACATGAAAATGAATTTCATATATTTCTAGAAACACATAAATAGGACAAATCAATAATGTACATAAAAATAAAAATGTAATATTTGCAGGATTATCAAACCTTTTTCTTTGGTGGATGAACTGATGACACCTTGTTTCTCAAGTCTCTTCTTTCTATCTTTCTTCACTTTTTCCAATAACTCCACATCATCATCTGCTTCAAGTATTGCAGCATTAGCATCAAACCTTATTTTACCAAGGGGTAAGGAATATGCATGATACACATTGTGGGATATTTGAACTGATGTATACCTTATTTTACCAAAGAAAAAGTTGTTGCCAAGTATCAGTTAAAAATGATATTGTAAAATAATGACAATTCAAGACAAACAACTATAGTTATACTTGTATTACTGATGTAGTTGGGGTACTAGTAGCAAGCAACAATGAAAATTACAGTAGTGGTTAAGCTGATCATTGTTATGTTTTTTTATTTGGGGTTTAGGACATTCAATTGAATCCATTATATAATCACTAAGATTTATCAACTTTCATTTATTTTTCTGGTATCTGTTTATGGTTTATGATTAATCAGAATGAAATTGCAGCAATTGAAACATGAGTGATGGCAGAATAATTAATGTGTTTGCATATGATGATCAGAATAGCAAATAGACAATCAGCTCAAAGATCAAGAGTTAGGAAGCTGCAATACATGATATTATTTCAACAAAATCCTTCAATCAAACCTGAGCTTGAAGATGAGAAACTCCATATTTGTTTTTTTCTTTTTCATTATCTTTTCTCTGAAAATGAAAATAGAAGAACCACAAATCAGTTTTAAAATATAAAATACTAAAATCAATCAAATCATTCAAATCATTCAACCAATGCAAATTGTTAATTGAGGAAAAACAATTTCCACTTACTCGTGAATCTCTCGCTGAATCTGAATTTGAAGAAATCGGGAAAAGCTTCTTCAACAGGAATCTAAAGACGAAATCGAAAAAATGATGAAGAAATCTGAATCTGAATTTGAAGACGAAATCGAATGATGAAAAAATGATGAAAAAATCTGAATCTGAAGACGAAATCGAAAAAATGATGAAGAAATCTAAATCTGAATCTGAAGACGAAATCGAATGATGAAAAAATGATGAAAAAATTTGAATCTGAATTTGTTGTTGCGATTTTTGAAGGGGTGAGTGAAATGCAAAATCGAAATGTGAATTGTTGTTGTGTGCGTGAATGATATTCTGGTGAAGGGGTGAGTGAAATGATTTTTCGGTGAAGGGTGAGTGAAATGATTTTTTTGGTGAATGGGTGAATTGAATTTTTGGATATGAATATTTCAATTTTTTTTAAGTTAACATAATGTATTATATTAAATGAGAATAAGTGACACTCTATCTGTAGCTAAAAGTAATTATATTGACAAATAAAAAGATATCACTAAAAGTTGAGTGTCACAGTAGATCTTTTTTTTAGTGTGTGTCAAAATAATGAATTCTCATTGAATGTTAGTGGCAAAATTTTTTCAACAAATATTGATACCACTACGCGAAAAAACCTCTTTTACAGCGCTTTTTTTAAGCCTATTACAGCGCTTTTGTTAAAAAACAAGCGCTGTAGTTACCAGCGCTGTAAAAGGATATAACAGCGCTTATTTTTTAAAAAAAAGCGCTGTAAAAAAGGTGGATATATTGCGCGCTTGTTATACGCATTTTACAGCGCTTTTTGAAAAAGCGCTGTAAAAGGTGCACATACAAATGCATTGTTATGCACCTAATACAGCGCTTGTTAAAAAAGCGTTGTAAAAGGTGCAATTATCTAGATGCATGTTATGCACCTATTACAGCGCTTTCTTGAGAAAGCGCTGTAATAGGTGCATAACATGCATCTGGATAATTCAACCTTTTACAGCGCTTTTTTAAAAAGCGCTGTAATAGGTGTTTTTTTCTAGATGCTTTGTTATGCACCTATTACAGCGCTTATTCAAGAAAGCGCTGTAATAGGTGCATAACATACATCTGGATAACTCAACCTTTTACAGCGCTTTTTTAAAAAGCGCTGTAATAGGTGTTTTTTCCTGATGCATTGTTATGCACCTTTTACAGCGCTTTTGTGAAAAAGCGCTGTAGTAGGTACACCCTATTACAGCGCTTTTTCAAAAAAGCGCTGTAAAAGGTGTTTTTTTTTTATTTTTTAGTTTTATTAAATAATATATGCTGTAAATTTTAGAAGCGCTTTTTTAGAAAGCGCTTTTTATAAAAGCGCTGTCTTTTAGTCCAGAATCACTTCACAAATTCACTATAATCATTACACACCCTAGTATCCAGAATTCACTATAATCAGTCCACAACCTAATTCACAACTTCACAAATTCAGTACACAACCTATAATCAGTACACAACCTAGTATCCAGAATCAGTACACAACAACAAATTCACTATATTTTCAAATGCACAAATATTCACAACAATCAGTTCATAATTACAGCACATAACTACCATATTCACAACCTAAAATATACACAAACAGCACATATTTTCATTCAACTACCCATATTCACAACCTAGTATAATTACAGCACTATTTTCATACAACTACTCATATTCACAACCTAATATATACACAAACAACACATAACTACCATATCCCTTACAGCTTGCCATTTCCCAGCAAATCAAATAATATTCATTTGAAGCACATACTGACACCAGTCTTCCTTTATCTCTGTTAGTTCTTCTTCAGAATATGATGGACCGGAATTGTCAAAGTACTGATATAAAAATTGAACATAAATAAGTTAGAATCAAATATAAACATAATTTATATATAAAAATCAAATAATTAAAATATCGTACCGTTTCTGGAATTGAAATTTGATTCTTATCAACAATCTCCTTCATGAATCGCAATACATAGTACCCACAGTCGATGTTGTTAGTTTGACGAGGGCACTATAAAATAAAACATATAAGTCAATAATTATTTAATTGTGTATTGATTGTAAGTGAAATTTAAAAGCATATATTTCAAACCTTTATTGGAATCCATGTGATGTTATTTGACTTTAGCTTCGACACTGTCGCACCTCTTTGAGCTCGAAAAACTTGTAAAGCACTATCGAATAAATAAATGTGATTATAAATCAATGTGATCTTAATATATATATATGCAAAAAGCTCTCAAACATTTTAGGACAATCACGAAGATCTTCTTCAACTGCTTTTGCAATCTCCTCAACTCGGTCTGGCTCATATGTATCTGTGTCGAAATCAGTTGAAACATATGTATCTGTGCGAGTATTATCATTGATTTTCTCACCATGTCTTATCCAACATGTATAGCTTTGATCAATTCCATACCATACTAAATGTCCTTCCAATTCATCTGCTCTAATGCGTTTTCCAAAACAACATTTTAAACAAGGACAAACAACTCTATTTGGATCTTTTGCATTCATCACAGCAAACTCAATAAACTCCTTCACTCCATTTTCATACTCTTTTGTCAATCGATTAGCAGACATCCATTTCCGGTCCATTTATGACCTATATATATAAATGCAGTTACACAATAAGCATGATTTCAAGTCTGATATATTATGACCTATATATATATATATATATATATATATATATATATTGATAATACACATATAAATAAAATTTATCAGAAACCCTATTATATCATGTAACAATTTAATTATATCAGTAAGCATGACCTATATCAGTAAGCATGACCTATATCAGAAACCCTATTATTTCAATTCTAATATATTATGACCTATATCAGTCTGATATATTATAAATAAAATTTATCAGTAACAAATTATATCAATAACAATAAACAATATTATTTCAAGTTTTTTGATCATGTAACAATGTAACAATTTCATGTAACAAATGTAACAATGTAACAATTTAGCAATTTCATGTAACAATGTAACAATTTCCTGAGGCAACAACAAATAAATAAAATAAATTTGAATTACCTGAGACAACTTGATGATCAATTTGTTTTAAAGGAGGAAGATGGGCGCACATGAGGGGTTCGCAGGGAAGGGAAGATGAGATTTCGTAGGGTTTTGACAACGTATTAAATTTGTTTTAAATTTGATTTTATTTACTTAAAGTTAACGCTTTTTTGAAATGAATGATTTTACAGCGCTTTCTAAATAAGCGTTGTAATAGGTCCTATAAAAATTTAATGGGCAAGCCTATTACAGCGCTTGTCTAAAAAGCGCTGTAATAGGTCAACCAATGACACAAAGCGCAAGGCTTTTACAGCGCTTTATTTTAAAGCGCTCAGAAAGCGCTGTAAAAGCCTATGCAATAGCGCTTGATTTACAGCGCTTTCTGAAGAAGCGCTGTAAAAGGCTATGTGATAGCGCTTTCTGACCCTATATGACCCTACAACAGCGCTTTTTTTACAGCGCTTGTAGAAAAAGCGCTGTTGTAGCCTCCGTTATTTTTAAAAAGACCCTTTTACAGCGCTTGTATTTAATAAGCGCTGTAAAAGACGCGCTATAAAATGTCATTTTTGGCGTAGTGTACTATTTAATTCCTATTTTATTTTATTGGTAGATTGTTGGTTTTTAAATATAAATTCAATGTAAACATTCTTACTATTTTAAAATATGAACAAAGTGATTTCGTTTCATTTTTGCTTTATTTGTAAAAAAAATATTATGTGCATGGCTGGAGTTTGTGTGTTATATATAATGAGATTCTTCTATGCCTTTCTTATTTTAATCAAGATGTCAATTTTTTTAATGAAACTTTATTTTTGCAAACTGATATGGTTTGTATTTCAATCGTAAGCATGGCCTTTTTCTTTTATGAATGTCCTTCATTTTTTCTGTAAAACTTGATAATCTAAGGAGCAAAATACATGTTTTTGTATTTTACATTCTGCTTGAAATATCGATGTTGTTGTGTTTAGTAGTGTGCTTTAACTTTTCTTTCACAATCCAAATCAGTTATTTAGGCATCCGATTTAATTGCATTCATATTTCGTGGACCAACCTCTGCCTTAAAGAACAAGCACGAGTCTAATATCATGAATTGATTGATTGCACGGTAAACACGTGCATTTTATTTTTGTCATGTATGATATGATAATGTTACTTTTGAGAAAGATAAAAATAAACTATAAAAGAGGGATGTTTGCTTTTTGTGTGTATGGCTATTATATAGTACAAGTAATTTGCTTTGGCACCGCCCAATTCCGTGGCAAAGAGACACCGACATATGAAACAGCTTCATGGCATCTGGTTTTCTGATTGTGACAGCCATGCACTTTACTTTTTTTAATCACCTTAATTAACTCATGTCTCTTACTTCCCTGCTATGCCCTTTTTAAACCATGCCTCACGTCTCTCTCTGTGTACATGTATATACTTATAAAACAGAGGATCGCTTTAGAAGCCAATTAATTAAAAACTTTATTTCAAATAATGAATACTTTATATATGATACACTTATAATAATACGCTAAATATGTAGTTGAGACTAAATTTATAAATTTTATGTATTAAAGATTTTATATTGTTTTAGTTTAAGTGTTTGCAAATTGTGGATCGATGCCTAACTAGGTTGTCAAGTTGTTTCCTTGGCGAGGACGTGATGACTCAGTCAGGCAATGGAGTAATCCAATTTTATTTAGATAAATTAAAATGTGAACAACTTTATGATGGAGTAGCATTTTAGCTAGTGGGGACCGTATATCACCAATCATGTATCTTCTTCCATCATTGCTAATTGAATATATCTTTTGGAGCACATGTTGTGTATATATATAGAGTGAGTGTTGGTAAGGTTGGAAAGTAGCCAATTAATTAGTGAATATGAAGAAGCCAATAGTGATTTTGATTCCCTATCCTGCACAGGGACATGTTACTCCCATGCAAAATTTAGCATCTACCTTTGTAAGCCAAGGTTTTGAAGCCGTGATAGTCCTTCCCCAATATATTCATAAGAAGATAATTGATAGTGATGATGAGAATATCAAATGGGTTGGCTTAGTAGATGGGATGGAAGAGGACACAACACCAGATTTCTTTGAAATTGAATCAGCAATGGAGAACATAATGCCAAAACATTTGGAAGAGTATCTTCAAAAATATGAAAGGATTGAAGTGTGTTTGGTTGTGGTTGATTTGTTGGCATCTTGGGCCATACAAGTTACTTCAGGCAGGTTTGGCATCCCTACTGCTGGGTTTTGGCCAGCCATGCTTTCATCCTATCTCTTGATTGCTTCCATACCTCATATGCTTCAGACTAGACTCATCTCTGATACAGGTATAGCTTTGCTTTGCTTTGTGTTTCTTTAATTTCTTTATATCTCATATACTTGGATTTGTATATATATATATTCAAAGTTAAAATGTATTGGCTGCAGGAGTTCCACAACATGAAGGGAAAATTAACTTTGTACCTGAGTTGCCTCTAGTATCAACCAATGATCTACCATGGCTAATTGGAACTATTGGTGCAAGGAAAGACAGATTTAAGTTTTGGATGAGAACTTTGGAAAGATCCATAAAGCTTAAATGGATTTTGGTGAATTCATTTCCCAATGAAACCAAAGTTAGTAGTAGTAATTCACAACATGTTTTGCCTATAGGCCCAATTTGTAGGCCTCATGAATTGACTAAAACTCTCAGCTTTTGGAAAGAAGATTTGAGTTGCTTAAAATGGCTAACAAACCAAAAGGCTAATTCAGTTGTTTATGTTTCATTTGGAAGTTGGGTGAATCCAATTGGTGAATCCAAGTTGAAAAATCTAGCACTAGCACTTGAGGCTTCAAAAAGGCCTTTCATTTGGGTTTTGAGGTCCACTTGGCGTGAAGGGTTACCGAATGGGTTTTTGGAGAGAGTTTTGAAGCAAGGTATAGGGATGGTTGTTTCTTGGGCCCCACAAACGAAGATCTTGCAACACAATTCTGTGGGTTGTTTTATCACACATTGTGGTTGGAATTCTACATTGGAGGCTTTAGAATTCCAAAAGAAATTGTTGTGCTACCCTATGGCTGGGGATCAGTTTCTGAATTGTGTGTATATTGTTGAGATATGGAAAGTGGGTTTAAGACTCAATGGGCTTAGTCAAAATGATGTTGAAGAAGGTATTGCAATGTTGATGGAAGATAATGAAATGGATACACGTTTAATAACATTGTATCAAAAAATAATGGGAATTAACAATGGAGCCTTACTGTTTAAATCCTTTGTGGAACAACTCAAGAAATTAAATTCATAATCTTCGTGTGGCTACTGCATATCATTAATTTATTACATACTAGTATTTTCTGTTGCACCATGTCCAATATTACTTCAAATTTAGTCTTCTTTCATTTTTTTTAAATTTTGTTTCAGAAAATTGAAGGGTCCATTTAATTTATTTTTTCTCAAGTAGAAGATTGAATATTCTTAAATAATCAAGGATGAGAAAATGAATTTTCCGAAAGTACCTAAGAAGAGAATAAATTTGTCTTTTAAAACATTGATTCAAAGAGAATGAATAAAACCCACCAAAACAGAATTGTAAAGTTACACAAAATGAGAATAGGAGAATGTGCTATTTATAAATCCTATCCTCGTGGACTTTTATTCTAGTGGAATGCCTGGTCTTGGCCCTTTACCGAGTTACTATTTTTCGATTTTTTTTATAACAAAAGGTTTTACCTTAACCACAAAAGTCGATTTACAGACGAAAAAAGATCTTAAATCTTAGTCACTTATATTATTCTCAAAATATTATTTATTTAATTTAAAATATTTAATATTGATAGTTAAATGTTTAACATTAAAAATAAACAATTTAGTAAATTTAACTTGTATTTTATAAGAAAATTAAAAAATTAATTGCATTTAATTATATTTCTTAATACCACGAAAATTATTATTTTTGTTTATAATAATAACAGGAGTACTTCTTTTTAGAGTTTGATGGTTATTATATACTTATATTTATGTTGACAAAAAAATTCATGATCAAATAAATAAATAAATCTCTTGTTAATATAGTTGTTCTTAACTTGAGTTTAGTTTTTATTTACTTCCTAATTAAATTTTAAATTATT
>JBBPBP010009778.1:29589788-29631971 GCA_037974735.1 Cicer chorassanicum | reverse complement strand
TGAAATAAAACTTTAAGTAAGTCAATTGCTTAGTATATCATCAGACAACTAAGTAAAAAAATAAAGAAATCCTGGTTCGTATAAGACTAATTTAATTCGATTTATATTTTTTAAAAATTAAAAAATGTTATTTTTTTCAATAACTAAATTGAATTTTTCAAAATTTCTCATATACCAAACCGGTCTTTCACTCTATAATTAAAGAATTCATTATAATTTTATAAAAAGATTTATTTAGGGATGGTATTTTGAATATTTGGGTGAGTTATGGCGGAATAATAATTCGGAGGTATAAATAAAACTACAAACTGATTAGCGATGTGTTTTTTCTTATGTTTGATTTAAATGTAAGCGTGTTCATATAATATATATATATATATTTTAATTAATTTATTTTAATCATTTTTTTATTTCTTAGTTCATATTTTAACTTATTTGTTTGGTTTTTATCATGTGTTGCATGTTTGACATACGCAGTTATGTCATAGGTGTTTAAATTATACAGTGCTTAGTAATTACCTTTTTTGCATTTGTTGCATGTTTGGAATCTCTAATTTGTTTCAAATATTTTTTTTAGTCTCGTAAAAAAATGTAATTTTTAGTATCTACAAAATGATAATGAAAGTATTTTTTTAGTCATATCATGTAGACAAAATTCTTAATAATGTTTTTGTTGGAACAATAGATAGTGCGCAGCGGGAAAGAAAGGAGAAGAAAGAAAAAGAATTGCAGAAACAGAAATTTGTTCTGGATTAATCCAAGATTGATCCGGTATTATTCCAAGATCGATCTTGGAACGATCTTCACAGAAAAGTTCTGTTATTTCAATTATTGTCAATTACACACTTCACATACAAGCTATTAGTTATATATAGGTCTGTTATCTCATGATGCAAGGCACCCAACTAACTAACTAACTAACTATCTAACTAACTATATCAACACTCTAAACGACAATTATGAATTACATTTCAATAGTTTTAATGATATCAAATCATAATGATTAATTTATTTTAATTTATCTTATTATTTAATATGTGTTTTTGAGTGTTCAATTAAGATAGATACATATCAAAAAGAACAAACAAGATTGGTTTTATTTCCAATCAAAGACTAAACACAAAGTAACCTTCTAATATACATCAGAAAGTTTAGAACAAACCTAAAAAAGGAACAAAGCGAAGATAAAATATGAAGAACATTCAAACTTAAATAATATTAAAGACATTCATAATCATAAACAATGAATGAAGATATACGAAACACTCTTAATATGCTAACAAGTGCAACAAACACTTCAAACTTTCCTTAGTAAAATTAACACATTTTGGAAGTAACACGATCTGATGAAAGGACTACAACTCAACTTGAAAAAGTTAATTCATCAACTTCATGTACATCACAAAGTTCATGAGTTCATAATGTCCGTACAAAAGTACAAAAGCAACAAAAAAGTGACAAAAGGCTACTACACTAAACTTGTTCGCTACAATAAACACAATCAACATACAAAGGTGTGATATACTTTACTTTTCTCTCTCCTCATTAAAAGACAATAACAAATCCAACAAATATTCTGAAGTTCACTTAAGTTCAGAATGTTCATTGTCTTATAGATAAACTATAGTTTGAATTACCAAGTGTTGAATCATGAGCCAATAGTAACTAGAAGTTCTGCAAGCTTCAGTATGAAGGTCTCACTCACCTATATAAGTAGAAGACCTCAAAACTTGATGATAAAAGAGCTTACATCAAGTAAATTTCAAAAACACTTTTCAACAAAGTGTAAAACTTGATTAAAATGCTCAAACACACCTAGGTTTATTTGTATCTATAAAACCAAGTTCTCAAGAGTGTACAAATTCTCTACAAATTAAATCTTCATTGATAAATTTGAGATATAACCAATCTCACAAATTGTAAACTTTCTGAAGTCACTTTTTATATTGTAAAAGTGATTCAGTAGATTTGTGTTCGTTGTAAATTCTTAAGTGATTCTCTAATCTTTAACTCTTTACTTTAATGCTTTAAGTTTACTAAAATCACACACATTCAAATACTTAACATTTAGTTTCATATGAACCAACCAAGATTCGAATTCAGGTTCTTTTGAACGATTCGTCTTTAACTTAATCTTAGTTTTACTCCTGTTGGAATATATTTTTGAATGATTTTTATGGATGCATGTTTACACCATTGTAAGAAAATCCTCTACAAAATTCATCTCAAGTCAAAAAGTTTTTATTTTTGAATGATTTTGAATTTGTTTGTTGAAATTGATTCTAGCGAAAAAATTTGGAGTACTACTATATTATTAATCTTGAAAATTGTAACTAGTTTATATGTTTGTGTGGGTGAATGTTCACATTTAAATCATAAACAATTTTAATTAAAACGAGATTATTTTAATTATTTTTTGACATAAGAGATTATTTTAATTTGATAGTTGTAATTAAGGAAATAATTATAATTATATAAAATTTTCTATTTCGAGATTATAATATACATCTACACTATAAACAAATGTCTTGCATCAAAACAAATAGTACATGTAAGATCATTATTTGTAACGAATCATTATTAGGTTCTTATTGTTTAAAAATATTTCAACATAAAAAGGTATTTTTTAAAGTGCATTAATTTATTTTTTTAAAATTGCATTTAATCAATTAGTTGTTAAGTATCTCTCTCATAATGTAAGGAAATATTTGATTTAGTAATTTTTTAGTGCATCTTCGTACCAGAGTCACCACATGCATCATATATAATAATAATAATAATAATAATAATAATAAATAATAATAATAATAATAATAATAATAATAATATAATAATAATAATAATAAAAATAATAATAATAATAATAATAATAATATATAAATCAGAATCACCTCTATATATTTTAGTTTACATTGCATTTTTTTTGTTTATATTGCTGCATATCACAAACAATTTTCAACCTTAATTAATTTTATTTTCTTAGCCACAACACCAAATAAAATGTCTCTCAAGGTTGAATACATTGCAGAAATTAGCTGACAATGGTAAGGTTCCAACCAACATCTACTCTTTCACTAACCTCTAGGTTATTTTCATTACATTACCTTAATCAATAGCATTTAAAAGAAATTAGTCTTTCAATTGAAATTAGTCTTTCTACTATGATTTTACTTATTGAAAAAATGAATTTTTGTACGAATAAATTGCATTTTTTTTCTTCATGTATATAATCATGTTTGATAGAAACAAATTTTTATTTCTTATTGTTTATATTTTAGACATAATATGAGTCTTTATATGTGTTAATGAAGAATTCTCTGAAAATCTGAGAAAAGTCCATCATTATAGTCATTGAGCTAGATTATGAATGGCAAAACACCCCGGTATATCAATGAATATGAACCCAAATTAACTTTCTATTTCTTGGAATATCATTGAACAAGAAATACCGTTAATACAAAAGAGAGGTGGCACTTTCAACTCACGTCCCACTAAAAAAGTTGGAGTATTCGGAGCAATGTTATATGATCATTTAGAAAATTTTACCTCATAACCTCAAATTTAGCCTCCTACCTTCATATTTTAATAAAAATTCAATTTTACCCTTTTAAAAAAATCAAACTTTATATTTTTTGTACACGTCTGTGTTCCGAAAACTTAAAAAAAGTTTTCCAAAACACAAAGTTTGAATTTTCTAGAAACATTTGTATTTCAAAAAACTATACATTTGTATTCCATAATTTTTTTGAAGTTTTCCGATACACATATGTGTTTTGGAAAACTTGAAAAAAGTTTTCCGATACACAAAGTTTAAATTTCCTAAAATAAATTTGTGTACCGAAAAACTTGGAAAAAGATTTCAGTTATCTTGACATTTTCAACCACATGCATGATGTTGCATATTTTCAGGAACGAGTGATCCTTGCTCCAACTTTGGATGTTGTTGAGCACGTCAAGAATAGCATTTTGTCATTGATTCCAGGTGAAGAAAAGGAATATTAGAGTTCATATTCGATATATAAATCTGATGTGAATGATCTACAAAGTCAATGGTTCACTACTGAATTCCTCAGTGATATTAAGTGCTTAGGTATTCCATCAACACAAGTTGACACTTAAAGTAGGTTGTCCTGCAATATTCCTATGGAATATTGATCAAACTGTTGGGTTGTGTAACAGAACAAAAATTACAATCGCTCACTTGGGCAAGAATTTATTAGGGGTAACAGTCATCACATCAAAACTACGCGCGATTAAATTTTAATTCCATGAACGAATATGGTTATGAGTGATCCAGGTTTACCATTTAAGTTTATGAAGAGACAATTTTCGTTGACTCTTTGTTTCACAATGACAATTAATAAGAGTCAGGGTTAATCACTTTCTCATGTTGGCATATATCTTTCTAAACCCAGTTTTCATACATGGACATGTCGCGGCCTAAAACTGCGATGGTTTTTCAAATTCAATGGAATTGCCACCAAAGTTTATTTTAAAATAGGGAAAACATTGAGAAGACCCCTTAAAAACAGAAAAGATGGTATTTAAAACCAAATTTTGAGTTCGGGAGTCGATTATGCGTAGGAAAGGTATAATGATAAAAGTATATTTAAAATATAGAAGAAAAAATAAAATGTTTATTATGATGCTTGACAAGAGTGCGATCTTGCTCCTACGTATCTCCTGGTGTGATGGAGAAATCAAAGCTACGTAGTTCTTAGGTAAAAAATGTGGATGTGTTGATTGCTTTTAAAGAAAATGTGTTTGGTTACAATAAAATGATTAGATAAAATGAAATTGTTGATTTAATGAAAGAAAAGAAAACCTCGAGTCTGATAAATTGATTTTGATGAGAATATTTGGTTATTTATTTGGATTTGGTTAAGAAAGTTTAATATCACCAAATTGTCACAACTCAGATGTCTGAAACTATCACTAACAAGATCTCGCATCCTAATCGTTATTATTTTATTAAAAGGATAAGTATTATTTAGAGTTTAAGATCATCAAGTTGTCGCAACTCAGACGTCTTAAAACTAAGCATGGCAAAATGTAACATTTCAACCAATCTTTTTAGCCACATTGATTTTGAATAACATGGATTCTCATTTTACTAAAGATGATAATGATAAACCTAAGAATGAATTTCGAATGCCTATAATTTCAATAGTGGTTGACGTTGGTTGTAATTAGTCCATAATTTAAGAAAAAAATAAAATGACAACTATTATAATACAAAAGAATAAAACTGAAAGAATTGAATAAAACTTTTAACGAAACTAAAATGCTTATTTATGGTAAAACAAAATTCAAATTAAAGGTATAACACTAAACAAAACTATAAAATTGTTACAGAGATGAGTTAAGAAATAGATACCACACAAGTTGAATATTTGCTATACTCCTTGATTTGCTCTAATTGTATCTTGTTTTGAGTTGTTGTATTCTTCCTTAACTCATTTCATGCTTCATTTATCTTACTAACAAAAACTCTTACTAGCTTAAAAAATGAAAATTGAAAACTCTAAAACACTCCTCCCTTTTGGTTCGAATTTGTTCTCAATTTATAGACGAAAATGATTAACCTTTGTATCTATGGGATAAAATTGAGTTCTTGATTATTGCTTGTTTTTGTAGAAAATTTGGATTTTCTATCATAAGTCTGAAAAAAAGGATACATTTTTTAATTGCTTGTATACATGGTAAAAATAGTAGCCATTTTAGGGCCAGAAATATGGCGTGCACACATGGAAAAATTGCAGTTGTTTTAGGAAGAAAAAAAAAAAAGAAATGCAAAAGAGGCCAAAAAATGGTAGAAAGATGGCGTGTGCAGTAGTAAAGATGAAAAGCAAAGAGGCTAAAAAGATGGAAGTGAAGGTGCAGACACGAGAAGGAGGTTGAATTGTGTTTGCCAAAGTTGATAACTTTTTGCTAATTTGATGAATGTTGGTTAGTTTTTATGAATTACCTAGATAAGAAGCAATCAGATTCAGAGGCAGCAAATAATGAAAGCTGATAATAATAATAATAACTCTCACACTCTAAGAAAAGAACACTCAGAAAATATTTCTAACTTGAACAAGTGTTTCTCTCTTTGAACTCTAAGATGAATTTGGAATTTTGAGCTTTGGTTCTTCTACTCTTTTCTATTTTTTTGATGATTTTCTTCTTCAGCCTTGAGTATCTATTTATAGTTAAAATTTAGGATTCAATTTATTCCTTGTTTAATTTTAAATTGTATCTTGTTCAGATTGAGTTTGTAAATTTTTCAAATTGATTTTGTTTCTATTTTGTTTAGATTGAATTTATAAATTCTTCAGATTGATACTATTTGTATTTTGTTTTAGATAAATCTTGATCAAATCTTCTTCAAATCTTGATCATATTTTCTTTTCAACTTGGTCAAAGATTTTCTTCAATTATAAATATGAATCAAATCTTATTTTAGATTTTCATAAATTATAAATTTGAATCAAATCTTATTTTAGATTTTCTTCAATTATAAATATGAATCAAATCTTATTTTAGATTTTCATAAATTATAAATTTGAATTAAATCTTATTTTAGATTTTCTTCAATTATAAATCTAAATCAAATCTTATATTAGATTTTCTTCAATTATAAATCTGAATCAAATCTTATTTTAGATTTTCTTCAATTATAAATTTGAATCAAATCTTATTTTAGATTTTCTTCAAAAACATGAATCTACTTTCATACTCTTTGAAGTCAAATATATTGTTCTCATAAAATACTTTTGTTATCATCAAAACTCTAAATATAAAATCAACTTGGTTCCAACAGGAAGAGAGTTCTAATGCTGCAAAAAAAAAAAAAACAAGTACTTAAAGGGAACCAGAACTAGAGGGTACCACCAGAGGTACAACCAGATGATACAACCAGAGGCAGAAACAGAACTAGAACCAGAGGTATAACCAGAATGAACTAGAACTAGAGGGAGAACCAGAACCAGTGGTAGAAATGGAACCAGAACCAGTGGATACAACCAAAGGATAAAATTAGAGGATACGACTAGAGGATACCATAATAGGATACCACAAGAGGATATCACCATAGGATACGACCAGAGGATATGACTAGAGGATACCAAAAGAGCATACCACTGGAGGATACGACCAGAGGATATGACTAGAGAATATGACTAGAGGATACCACTAAAGGCAGAAACGAAACAAGAACTAAAGGCAAAAGAAAACTAGAGGATACCAACAGAGATAAAAACGAAACTAGAACCAGAGGCATAACCAGAACTAGAGCTAGAGCCAAAGGGAGAACTAGAGGCAAAAATGAAACCATAACCAAAATCAAGGGCATAAATGGAACCAGAACCAAAATCAAAGGCAAAATTAGATGGAACCAGAACTAGAGGGAACCAAAACTAGAACCAAAGCTAGAGGGAGAACTAGAACTAGAGGCAAAAATGAAAAAATGGAACCAAAGGCAAAACCAGAACAAGAGGTAGAACCACAACCAAAGAGAGAACCAGAACAAGAGGTAGAACCAGAACCAAAAGGAGAACCAAAAGCAGAACCATAGACAAAACCAAAACCAAAACCAAAGGGAGAACTAGAACCAAAGCCAGAGGGAGGACCAGAGGTAGAAACAGAACCAGAACCAAAGGTAGAACAAGAACCAGAGCTAGAGGGAGAACCAAAACCAGAGGCAGAAACAGAAACAGAACCTGAGGCAGAACTAGAACAAAAACCAAAACCAAAGGGAGAATCAAAAGCAGAACCAGAGATAGAACTAGTTCCAGAGGGAACCAGAACAAGAGGCAAAACCAGAACCACAGGGAAATAGAACCTGAGGGATAACCAGAAACAGAGGGAACTAGAATCAGAGGCAGAAATGGAACCAGAACCAAAACCAAAGGGAACCAACACCAAAGGGAGAACTAGAAGGAGAACCAGATCCAGAACCAGGGGGAACGATTTTTTAGGAAAATAGTAATTATGGCAAATATTAAAATTAAACATTTGACTTCTTTTTTTAAAAAAAAAATTAATTAGCCGGAGAAATTTGGGGTAATACAGTTGCCTCTATTTAACTAATTTTTTTACAAGAAATTATGAATGACATTGGTTTTCATATTATCGTTGTAAAAGATAAGTAAATATAAGAATCTAAATTTTTTTATCAAGAAAAATGTGAAAGTAGGTAAAATGGTAATGCCATAGGCCCATAGCAGATAAACTATGATAGTAGGATAACTGTTAATGCTAGAGTATGTGAAATGCAAAGGCGCATAAATTTTTTAAAGAGAAAATAATGCAATGTTTTTTTCGATGTTTTTGATGTGCAATGAATGAATAATCTAAACAAATAATCAAAAATGAAAACTAATCGTCTTTGGATTGGTTTCCGACGCGTAGATCGATAAGACTGAAAATTGATTGTCTTCGGATTGGTTACTGATGCGTAGATCGATAAGAATGAAAATTGATCATCTTTGAATTGGTTATCGATGCATAGATCGATAGAAATGAAAATTGACCGTCTTCGAATTGGTTATCGATACGTAGATCAATAAGAATGAAAATTGATCGTCTTCGGATTGGTTACTAGTGCGTAGATCGACAAGAATGAAAATTGATCGTCTTCGATTGGTTACCGATGCGTAGATCAACATGAATGAAAATTAATTGTCTTCGGATTGGTTATCGATGCGTAGAACAACATGAATTTAAATTGATCGTAGACCAAGCAAAATATGGGTCTAGTTTATAATTTTAATAAAGAGGAAAAATATATATGTGATACTTGCAACGCAAACACATATGAATGAGCAATGTCCAAGACAAGATTGTTGAGCATAAATGAATTATGAATGTAAGATGCACAATCCATGCATGTTATGCATTATAGAAAAAAAATTCTTGATCATTTATTTAATTCCCCGATCCTTATGATCTTATACGCCCAAAAATTCAATAGATGAATAAGGGTAACTACCGTTTTCGCATGATGATTCTTTGTATATCTCGTGTGACCCCTTTTTTTTCGAGGCAAAGTAAAGTCCATTGTTTAAAATAATTACCCTTCTTCTCTTTTACACACTCATATATCTTGAGAATCTCTCGGATTCCCGAGTATATATTTTTCAAGCGTCAAAGAACTTAAAATAATTTTTATATTTTCACATATTTCAAATTCCAACATTTATTATCATAAAACAACAATTTAAAATGCTAGAACAATTAACCATGAAAATGAATTAGTTTAGAAAGAGGTGTATTGTACAACACCCAATGGAAGTATCGGAAAGTGTACATTCATTACATTGGGAACAAAAACAATTAAGGTATGGGTTACAATGTAGTAATGAGTGCGTTTAGCTCTAGTTGGAGAGATAACAAATGTTAGTCATTCTTGTAATTTAGAACTCCCATTGGCCAGCTTCCAAGAATAATAATTGCCCAAATTTTGACTGCTTGAACCTTTTTTTTCCCTAACTTTTTCATGGACCGCTCTTCCAAGTTTTCAGTCCATCATGATGCTCTAATTTTTTCCTAGGTTGCATTTTCAGGTTTTCAACCTAGCAAGCCCATTTTTCAATCATTTGTTTTTTTTTTGTTCAAGCGTAATATTTTTTAACTGCATCTGAATTTACTAGAAGTGGAAACTCCTCTCCATCCATCTGTGCGAGTATTAGAGCTCCCCTAGATACAACCTTTTTCACGACATATGGTCCCTTGTATATCAGGGTCCATTTTCCACAAGAGTCCTTTTGGATGGGCAATATTTTCTTTAACACTAAGTACCCTTCTTTAAACTCTTGAGGACGAACATTTTTCTCATAGGCTTTTTTTAAGTCTTTTTTGATATAGTTTAGCATGACACAAAGCTATTATCCTTTTTTCTTTTATAAGATTCAATTGGTCAATTCGTGATTGAGCCCACTCTACCTTTTCTAGTCTTGTTTCCATCAAGACTTTGATCGAGGGAATTTCAACTTCAATGGGAAGTACCGCTTCCATTCCATACACCAATGAGAAAGAACCCTTGTTGAGGTGCATATAGAGGTTCTATAGCCATGTAATGCAAAGGGAAGCATTTCATGCCAATCTTTATATGTTTCCACCATTTTTTGTATGATTTTCATGATATTCTTATTTGCTGCTTCTACATCCCTATTCATTTTCAGACGATATGGCGAATAATTATGGTGCTAAATTTTGAAACTATCACACAACTCCTTCATCATTTTGTTATTCAGATTGGTCGTGTTATCAGGCATAATATTATTTGGCAAGCCATATCGACAAATACATTCTCTTTTGATGAATCTAACAACCACACTCCTTGTCGCACTAGCATAAGAAGCGACTTCAACCCACTTTGTGAAATAATCAATAGCTATTAGGATAAACTGATGTCCATTTGAAACCTTAGGCTCAATGAGTCCAATAACATCCATTCCTCATATTGGAAATGGCCATGGTGATGTTAAGACATTCAAAGAGGTTTGCGGTACATGTACTTTATCAGCATAGATTTGACATTTATGACATTTCTTTACGTAATTAATGCAATCAGACTCTATGGTCAACCGATAGTAGCCAACCCTTAAGATTTTTTTTCCTTCTATTTTATCCACACATATGAGAAGAACCATATCATGATTTCTCTTATAAAGCACGTCACCCTTTAAGAACAAGTTCATTGACTGCCTCCTCAAAACCCTCTTTTCATTCTCAGAAATACCCAATAGATATTCCTTATTCTTAACATAGGATTTGATATCATAAAACAATGGCTTGTTGTCAAGCTCTTCTTCTATTGATAAGCAATATGATGGCTTATCCTTTTGTTGAATTTTTATGACCGATGCTTATTTTGAACATTAATGACCATGTGGTCAGGACGTCGGCCAATTGGTTTCCTTCTCGAGGAATATGATGAAAAGTGATTTTCTCAAAGTGTTCCGTCAATTTTTTGATATGCATATAATACATAATCAATTTGGAATCTCAAGTTTACCACTCTCCTATTGTCTGATGAATGACCAAAGACGAGTCTCCATATACCTCAAGAACTTTTACTTTTGATTTAATGGCTGCTTCAATGCCCATGACACATGCCTCATATTCTGCAATATTGTTTGTGCAATGAAAACGCAATCTAGCTGTAAACAGAGTGAACTAGTTCTCTGGGGAAATCAAAATGGCTCCAATTTCATACCCTAATGCGTTAGAAGCAGCATCAAACACCAACGTCCATTTTTCTTTATCAGATGATTCAATCTCTTCAAATAAAGTCATTATGTCTTCATCGGGGAATTCACACTACATTGATTGATAATCTTTTACAGGTTGTTGAGCCAAACACTTGATCAATGCACTTCTTTTGATAACCTTCTATTTAACATACACCGGGTCATATTCTGACAAACAACATTTGCCAACGGGAAATCCTTCCGGTAAGAGCTGGTTTCTCAAAAATGTACTTAATTGGGTCTATTTTAGATACCAACCAATTTGTATGACATAACATGTATTGCCTCAACCAACGAGATGCCCATGCTAATACGCAACATGTTCGTTCTAACAGTGAATACCTTGTTTCTCATCTGGTGAACTTTTTGCTCAAATAATAAATGACATGCTCCTTCTTGCTAGATTCATCATGTTGCGCTAGTACATTACCCATTGACCCATCAAGTATTGTTAAGTACATAATAAGCGGTTTCCCAAGTACTTGAGGCACCAGGATTGGAGGTTTGACAAGTATTGCTTAATCTCTTGAAAGCTGTTTGAAAATTCTTATTCCATTCAACCTTTTGGTTTTTGCGCAACAACTTGAAAATTGGCTCGCATGTTGCGGTGAGATGTGGTATGAACCTGGCAATGTAATTCAATTTACCCAAGAAGCCACAAACTTCTTTTTCGATGCGTGGAGCCGACATTTCTTGTATTGCTCTTACTTTATCTGGGTCCACTTCTATCTTTTTTGTGTCTAATGACAAATCAAAATAACTTGCCTGATCTCACACCAAAAGTGCATTTAGCAGGGTTTAAGCGGAGTCTGAACCTCCTTAATCGCATAAATAACTTTGGAAGGTTAACAACATGGTCTTCTTCGGTCTTAGACTTTGCAATCATATCATCCACATAAACCTCTATCTCAATATGCATCATGTCACGAAACAAAGTTACCATTGCTCTTTGATATGTTGCCCCAACATTCTTAAATCCCAATGGCATTACTTTATAGGAGAAAGTTCCCCATTATGTGATGAATGTAGTTTTCTCCATATCCTTGGGAGCCATCTTGATTTAATTGTACCCTGAGAAACCATCCATAAAGGAGAAAAGACAATATTGAGCAGTGGTATCCACCAAGACAACTATATAAGGCAAAAGGAAATCATCTTTAGGACTAGCCTTATTCAAATCCTGATAATCGATGCACATTCGAACCTTTCCATCCTTTTTTGGGAACTGGGACAATATTAGCAGCCCATTGAGGATATTTTTCCAGTACTAAGAAACCAGCATCAAATTGCATCTTGACCTCTTCTCTAAATTTAAGTGACATATTAGGACTCATCCTCCTTAGTTTTTGTTTAATTGGGGCACATTCAGGCTTGAGCGGTAGCTTGTGTTCAACTATGTTAATATCTAGCCCAGGCATATCCTTATATGACCTTTCAAAGACATTCACATAGTCAAATAAAAGTTTAATCAACTTTTCTCGTTCACTTTCTTCCATAGAGACACCGATTTTGATTTCCTTTCTATCAAATTCAGTTCCCAAATTGATCACCTCAACAAGTTCTTGATAGAGCTGGATCATCTTAGCTTCCTATTCCATTAGCCTTTCTAGTTCTGGGGGAGGCTCACAATCATCTTAGCAATCCTCATCAGCGTGATTAATTGGGCATAAAGGATTCTAGTGTTGCTATTTTCAAAAGATTCATTTTTGATTCTGCATTATTCAAATTAAGAAGAAAATATTAAAATTAAATATGAATAAAGATTGCCTTTTCAAGAAAAATGAAAAAAAAAAAGAATGGTCGGAGAATTCAAAAATGCATTTATTGATAATAAGTACTGAATTGAAATACATGCACCCTAATTAGTTATCC
This sequence comes from Cicer chorassanicum, assembly GCA_037974735.1. Taxonomy (NCBI): domain Eukaryota; kingdom Viridiplantae; phylum Streptophyta; class Magnoliopsida; order Fabales; family Fabaceae; genus Cicer; species Cicer chorassanicum. The sequence continues at coordinate 29,618,862 of JBBPBP010009778.1, read as the reverse complement.
TTATTGGCCTTAGGCAGAGCAAAAGGAGTTGAAATACATAATTACTTTGAACATGAATTAACAAACCCGGAAAACTCGATGATCTTCCAATTGTGGAGACTTATGTTTGGACGACAAGGCTACACTGGTTTGAGGGTATCATAATCAACACGGTCTTCTTCTGCAACAGCCACCTTGTCGACATATATCATTCCTACATTTTGAAAGGTTTCTCGAAAGTCACAATATAGGAATCTTATGTGAATTTAGTGCATGGTTTTCCATACAAGCCATCCTGCTTTCCCAACCCGTACCTATCATTCTTCTCTGGTAGTTCCACCAATTTTCCCAATTTAACAAAAACATATCCTTACATCATGGCTTTGGTAGACTTCAATGATATGATAGATAGTTTTGGTTCCTTTAAGAAAGACCCTTCACCCATGAAGACAACATTTGCAATTTCTAACGCTTGAAAGGAGGTCTATATGGCTTCCTCCATGTCTTCGGTGTAGCCCATAGAAGATAGATGGCTCACTATCATATCTTCTTCCCTAGATATTGTTATCAGCTTATGGTTCACTATAAACTTTAGCTTTTGATGAAGAGTGGATAGCACTGCTCCAGTAGCATGAATCCATAATCTCTCTAAAAGGCAACTGTACGTTGGTCTAATATCCATCACTTGGAAGGTTATTCCAAAGTTATGGGGTCTGATTTGAATTGGTAGGTAAATCTCACTGATAACTTGTCTCCTTGGTCCATCAAATACTTTCACCACTATAGTGCTGGGTTTCATACAGGCTCTATCAGCAAATAGTTTCGAGAGTGTTGATTTCAGCATGACATTCAATGGCAAACCATTGTCAATTAGCACTCGTGCAAGAATATGATCATGACACTTCATAGAGATGTGTAGTGCTTTATTATGCCATGCCCCTTAAACTGGAAATTCGTCATTTCTAAAACTCAAATAACTACTAGCGGTGATGTTGCCGACAACTCCATCAAACTGGTCAACCATGATATCATTAGTAACATGGGCCTCATTTAACACTTTTATCATAGCCCTTCTATGTGCTTTAGAGCTCAATAACAAGGAAAAAACATATATCTTGGAAGGAGTTTGATTTAGTTGATCCACTACCTTATATTTACGTTGCTTGATAAACTTCAAAAATTCATTAGCTTCTTCTTCAGGCACTGTCTTTTTGCAATTCTTCACAATCCTTTATAAAGCGTTGACCAGTTGGGTGAACGCCACAAACATTAACCTCATTGTAATTCGTCTTAAACAAGTTTAACTTGCATATCTAAGAAATATCACTTTCATAGGGGTTTTCACATGCTCTATATTCTTAATTGCACATCAATCTATCCTATCTTAAATAACATTGATAGAGGGACTTCCATGGTCCAACAAGGGATTATTCCCTACATTGGGACTGTCTTCCTTGAAGGTATGTCATTTTACAGTTCCTACATGATACTCACATTTGGCATTTGGGTTGTACCATTTTGGGAATGGTGGTTCCAGGGGTTTCATTGGTCTTAGGACTACCATTGAATTTTGGAGTAGCTGGGGAAACAATTGGTTGTATGTCACGAGAATTAGGTCAAAAAGGGTTAGTTTCTTTTCTCGTATTATCGACGATTTGTATTGATTTGTGCTTGGATTTTGGTTCCATTGGCTTTGTTGGGAAAATTTGACAGATGGGGGTTGGACAAGAGGTGGTTGATAATAAGGTGGTTGATAAATGAAGATCTACTTGTGATGCCACTTCCCTCCACCGTTGTGCATATTCTTTGAGTGTTTCGTTGTCCTTTTTCAACAAATTTTGCAATTGCATACTGTCAAGGGCCATGTAAATGTTGTACTTGTATTGCTATAAGAATGCATCAGCCAAGTCTTTTCAAGAATGGATTCTATGTCGCTCGAGATGCATATACCAAATTAATGACGCCCCAGTCAAACTGTCTTGAAAAAATTGAATGAGAAGTTTGTCGTTAAGAGCATGAGAAGCCATTTTTCTACAATAAATGGTCAGATGAGTTTTAGGACATGTTGATCCGCTGTCGCACACGGATCAAATACGATTGAAAATAAGTGCAGAAAAGGGTAATAACCCGAGTCGTTTCGCAAGGACTCCTGATATAACGATATTAACCGAGTTGAAATTCGAAATTGGGGGTTTTGATAATGATTTAGTTTGGACAGATGAGCAAAACGATTAATCCACTCATTCGAGTTTCACACCTATCACAGATTCTATCAATAAGTTTAATTTCTGATTCATGATTCTATTATTATTTGACTATAGAATTGATCAAACAAGCGTACAATCAACCCTATGTGAATTCAGTTTCGTTGACTGGATTAAGCATCACAATCATCAAAATATTACAATTAACGAACAAGCGTCGCATAATTACAATTTAATTAGAGACTGAAACCAAATTCTGTCAAATAAATTTAATCGATCCTATTGAGATTCAATTTAAGCAATCGAAATATCAATATAATCAAATAACGAAATTAGAATCATAAATCAGAATCGACGATGTAACCTGAATCTCCATGTGTGACGAAACTGTGAACTCGTGGGTTAACCTTGTAAAATTAGCCTTCCATGGAATTGAAAATAAAAATATGTTTATATTATGATTCTGTTTGAAAATAATATTTTTTCCCAGAAAGGAAAGAAATCCCAAAATATATAGTGCTCGGGCTTTTGGGCTTTTAAAACAAGTAGCCTGTTATTTAAATTATTACAAAGGTCTAGATTACGAAATCTGTAATTTAGGCTCAGTAGACTTCGGCATTGTGATTTTTTTCAAACACAAAAGTTGTAGCTCTGATGTTTAGCTTTCCAATGACTGCTCGCATGCCTCAATCTGATATCCAGAGCTCAAGTTATGGCCTACAAAGCGAGCAGGGGTTAAAATGCAAATAATAAAATTGTAATTCAATTTCAACCCAAAGTTTAGGAACAAGCTAAAAAATTATTCTAAGCTATCAATTGATTTTAAAAATACCAAAATAAAAGGATAGAAACATGTGCCCAAGTGCTATGATCAAATTCCCCCACACTTAAGCTTTTGCACTCCGTGCAAAGCAATGCATGCGATTCCAAATATTCTCAAGAATGCAAAGTGGTGAGTAAAAGAAAAAAAAACTCAAACTTCAAGGAATATGACATTCATGAATAATTTTCACAACCAAGGCAAACAAGAGGATAAATTAACCAAAGAATGCATCATAAGTGATATCTCAATCACTCAAGTGTTTGGGCTACTGTTTACCCTCAAAGCACATCATGAAAGCTAGCACTACCATAGGCTTGACAAGCCTCTAACATCTATAATTGAAACACATGCACATAATGATCAAAAGGTCTTTATTCAGGTTGTAATGTGGCCAAGGTAAGGGTGAGATAATCCTAAGGAGACTAGGGCTAAAAATCAAAGAGGATAAAGGAGTAATGATCAAGAGAGAAAAATAACATTGAGAAGTAGCTCAACAAAATATCATTGACTTTTATTATCAACTCTCTTTACTCACAACATAACCATTTTCCTCATTTTATTTCTCATTTAATTTTTTTTCTTCGTGTTTTTGTTTTTGTTTTTGTTTTTTTATAAACCTCAAATTTAAACAAACAAGTTGAGTTGAGCACCCCCACACTTATTTAAGGAAAGACTCATTTATCCCCCAAGATTGGGTCAATTCATTGTTTTTCACTTTTAGGCTTGTAATGAGCTATATAACAAAGAATGGGATAATTAGGGTCAAAGGGGCTTAAACAAATGGATAATTGAAGGGTAGGTTTATTTGGCTGGTAGCTTAACAAGAAACAAATGCCTAGATCATTTCAATATATGCATGCGGACAAGAGTCAAGTCAAGTTCTAGCGTAACTAGCAAAATCTCACAAGGGTTAATGATCTATCACAAATGATACACAATTTAGCATTTTAATCCAACTTATTTTACCAAGAATGCAAAGATACTATCCAATCATGCCAGTCCAAACAAACTCACAACATTTGCTCACAACACTTACAACTACAAAATCTGATGAAAAAGCATGCAATGCGATGCACATTATTATTATTATTATTATTATTATTATTATTATTATTATTATTATTATTATTATATAATTTTATTTATTTTTTTTAATTTTTTTTTTGATCCTATAACAAATAAAGTCCTAAATACTACCCCCACACTTAAATTACACATTGTCCTCAATGAAAGTAACAAGTATAAATTAAGAGTAAGGAAAGGGAGCTCCCTGTTCAAACTTCAGTGTAGTTGGGCTTTTCTAAGGAGAGTTCTTCTATGGTAGTATCTTCAAGCACAGAGCTCTCATGGAATAGCTTGAGGCGTTGTCCATTTACTTTGAACACTTTGTCGGTGTTTTCACTTTATATTTCCGCTGCACCATGAGGAAAAGTGTTAGTAACAACAAAAGGGCCAATCCACTTGGATCGAAGTTTACCTGCCATAATTTTCAGACGCGAGTTAAAGAGTAAAACTTTTTGGCCAATGGAAAATTCCTTCCTAGAAATCATCTTATCATGATAGTACTTAGTTTTCTCTTTATAGATCCGAGAGTTCTCATAAGCTTATAGTCTAAGCTCTTCAAGTTGTTGCAATTGAAGCTTTCTCTCTAAACCTGCTTTCTCCATCTCAAGGTTGCAGCTCTTAACAGCCCAATAAGCACGGTGCACTATTTCCACTGGGAGATGGCATGCCTTACCAAACACAAGTCGATAAGGGAACATTCATATTGGTGTTTTGTAGGCTATTCTGTAAGCCCAAAGAGCATCTTCTAGCCGAAGAATCCAATCCTTCCTGTTTGGCTGCACCATCTTTTCTAAGATCTGTTTGATTTCCCTGTTGAGATTTCAGCTTGCCCATTAGTCTGGGGATGATAAGGTGTAGAGACTCTGTGCACAACCCCATACTTCCGAAGCAAAGCGTTCATGGTGCGGTTGCAAAAATGAGTGCCTTGATCACTTATGATGGCTCGGGGTATTCCAAACCTGCAAAAAATATTTGATCTGATAAAACCTGCAACAACTTTAGAATCATTAGTCCTAGTGGGTATTGCTTCCACCCACTTCAAAACATAATCAACAGCAAGTAAAATGTAGACAAAACCAAAAGATACAGGAAAATGGCCCATAAAGTCAATGCCCCACACATCAAATACTTCACAGAAAAGCATAGGTTGTTGAGGCATCTCACTCTGACGAGTGATTGTTGTTCCTGCTATTTGACATTGTTCACAAGTTTTGTAAGTCTCAACAGCATCTTTAAATAGAGTGGGCCAAAAGAAACCCGAGTCTAAGACTTTTCTGGCTGTCCGTTGAGGACCAAAATGTCCCTCAGCTTGAGAGGCATGACATAATTGAAGAATGGATTGAGCCTCATTGTGGGGAACACATCGCCTAATCACCTGGTCACTACAGAATTTCCACATATATGGATCATCCCACACATAGTATTTGGCATCACTTTTAAGTTTGTGTATTTGTGTTCTGGATGCATCTGCAGGAAAGACTCCAACAACTAGATAATTAACCAAATCAGCAAACCAAGGAATTACCTCACGCAACTGTAGCAGTTGCTCATCAGGGAAGTCATCTTGAATGAGGATGGGGTCCTCATCCAGTTCTATTCTGCTCAAATGATCTGCCACCAGATTTTCAGCTCCACTCTTATCTTTAATCTCTAAATCAAATTCTTGGAGTAACAACATCCACCGGATCAATCTCGGTTTTGCTTCTGGTTTCTTTAGCAAGAACTTCAAAGCTGCATAGTCAGTAAAAACAACTACCTTCGAACCTAGCAAATATGATCTAAACTTATCAAGAGCAAAAACAATAGCTAAAAGTTGTTTTTCAGTGGTAGTGTAATTAGCCTGTGCAGAATCTAAAGTCCTAGAAGCATAATAAATAACATGGGCAGCCCTACCAACCCTTTGTGCAAAGACTGCTCCCACTGCATAGTTAGATGCATCACACATAATTTCAAAAGGGAGGGTCCAATTGGGTGGCTGAATGATGGGAGTAGAGGTCAGTGCTGCCTTCAAGTAATCAAAAGCCTTCCTGCATTTGTCACAAAGGTAAAACTAACATCTTTTTGCAGCAAATTTGACAGCAGAAAAGCTATCTTACTGAAATCCTTGATAAAGCGCCTGTAAAAACCTGCATGGCCAAGAAAAGAACGAATCTCGCTGATGCAAGACGGGTAAGGCAAATTAAAAATCACATCAATCTTGGAAGGATCCACTTCCATCCCATTCTTAGAGATCACATGTCCCAAAACTATGCCCTGTTCAACCATAAAATGACATTTTTCATAATTCAGCACAAGGTTAGTTTCAATACATCTATGCAAAACTCTATCTACATTGTTCAAGCATACATCAAATGAGGAACCATATAGAGTAAAATCATCCATGAAAACTTCTATACAACTTTCTATCAAATCAGCAAAAATACTAATCATGCAGCGTTGGAAAGTTCCAGGAGCATTGCATAGGCCAAAGGGCATCCTCTTATAGCAAATATGCCGAAAGGGCACATGAACGTGGTCTTTTCTTGGTCCTCCGGTGCAATATGGATCTGAAAATAACCAGAAAAGCCATCAAGAAAGCAATAATGTGACTTACCAGCCAACCGTTCAAGCATCTGATCAAGAATGGTAAAGGAAAATGATCCTTTCTGGTTGCCTAGTTTAGTCTCCTGTAATCGATGCATACCCTCCAACTGTTCTGCACTCGTGTGGGGATAAGTTCATTATTTTCATTTTTAACCACTGTGAGTCCAGTTTTCTTAGGGACTACCTGCACTGGACTCACCCATTGACTATCAGAGATGGGGTATATAATGCCTGCTTGCAAGAGCTTGGTCACTTCCTTTTTCACAACATCCAGAATTAATGGGTTAAGTTGCCTTTGGGGCTGCCTTACTGATTTTGCTTCATCCTCTAATAATATCCTATGCATGCACATGGATGGGCTAATACCAGGAATATCAGCCAAGGTCCATCTGATTGCCTTCTTGTGTTTTCTCAAAATTTGCAACAACTTCTCTTCCTGTTCATCTTCAAGTTTGGCTGAAATAATCACAAGTAATTTGTCACTTCCTTCTAAATATGCATATTCAAATTTTCAGGAAGTGGTTTAAGCTCTATAGTCAGTGGCTGCTCAATGGAGGGCACAATACCAGTGACCGAAGCTAAATCTGCAAAATCAATTATGTTAGTAGAAGTATCAACATCAGCATAATGATCAACCTGTAAAGTAGCTTCGATCTCAGCACACATAGAGCACAACTGAGTATCTGTGCAAAATTCACAAATATAAGTATCATCAAAATCAGACAGTGAAGGAAAATCAGCAGTAAACATATCAGGATAAATGTCATTAACCAAATCATCCAGTAATTCAATTTGAAAAACAGAATGCTCTTCCATGGGGTGTTTCATTGCATCAAAGATGTTAAATTTTACAATGTTATCACCAAATTCCATGGATAGAGTTCCAACATGTACATCAATTTTTGTTCTAGCAGTTTTCAAAAGCATTGCTTCACAAGTCCAGCAGGGCGAGCATTGCTCTTATTCGCCAGTTGAATGGTAACACCTGTACTCTATAAAGGTCCAAGAGCAAGAGAGTTAAAAATAGATGTGGGCATAACATTAATAGAAGCTCCTAAATCTAACATGGCATTTTCAAATTGACTACTGCCTATGGTACATGGAATGGAAAAAGTTCCTGGATCTTTGCATTTCTAGGGCATGGGCTGAAACATTACGCCCCGTGTTTACTCTTTCATTACCTTTTAACCTCCTCTTGTGTGTGCACAACTCTTTTAGAAATTTGGCATATCTTGGAATCTGTTTAATTTCTTCAAGGAGGGGAATGTTCACTTCCACATTCCTAAATGTATCCAAGATCTCCCTGTCCCTATCTGCCTCGTCCATTTTCTTAGTCTTCACCGCCCTTTGAGGAAAAGGAAGTGGTATATTTTGCTCATCACCAACAATTTCAGGTATCAAAATTTCTTCAGCAACCTTGTTATTTTTCACAACAGTTTCAGATACCTTTGGTGTTTCAACAGCTTTCCCAGACCTCAATGTAATTGCACTGACATTAGGGGCATTCGGATTTACTACTGACTGGGCAGGTAGTTGGTTTGATCCCTGAGTCTGCATCTGATTAATTGAAGTGGCCAGTTGGCCAATCTTTGTCTCCAAATTCTGAATTGTGGAATCTGTTCTTTGTTGAAATTGAAGATTTTGGACAGCCATTTGCTTGACAAGGTCCTCTAATGAAGGTGTACTATTTTGCTGCTGATGTGGAATGTTCTGCTGATATGGAATGTTTTGCTGCCTAGGCTGTTGTTGCTGTTGTTGTTGCTGTTGTGCAGATGAATTCCCCCATCTCAAGTTGGGATGGTTTCTCCAACCAGGATTGTACCTGTTAGACGACAAATCGTAGTTGGCTTGAGGGGTGAATATGTTTGCTGCATATGCTTGAGGAGCATCAGCAACTGGATCGTCTTGCAAGGTAGGACATGAATCTGTAGGATGTTCTAGAGAAGTGCAAATACCACATACCACTGCTTGGTCTTTACCTACTGCCAATTTCTTCAGTAAAGATGTAAGCTCATCAAGTTTGCTTTCTAGATTCTTGTGGGAAGCAGCTTGAATCTTATTCACTCCCTTTGTCAAAATAGCTGAATTGCTTCTAGTTGTAAACTGTTGGGATTTAATGGAGATGTTCTCAATCAAAGCTTTTGCCGCTTCTGGGGTCTTATCGACAAGTGCTCCCCCACTAGCAGCATCCAAAATACTTCTATCCATAGGCAGCAAACCTTCATAAAAATACTGGATGACCAATTGATCAGAAATCTGATGGTAAGGACAGCTAGACACCAATTTCTTGAATCTCTCCCAATACACATGTAGTGATTCCCGATCAATCTGTCTAATGCCACATATTTCTTTTCTAATTGAAGCAGCTCTTGAGGCAAGGAAGAATTTTTCTATAAACAATTTCTTCAATTCATTTCAACTTGTAATAGAACCTGGCTGAAGGTAGTATAACCAATCATTGGCAGCATCTTGAAGTGAGAACACACCACATGGTAGAACACACCACATGGAACTCCTTCAAGTGTTTGTGGGGATCCTCACCTGCAAGACCATTAAACTTTGGAAGCAAGTGTATTCAACCAGATTTAAGTTCAAATGGTACAGTAACTTCAGGATATTCAATACACAATGCATTATAGGTAACATTGGGTGCAGCAAGTTGTCTTAAAGTTCTATTATTCATATAAGCCATATTGTGTAGCAAAATGTCACTTTTTTCACTATCACTATATGACTCTCTATCTGACACGTTAGCACTAGCAGCAGCTCTATTAAGTCTACGCCGTAAATGGAAGGTCCTATCTATTTCAGGGTCAAGGGGGTGCATATTTACAGAACTAGCCCTAGTCATGCATCATCATAACAATACAATGCAAAATCACAATTCTGAAAATTCCAACAATATCCCTATTGCTAAAATTGAAATGAAAAATCGAAAACACTATCAAAAAAATCCAAAAAATATAAAAATACCACCAAAAATCTCTAAAAATCAAATAAAGGTCACACAATTTTTTTTGGATTTTTTTGAAAATATCGAAAATTCAAAAAATTAAAAAAGTGGTCCAGATGAAGGAATTTGGGAATTTGAGCGTCAAATCCCATAATAAGACCCTTGTTTTTTTTTTTCTGGCGAAAATTCAGAGCAATCCGCCACAGTCGCCTGAAAATCGGTTTTTTTGGACTAGCAACGTGCCTACGAGCTAGCACAACCCTATCTGACCTGTAGAACAACAAAGAACAAAGAAACAATTGTTAGGATGGTTAGTAATACTCTAAAATTCGTTAATATTATTATCAGAGAGTCCCCGGCAACGGCGCCAATTTGATCCGCTGTCGCACACGAATCAAACACGATTGAAAATAAGTGCAGAAAAGGGTAATAACCCGAGTCGTTTCGCAAGGACTCCTGATATAACGATATAAACCGAGTTGAAATTCGAAATTGGGGGTTTTGATAATGATTTAGTTTGGACAGATGAGCAAAACGATTAATCCACTCATGCGAGTTTCGGACCTATCACAGATTCTATCAATGAGTTTAATTTTTGATTCATGATTCTATTATTATTTGACTATAGAATTGATCAAACAAGCGTACAATCAACCCTATGTGAATTCGGTTTCATTGACTGGATTAAGCATCACAATCATTAAAATATTACAATTAACGAACAAGCGTCGCAGAATTATAATTTAATTAGAGACTGAAACCAAATTCTGTCAAATAAATTTAATCGATCCTATTGAGATTCAATTTAAGCAATTGAAATATCAATATAATCAAATAACGAAATTAGAATCATAAATCAGAATCGACGATGTAACCTGAATCTCCAGGTGTGATGAAACTCTAAACTCATGGATTAACCTTGTAAGATTAGCCTTCCATGGAATTGAAAATAAAAATATGTTTATATTATGATTTTGTCCGAAAATAATCTTTTTTCCCACAAAGGAAAGAAATCCCAAAATATATAGTGCTCGGGCTTTTGGGCTTTTAAAACAAGTAGCCCGTTATTTAAACTATTACAAAGATCCAGATTACGAAATCTGTAATTTAGGCTCAGTAGACTTCGGTATTGAGATTTTTTTCCAACACAAAAGTTGTAGCTCTGAATTTTAGCTTTCCAACGACTGCTTTTATGCCTCAATCTGATATCCAGAGCTTAAGTTATGGCCTACATAGCGAGCAGGGGTTAAAATGCAAATAATAAAATTGTAATTCAATTTCAACCCAAAGTTTAGAAACAAGAAAAAAATTTCTAAGCTATAAAGTGATTTTAAAAATACCAAAATAAAAGGATAGAAACATGTGCCCAAGTGCTATGATCACATGTGTAACCTTTGTATCTTTCAAACTCAAGTACCTTGAATTTTGAAGGGATCGTAACATCAAGAACCAAAGAAATATCAAAAGCTTCGAGACCATAAACATTACTCCTTTGAATTGCTTTTATTCATTCTTCTATAACATGGAATTTTTCTCTCGATTGTGTGTCATCACTGATGAATGGAGGTTGTTGCCAATTTTCATTAGCATCGAAATAGGGTACTTGGGATGCACTAAATGGAGCATTTTCTGAGGGGATAGTGTTTTAGGATGGCACATAGGCTAGAGGAGATGGGATTTATGGTTGGTTTAGGGTTTGGGAGTTGATCGTTGAGTGGTTTGGGTTCATGTCCATGGGGTTGATGACTAAGGGTGGAGTATAACCAAGTGGGAGACCATACATTGGGAATCAAATAGCTATCATACGAAACTGTTGGATAGTCGGGGTAAAGCCTGGTAGATGAGAATGGATGGTTTGGTGTTCTTCATTTGTGGTTGGAGGATTTTCATCGGTACTCTCCTTCCTTTCCAAAGCTTGTATAGCCTATAGGATTCAATCAACCTTGTTTTTAAATTGGCTAACATCCACTCTCATCACTTCTTATTTTTGCTCAAGTTCATCTATGGTTTTGGAGTTTGCGCGAGTTCGATAACGGTTTTGGGGAAACAACTTTATTGATTTTTTTTTCTTTCTAAAAGATCATGCGATGCTAGTTAAAATATGAATATTTATATGCATGTATGGGGGTATTAGGGAACCATTGATTTCACAACCTAGGCACAAGCATCTTCTCTGGATCATGCATCAAAACCAAACCCATACATGGAGAAAACTCAAAATAAACTCGTTCATGGATAATTAAAAGGGTACAATGGCCATATTTTTATACTTAAAATACATTGTTTCTATTGCTCTCGGAAAATTAAACAATTCATTGCTTCTATCAAACTATTACAATGTTGGATGAAAGTAGTAATCTCAACAGGTGTGGCAGATGGATGTATGCTTACTTCTGATTTCCTTAGGAGTACGGGGACCCTTTCGGTGGCTTGGTTGGCTATGAAGAGGAGTCTTTCACAATGATCCATTCACATTATCCCTTCTTGCCCAAGCATCTCTATTGCTTCCACTTGATCCATCATTCGGATCATTAACATATATGCCTCCTCTTGTTCCTTCAACCATGCATCTTGGTACATGGCAACAGCTTCTTGTTTTATATTTTTTTCTTCTTATATCCTTGTCTTATATTCTGCTACCACTCCCTCCAATTTCTGTTTCAAATCTTCCAATTGTCTTTTTGCATTTCTCTCACTGATTTCTAAATCTTATAACCATTTTCTCAATTTTTCAACCTCCTCTCGTGTTTGGTCTCTTTCTTGTCTTCTCACACATAAAGACTCGTCAGATGCCCTTAAATTGCATTGAAGCTTGAACCTACGATCTTCCTTTACCTTTTCCCTCTTATTTGATCTTTCAAGAGAAATTGTCTTTTGCTTATTTTCCAACTGGGCAATCTCGAACGCTCAACGGACTACCATCAATTCTTCTCGCGAATTATTATTTTCTTCTCTCGCCTCTAGAATTTATGCTTGTAGTCTTTCATTCTATTCATTAATAAAAGTGGTTTGCATTGGTGTTCCATCGGCCGCCTCAGATGTCGATTCTTGGACTCTATACTTGACCCACTATCAGTAGCAATCATCTGCACCACAACTTCTATTTCCTAGTTCGTTCCCTTTTCTGATTATTGTATCCCAAGATTGACGTACTCTCCTCAAATCTTCAATGTTTTATGGACTCATGTCATAAAGAAAAAAAGGGGTTATCAGTTTTGGTGTTGGTTCTCCTATGATGGGATATCCAAGTCGAGAAGCCTAATAAGTGGCACATTATAGAAAGTTCCACATCGATATATTACTTCTTTTACCTTTCGCCATCTCGTATACCATCGAGCTGTTTTTTCATTAAGATTTATCAATCTTTGAGCCCAGTCTCGACTATCCTTTATAGCGAGTTTTTGCCTTCCGTGGGATTCGATCCCGGTACCTGGGGGATAAGTACCGCCTCCACACAGTCCCACTACCAATTGAGCCAGTAGCTGAATTGGTAGTGGGACTGTGTGGAGGTGGTACTTATCCCCCACGTAACGGGCTCGAATCCCACAGAAGGCAAAACTCGTGATTTCCACTGGATGGATAGGGGGGACGAGGAGGTCGTGAGGTAGCACTGCCAGTAACCGTAATGGCTGAGGTGTTACATTAAGTGTATAATACACATCAGCGAGGAGAAAATCTTACATTCTTTAAAGCTAGGAAGACATCGATTGCTGCTAAATCTAGAATTTCTTCATCAATTGGGAATAGAACAACCTCATAGATGGTGAGAGCTAACACCTCCATAAAAGCACCCCAATCTTGGGCTTTAGCTAAATGATGTGCTCTTCCCTCAAAAAACTTCTTAGAAAATCAGAAGTCCCTTTTTATCCTTTGGTTATTCAAATCTTCCTCATCAACTCTTAGTATCTCAACTACTTTGGTTGTGGATGGATAATTCCCCATGTAATGATAAGGTTTCCCTTTTTCTAGGGAGTAGCCTAAAATTGGTCCAAACTCTTCCAAAGTATGTGCAAGTTGGAAGTCTTGAAAGGTGAAACATCTCAACGGAGTGTCGTAGAATTGAACCAAAGCAGTGATAGCTTCTATTTGTACATTCACATTCAATAAATCAAAAATCTTTCCATATTTCATAGTAAAGGTTAATCGATCATTAAGCTCCAACAAGCTACAGAGTCCTTTTAAACTGTCAACCTGAGGTTTTTTGGCCTTCACATTCAGATTTTTTTTAGCATCAGTATTGTAATTTCATTGTTGGATCCTATTTTCAATTAAAGATATCCATAACCTAGCTTAGAATTTAATGGTTCTCTAATAGACCTACATAAAAACGAATGATTGTGAATATTGTATGATATGGTATTTTTGAAAATAACTTTTAATGCATAAAGGGAATGTAGGGTACTATAAAAACATTTAGTTTTATTATTAACGATGAAAGCTATTTGCATGGATGCAACAAAGAAAAATTGAGAGGTATACTGACGTTGAACAGTGAAAAACAATCCTTCCATTTAAAAGTACGAAGGCTAGGACATGACTTAGATGCGTTATATCCAAAATTGGAGACCTCTTAAAGTCTATAAGATTCTTAATTCGTGAATACTTTTTGGGGTGGGTTCTACAATCCTAAAAGTCATTGGTCTTTAAAGCCAAGTACTCATATTGAAATATCACTAAAAATAGAAAGTACATCCAAAATGTAGTTATTTCTAATGGAGTCACACTCTAGACAAGATCTTCGCAATAAAAAATGGGATGTACATCCAAAATGATTACCATTAAACTTAGCTTCACTTAGGCTCGAGTATAGGGTCTCACTCATAAGTGTGTGTATAAGTGAATGTGTAGTGTGTGGAGAGAATCACAATTCAATAACTTATGTAAAATACTCAACATATATATAAAAAAGATAATAACTACAAGAAAATAACTAATAAACAATAAACGCATAAAGTAAAGAAAATTAAAGGAGAAATAAATATAGAAGAAGTAAAAAAAATATTGCACAATTAATTATGATAGACTTGACTCTCTAAGTATCCTCTTTGGAGTCGTCAGCTGTCGCGACCTAAAATTTCGAGTGTTTCTCGAATTCAATGGAGTCGCCACTAAAGTTTATTTTAAAATAGGGAAAACATTGGGAAACCCTTAAAAATAGAAAAGATGGTCTTTGAAACCAAATTTTGATTTCCGTAGTCGATTATGCGTAGGGAAGGTATTAGCATCCTACAACATCTATTAAATTATAGTTACTTATAATTAATTGTACAAAATTAATGTTCACTTATATATTTATTTCTCCTTTTTAAAATGCAAATATAATCATTTTTACGAAAAGAATCTAATGATAAAAGTATAATAAAAATATAGAGGAAAAAAGAAAATTTTTATTATTATGCTTGACAAGAGTGCGATCTTTCTCCTACGAATCTCCCAGTACGATGGAGAAATCAAAGCTACGTAGTTCTTGCGTAGAAAATGCGGATGTACTGATTGCTTTTAAATAAAATGCGTTTGGTTATAATAAAATGATTGGATAAAAAGAAATTGTTGATTTAACGAAAGAAAAGAAAACATTGAGTCTGAGAAATTGAATTTGATGAGAATGTTTGGTTATTTATTTGGATTTGGTTAAGAAAGTTTAATATCACCAAGTTGTCACAACTCATGCGTCTTAAACTATCATTGACAAGATGTCGCATCTCAGTCGGTCTTATTTTATTAAAAGGATAATTATTATTTAGAGCTTAAGATCATCAAGTTGTCGCAACTCAAACATCTTAAAACTAAGCTTGACAAAATGTAACATTTCAAACAATCTTTTTAGCCACATTGATTTTGAATAACATGAATTTTCAATTTATTAAAGATGATAATGATAAACCTAAGAATGAATTTTGAATGCCTATAATTTCAATAGTGGTTGATGTTGGTTGTACTTTTGTCCATAATTTAATAAAAGAATAAAATGACAATTATTATAACACAAAAGAATAAAACTGAAAGAATTGAATAAAACTTTTAACAAAACTAAAATGTTGAATATTTTGCTATACTCCTTGATCTGCTCTGATTGTATTTTACTTTTGTTTTGAGTTGTTGTATTCTTCCTTAACTCATTTCATGCTTCATTTATCTTACTATCAAAAACTCTTACTAGCTTAAAAAATGAAAATTGAAAACTCTAAAACTTTCCAACCTTCTGGTTCGAATTTGTTCTCAATTTATAGAATTGTAGCTGTTTTAGGAAAGAAAAATAAAAGGTGAAAAGTAAGAAGGTTGAAAAAATGGAAGAGAGTGTTAATGCTGCCCAAAATTAAAAATAAAAACAAAAAGTACTTAGAGGGAACCAGAACTAGAACCAGAACCAAAGGATATGACTAGAGGATACCACCAAAGGCAAAAATGGAACCAGAACCAGAGGCAACCAGAGGATGCCACATGAGGCAAAAACAGAACCAGAGAGAACAAGAGGGAGAACCAAGAACTAGACGATACCACCAAAGGATACTAGAAGAGGATACCACCAGAGGATATCACTAGAGGATACCACTAAAGGATACTAGAAGACGATACCACCAGAGGTAGAAACGAAACTAGAACCAGAGGCAGAAGTAAACTAGAGGATACCACTAGAGGCAGAAACGGAACCAGAACTAGAGACAGAACCAAAACTAGATGGAGAACCAGAACTAGAGGGAGATCCAGAACAAGAGGGGACCAGAACCAGAGGCATAAATGAAACCAGAACTAGAAGCAGAACCAGAACCAGAGGGAACCAAAAGCAAAGAGAACCAGAACCAGAGAGAACCAAAACTAGAGGGAGAACCAGAACCAAACACAGAAGTAGAACCAGAGCCAAAGGGAGAACCAGAGGCATAAATGGAACCAGAACTAGAGGGAACCAAAATCAAAGGCAGAAATGGAACCAAAACCAAAACCAGAGGGAGAACCAGAACAAGAACCAAAACTAAAGGGAACCTGAACTAGAGGTAGAACTAGAACTAGAGGGAGAACCAGAGGCAGAACCAGAAACAGAGGGAACTAGAACTAGAGGAAGAATCAGAAGCAGAGAGAGAACCAAAACCAGAACCAGAGGAAACCACTTTCTAGGAAAATAGTAATTATGGAAAATATTAAAATTAAACATATGACTTTTTTTTATAAAAAAAATTGGCCAGATAAAATTGGTGTACCACAAGATAGTTATATGTGGTTGTATCTAGAGTCACATCCAGAAAATGTCTGAAGTTGCTTATTTTAAATAACGATGATCAAATATGTGACGAGACCATTAAAGTAACTTATCGCGAAACTTTTCGTAATGTGTAATCAATTAAACCAAACAACACAACTTTATTTATAATATCCATGTTCAATTATAATTTGTGTAACTAGAGGTAGAAACGAAACCAGAACCACATGAAGAACCAGAACTAGAGGGAACGAAAACTAGAGGAAAAACCAGAACCAGAATTAGAGAGAACCAAAACCAGAACTAGAGAGAGAACCATAACCAGAGGTAGAACCAGAGCCAAAGGAAGAACCAGATGCATAAATGGAACTAGAACTAGAAGGAACTAGAATTAGAGGCAAAAACGGAACCAAAACAAGAACTAGAGGCAAAAACGGAACCAAAACAATTACTAGAGGGAGAACTAGAACAAAAACTAAAGGGAACCAGAACTAGAGGCAGAATTAGAACCAGAGGGAGATCCGGAACCAGAGATAGAAATAGAACTAGAACCAGAGAGAACCATTTTCTAGGAAAATAGTAATTATGGCAAATATTAAAATTAAACATGACTTATTTTTTTAAAAAAAAAAATTAATTGGCCGGACATAATTGGGGTACTACAGAACAGTTATATATGGCTGTATCTAGAGTCACATCCAAAATGTATCTAAAGTTGCTTATTCTAAATGACGATGATCAAATATGTAACGACCATTAATGTAATTTATCGAATTTTTTTTCATAATGTGTAATCAATTATACCAAACAACACAACTTTATTTATAATATCTATGTTAAATTATAATTTGAGTACACTTTTTGTTTTTTTTTATTATATATGATATTATATATTTTGTAACATACAATATTTAATTTATTTATGATTTATATAAGATATAAATGTGATTGTAAACTAAATCGTTTTAATTGATCGAATAATTTATCTCGTACTTGACACGAGTTACACAGTAGTAAATCAATTATTCACCTTTTCAAAAGTACACGTGACATGTCAACGATCTTGTTATCATTAATAAAGACCATTTTGCCCTTTTTTATTTTGTATAAAACTATAAAAAAATTACCATTCTATTTTCTCACCCCCACTTTCGAAAATTACAAAATATTTCTTAATAATCGAATATTATAAACTTTCGAAATAATAACAAAGTGAGTTTTTTGATATCTTCAAAACTTTTGTTAAATTTAAAACTTTCGAAATGCAATTATCCAGAAATATTTATCAATTTCGAAACTTTTGAAAAATACCAAACTTTCGAAATGATATTTTCCAGGAACATCTGAAACATTCGAAACTTTGGATGAATGTGAAAGTTCCGAAGTGTAATATTCTAGAAAGTTTTGAAAGTTTTGATGAATTTGAAACTTCTGAAACACATATCTATTGAAAATTTCAAACATTCGAAGTAACTCAATTTTGAAAGTTTCAAAAAATTCGAAACTTTTGAAAGTTTCAATTTTTTTTAAAAAATTACTGATGTATGTTATAATTAAAAATATATTTAGAAAAATTAATTAATTAAATTATTTATTAATTAAATTTATTACCATTTTTGAAATTCGGTATGAAATTTATTACTATTAATTTATTACTATAAATTTACTAGAAATGGTTCAGGTCATGGTAAGGGTCGCGGATCTGGTCGGGGCAGAGGTGGAGGTCCTCAACGACAATGTACATTTTGCAATAGGATAGGACACAATGTTGATCATTGCTATTTTAAACATGGTTATCCGCCTAGATATTCTCTTGGATACAAGAACACCAAATCTATTAATTCTTCAATTATTGATGATGAATCTACGACTGCTCCTAATGATCGTAGTTCTCCTAAATCCAATCCATCTGATGGTAATGCCTCTCAATTCACTGCTGACCAAATTAATCAACTCAAACATTTACTTCAACAATCTGCTTCCTCATCTGGAAATCAATCTCAACCTATAGATGAAATTTCTCAAATTGATGGAGTTTCCTCTAATCAACATAATTATGTTTTAGGTAATATCTCTCCAAACTATTGGATTCTTGACACTGGTGCTACTGACCATGTCAGCTGTAATTCCAATTTTTTTATTACTTTTCATGAAATTAAACCAATTCATGTTATATTTCCAAATGGAAATATTGTTATGGCTACACATTCAGGAATTGTATATTTTACAAATGATTTTAAACTTTTCAATGTTTTATACATTCCTGATTTTCCCTTGAACATTATTTTCGTTCAGCAATTAATTACTTCTTTGAATTGTAAATTAACTTTTGTTGACTCTCAATGTGACATTCAAGACCCTACATCCAAGATGATTGGGCATGCTAAGCTTTTGAATGGTTTATATCATCTGCAACAATTTATTAATGATGTCAAACATTTTGTGTTGTATTTTTTAAATTCTAGAACGTCACATGCTACTTTTGATCTTTGGCATCTTAGATTAGGACACCCTTCTAATAATGTTCGTACAAATATTTGTAAACATTTTCGATATGTGAGTTCCAATTAAAATGATTTTTGTGATTCTTGCTATCTTGCCAAATAATCTAGATTACCTTTTCATGCTAGTAATACTATTTCTGATAACGCTTTTGATTTGATTCATATGGATATTAAGGGACCCTTGTCCCAATCTTCTATTCATGGTCATAAATATTTTCTAACTATTTTTTATGATTGTACTAGACACACTTGGATTTATCTTATTGAAGCTAAATTTGAAACTCAAAAATTAATGCATGACTTTGTTGTTTTAATTAAAAATCAGTTTGACAAAGTTATCAAAGTTATTAGGACTGATAATGGTGTTGAGTTATTGTATCCTGAATTTTATGCAAAATTTGGAATTCTACATCAAACATCATGTGTTGAAACTCCACAACAAAACTCTATTGTGGAAAGAAAACATAGACATATTTTAAATGTTACTAGATGCTTGCTTTTTCATGCTAATCTTTCAAAAATATTTTGGTCTTTTGTTGTCAAAGATGCCATTTATCTCATTAATAGATTACCATCAACATCAATTGATAATCATAGCCCTTATGAGTTGTTATATAAACACCTCCCTGATTTTAATGAATTGAAAGTTTTTGGATCTCTTTGTTTTGTTTCTACTTTGCAACAACATAGGACTAAATTAGATCCTAGATCTAGAAAATGTCTATTTCTTGGATATAAATTTGACACTAAATGCTTTATTTGTTATGATTTACATACTAGGGAAATTCTAGTTTCTAGACATGTTATTTTTCATGAAAATGTTTTTCCATACTTATCTAGTAATGATTCTTCTAAAAGTGATTTGTCCTCTTGTGGTAATTTGAGCACTTTTAATTTCCTTCTTGAACCTATAGAACTAGATTATGTAAATAGTAAATTTAGTCATTCTAATTTGAATGATATTAATGTCATGCCTACTTGTGATGAAAATAATTATGTACATGAAGAGTCTTTTATACCACCTAGTATTCACAAATAAACAAGGCCAATAAACAAGGCCAATAAATCCTCATTGCAATCTTTTAAACACTTCATGTACGACTACTAACTCTACAACTGATTCTATTTTATATCCTTTATCTTACGTTTTGTCTTATAAATCTTTTTCTTCTACTTCTTTAAAATACATTCATGCCATGACTAGTATTGTTGAACCCCAAACTTATCATGAAGCCATTAAATCTAAGGATTGGGTCATTGCTATGCAACATGAAATTACAACTTTAGAATCTAATAACACTTAGGAATTAGTTGATTAGCCTAAAGATAAACATGCCATAGGATGTAGGATGTAGGTGGGTATATAAGATTAAGCATAGGGCTGATGGTACTATTGAAAGGCACAAGGCTAGACTTGTTGCCAAAGGTTTCACTCAATTAGAAGGTGTTGATTTTCTAGACACCTCTTCTCCTGTGGCCAAATTACCTACTGTTAGATTACTTCTTGCTTTGGCTAACACTAATAATCGGTTTTTAAAACAGTTAGATGTTAGTAACGCTTTTCTTTACGGTGACCTTCATGAGGAAGTTTATATGAAACTTCCTTCTGGTTATTTGAGTCATAATAGTAATAAGGTTTGTCGTTTAAAAAAGTCTTTGTATGGTTTAAAACAAGCGAGTCGACAATGGTTTGCCAAACTGTCTTTTGCTTTGATATCATTTGGTTTTCAACATTCAAAACATGATCATTCCTTATTCATTTTCAAGAAGTTAAATTCTTTTACTGTTTTGTTGGTTTACGTAGATGATATTATTATTGTAGGTAATTCTGAATTGGAGATTGATATGATTAAAATATTTTTAAATTCTTCTTTTCAAATTAGAGACCTTGGGGACTTAACGCAACCTCTTTTAGAAAAATTATTGGACGTCTTATCTACTTGACCAACACATGACCTGATATCACTTTCGCCGTGCAGCAACTTAGCCAATTTATGCAATCATCGACTGAAGACCATTACATAGCAGCCATGCATGAGGATCCTCAAATACATAAAAACTGCACCAGCTCAAGGATTGTTTTACTCATCAGTGTCCAGACTTCACCTGCGATCGTTTAGCGATTCTGATTGGGCAACGTCCCAGAAACGAGAAGGTCTGTAACTGGATTTTGTATATTTCTTGGATCATCATTGATTTTGTGGAGGTCTAAGAAACAAAGCACTGTATCTCGTTCATCTTCAGAAGCAGAGTATAGAGCATTAACGTCAACAACTTGTGAAATTCAATGGATAACATTTCTTTTGCAAGAATTAAACATGGATTTTTCTGTCCCTACAGCTATTTATTGCGATAATCAATCAACCTGGAACATTGCATCAAACCCAACATTCCATGAGAGAACAAAACATATAGAAATTGATTGTCACATTGTTCGGGACAAACTACAAATTGGATTATTCAAACTTTTGCCCATCTCTTCATCAAATATGCTGGCAGATTTCTTTACTAAGTCACTTAAACCTGCAGCATTCAATTCAATTCTTAACTAGCTGGTAATTCGTAACATACATTCTCCATCTTGAGGGGGGGATGTTAGTTTTATATTAGTTAGTTTTATTAGGCCTTTATTTTTGGGTTGTTATAACTATTTTGTTAGTAGTCATTCAGACTTTTTTGTTCCTTTCAGTTACAAAGCTACTATTATAAATAGGCTCATATTGTATTTATTTCTCAATCAATAAATGATGTATATTCAGTAAAATAATATTTATTATGTGATGCGGCCGAAATAATGCAGTTGCGATAGTAACTACAACTGCATCATACCTCAATTGCAATGTAATTGTAATTCACATAAAAATCATATCACAACGTTGTAACATAATAGGTGCAACAATCCCATCGCACTGTATCAGAGAACAATGAAATATGTAGTGATCAAACAAATCATTTTTCTATTTTACTGTCTTTGTATCATAAATTTATAGTGTAGTTTAAAGGATTAATGATATGTTAAAGTGATAGAGAGTTGATAATGAAATATTTATGAGTTATTAAAGATAAAATAGAATGTATATGTAACTTAGGGTTCAAGGTGTTGAAGAATTGAAATGCTCACGATTCAAACTTTGGCTGAAGGAGAAGTTTACTAATTTAACTAACAATACTAATATTTGTCTATAAAAAAATAAAATATAAGTAACAAATTTTGTATTAATAAAAAAATAAATTCACGTTGCAACGACGGCTATACACATCGGAAGAGGCGCTTCCGCAATTGCTATAGTCGTAACTATAACCGTATCCGCGACAGTAATTTAAAACTATGAATTACAACCCCAACTATTACTGAAAATCGGCGCAGCTATTACACAATATGATGCTGTACTAAGAGCATTTATGACTTTAATTTTGTTATCACCAATTACTCCATTTTATTTTATTGTGTAAATGGCTCCTCCTTTTTTTTATTTCTTTGGCAACTTGTAAAAGAAAATTCAATTGAATCAAGCCAATAAAAAAACCGTAAATTTTTAAATCATAAATTTATTACACATAATTGCTATGTCCGTGTGTTTTGAATTTAACTAATATAAATAATTAGATTGTCTCCTACATAAATAATTTTAAATTAATATTAATATAATTTTAAAAAAGATGAAATACTTTTAAAATCATATTTTTTTAAAAATCTATAACAAAGACACACATAATCATTTACATGCTCAACGTATTCAAGAGTTGGAGCAATTTCTTTGAAAAATTTGGGGGTAACAAATGTTCATGAGGAGGTTAGGGTATGCAAAGTCTATTAAATACTTCAATGAGTTTATAGGATCTGATATAATTAGATCGTATAATATTTGTAGGTATACGTGTCACGCATGGATTATAAAATAGACATGACTTTTTTTAAAACAAAATTTGGAGACTACCCACAATAATTATATAATAAATTAAGTTTTTGCTTAATAATCATTTTGCTTAATAAATTTTTGCGCCAATCCATTAATTCGGTTGAAATGAATTAATATCACATAATAACTATCAAATAAGTTCATGGAAGCAAAATAACTGTATAAAAATATTGTAGTATAGTAAGGAAATAAAAATAAATTATAAAGAGTAAGTTATCGTAATATAATCATAAAAGGATTACAATTTCACATATGAAATCGCATAATACAAAAAACAAAGTCATAGAAAAATAAAGAAAATATTTCATGGTGAAAGTACTAATTGTGATAAAACAAAACAAATAATTCGATGATAGTAGACAAAAGAATAACAATAAATTAAAAATAAACTAAAGGAAATATTATCATCTAAGTCTAAATTCCACGGCTGATATACTAATTTCTTTTGTAAAACATTGATTATATTTGTAATTTTAAATGACATTGCAAATTCGATTCGATTCCTCTTATTCAATTTTGTTATTTTAAATAATATATATTGTAATAACTTATTTAATTAAAATATGTTAAAAATAAAGGGTAGTCAAAGTATTAATACAATTTAGAAATAAAGAATTTTAATTAAAATAGGAATGGATAAAAAGATAATATGAGGAATGTCCAAAGGACAAAAATGAGAATTTCCTTTTTTCCCCCTCATTTATCCTTTCCAGAAAAATTACTCAATCATTCATTTTCTCCTTCCCGTAACCAATCTAAAGGATAACCCCATTGTTACTGTTCACCTTATCTTCCAAATCCTCCATTTTTCATTTTCTTCCAAATCTTCCAAGACTAGAAGTTCATTAAAGTTCCCCAAAGCTGCCCAGCAGCTTTGCATGCGGGAATATGTCTGTCATCCTTGCGAATCAACTCAAATCCCTGAAGCAGGGAGCCCGTCTTCAAGAGGAGCTCAAAGCTGCTTTGGACCATAATCTTCTTCTTTAGTGTCATTTCTGTGAGTTCTGTTACATTAACTTCTTTTAGCATGAGGATTCTGGGAATTCATTCACTAAAATTCTTTACTTCTTGTCAGAAACTGTTTTGGGAGCATTACGATTTAAAAGAACTTAGAACGTTAGGAACTGGAATTTTTAGCATATATGTGATTTGGAACTACACTTAAATTATTTTAAAATGTCATGCATATTGTTTGCTTGGTTGATGCAAGCTTGTTGGGTTGGAAGTTTAGGAACTCTAAGGATTTCGAGTAAAGAATTGTCGTTAATGTGCGAATCCTGTTACAAAAGGCAAATGTGTGTGCTTTGGATGCTCTTTCACCCTCGCCTCTATAGTTTTGCCTCTGGTTGTTATTTCAAAAACCGTGAGTATATTTTTCACCTTTGATAATTATTTTCTATATTGCAGCCTCTAGTTCCTAACTCGTGATTTTGGGCATTCTGCTTGTGATGATTAACTAACATTTCTGGGCATGTTGCCTCTGAAGCTATTTCTCAACCCCGAGCATTTCTGCCTTTGCTTAGGGTTGGACATTGGGTCAGTTCAAGCCCAAAAGCAACAACTGGCCTAAATCGCGGGTGAGACACACAGGTCCAATATAGTTCTTCTATCATCATAGTTTGAACGAGTTGCGGGTTCGCGGATTAGTGGGCCATAGAATATATTTGGCCGAACTGCGTTTTTATTTTATTTTTCTGTGATGACCAATTTTAGCCCAGTTTTTTTAGGGGAAATTATTAGACCGATTTTATAAACTTTGAATTTGGGGTTCATTTGTACATACTTGGTATTTTTCTATTGATGAGCCATTTGGACTATCCTGTCCAATTTACATTATATATGAACTAGTCATAGCTACAAACTTAAATTTTCATGTTACATAATAATATCAAATTAAGCATACACAACCGACTAATACCATAAAAATATCAAATGCAGTGACATACAAGTTCTAGTAAAAATACTCAACAATATGAATGTTGAGACACAATATCAAGTTATAAAAATCACGCACTAACTAATTGTTTAAGTTTTAATTTGACTCATGTCATAAAAGGTCAGTGATTGTTTCAAATGACCCTATGATAATTGGCAATATTACAAATCAACACAAATTTTAGACATAAAATTATAATTATCATCAACTTGTGATCTTTGATGCACATCCTGAGAAATCAATAAAAAATGCAAGTCAATTTAAATTATTACTAATAATGAGGATATAAAATGACATTGAACAGACTAAACATAGTCATCTTATTTTTCTCCTCCATGCTTAATGAATCATTATACAATCAGCTACCACAATTGTTAAAATGGCTTGGAATTGAACCTCTTATAAACAAAAATCAGATTTTAGTAAAACACAAATGAAAATTAGGAAAAACATAAGTAAGAAGAGTAATAACAATGGCACCTCATCAAGCAGAACAAAAAAGTTCATTATTCTTGCCTCATCAAACAGAAATCAGTAATAACAATGGCACCCCAAGCAACAAGACAATGAAGATAAATTTGAATTGGAATCACCTAACACAAATTAACACCACAAACCCGTTATATATGCTTGATTGAATAGTTATTAAGTAAGAAGTATTTACTAAATGTACCTAATCATCATAAAACTTAATTTTAAACAACATAAAATTTAAAATAAAACCAAATAATTATGTGCATACCTGTAATATATTTGATCAGGTCTACAAGATGTTCTTCCTTTGCTCACAATAATGAGTCTAGAATATGAAGGCAGAGTATGTATGTCTCTTGCTCTATACATGCCAACCAAAGGATTAATAAAACGACTCAAATGTCTAACAAAAACACTAAGACAACACCAACATTAGAATTTGACACTAAATAGAAATATATTTGGATTTACCAGCATAGACAAAATTAACAGCATCAAGCTTAAACAACAACATCTTTAATAAAGACTAAAACAGCAGCATCATTAATAAACTCAAAGACAAAAAATAAGACATTTTGTGAGTATCAAATAAACATAAAGAATACATAGTAAATAGAGAATAAACTAAAAGTAAAAGTCCATAAACTTCGCAAAATATGGCGTCAACGCTGTCATTATGTCATAGAGTTAACAATAGTGAGTCAAAAGTTTGATCCCAAAAAATTCAAAAAAGTCGGATCTAAAACAGTTAGAACTAATTAATTAATACAAAAATAAAAATTGACTTCTCATTTCAAAAAATTCAAATTAGAAAAAAGTAAAGAGATGATAATGACATACATCGATTTTAATCAAGCACAACCAGATGGTTGTGCCTGTGGCTGTGATGATGAGCCACTTGAAGCTGCATTTCTTAGTGACATACCTTGGAACTCTATAAAATAAAAATATCACAGTTTATTAGAAATATACATTTTTATGGATTGAAGCTAATTAAATATACATGAATAATTTTACCTTCTATAATTTCTTTAAAAAGTTTGACCTCTTCCATGAGTTTCAAGCCTTTGAAATAGGTGAAGGAAGGTTTCAACCAATTTTAAGTAAAAATTAATGTCTCTGCCATTTATGGCTTTAGAGAGCTCCTGAAGGTTTCTATTACTCTACCTCTAGTGCTGAAAGCACTTTTAAACATAACTGTAGACAACAGTATGGCTAGAATATCTTTAGCTATTAAGGATAAAACTGGGTACTGAGCTGAATTATGTTCCCACCAAGCTAGGATATCAAATTTATCACTCATTTTTGCACACTTACTAGCAAGATACCCCTCGAGCTCATTTTGTTGGTCAATTGCATCTTTTTCTTTTAAATGGACTTCAAACACTTGTGCCCTTGCCATTTGAGAAAGATGAGCAGTAGCAACAAAGGTTTCACCATTAGAAACATTTTCACTAGCATTTGGATTTGGTTGAGATGAACTGTTTTTTAGATCATAAACATTCTTATACCAATTGTACAGATTAGTTAAATTGTCTTTTATAGAGGTGAACAACTCTTTAGCAAAGGTTTCTTTAGTTGCATACATATCCTTAAAAGACCATTCAACACATTTTAACTTATACTGCAGATAAAAAATTACCCCAAAATACAGCAGCTGATTTATATTTTCTACATTTCTCCAATACTGTTCATATTTTTCCATCATATCCACACCCACATTAGCAAAAATACTATTAAAATTCAAAGAGGCAAAATCTAGCCCATAATAGATTGCAGACATTTGGTGAAAAGTTGTATTACTCGCATGTTGTGAGGTAGAAAACACCCTTGTTGCCTCATAAAATAACTTCAAAAAAGTTGCAAAGCCCGAGCAATATTCCAATCAAAACTACTTGGCGGACTAGCGTCTCCAAAAAAATCCTTGTAACTAGAATCCTCTTCTTCAAGTTTCTCAAAGGCTATTTGAAACTTAACAACAGCCTCAAGCATCAAGTAAGTTGAGTTTCATTGAGTGGAAACATCAAGATAAACCAACTTTATACAAGAAATTCTAGCAAATTCTATACATTCCCTAAACTTGGCAACCCTATAAGTTGAGGACTTAACAAACCTAACAGCATTCCTAATGGAAGAGATGGACAAATGTTTCTCTGTCAAACCGTTCGTAACGACCAAATTTAAAATATGTGCATGCACAACACCTCATGTGGAAATATTCACCATCCCCATCAACCCATTCATATGTTTAACTTTTTTCTTCATAAGTGTCACAACTACATCATTAGATGATGCATTATCAACTGTTATTGATGACACATTTCAAATTCCCCAATCCTTTAAAACTTCTTCTATCTTCTTACCTACGGTTACACCCTTGTGGTTAGGGATAATTGTGAAGCTAATTATCTTTTTTTGATAATTCCATTCATTATCCACAAAGTGTGCTGTTAGAGTCAAGTATTTTAAGGTTTTGGATTGATGTCCAACAGTCAGTAGTAAGGGCCACCGTATTGCAATTAGACTAAAAGAAAGCTTTCAACTTAAGTTTTTCATCCATATACAACTGAAAAAAATCTCTAGCTATTGTACGCCTAGATTAAATGGTAAACTGAGGCTGCAATGTTTTAAAGTATTTAAATCCTTCACCTTCTACCGCCTTAAATGGTTGTTCATCTAACACCACGAAATGGACACTGCCCTACGAAGAGCTTGAAGGTTAAATCTACTGCTATTTGAAACTAAACTAGATCCCTCAATAGATGGAAATGTAAGAATTGTTTGGTTGGGGTCATTTGACACAACAAGTGATTTTTTGAAACATTTATTAACGTGTTTGTTCATGTTAGTGGTACCATGAGATTTAGAGTCACACAAATACCTCTTGTGGCAATGTTTACACGTTGTAGTATCAACGTCACAATCATGTACTTTGTTGAAATGTTCCCAGCAGTTCGATGACTGCCTAGGCCCACTTGCATTAGGTTTTCTCTTCTTTGTTTCTTGGGTATTATCCAATACAGGTCCAGCAGCATTAGTTATTGTTGTTGCACCACCTTCATTATTGTTGATATTTTGAGTAGGTACATTTTAACTAGGCTGACCCATCACTAAAATAATGAACGAGGCTTAATCAATAAATACCAACCATATTAGCATTCTATATTTAAGGGGTTGTAAGTTATTATTTAAGGGATTGTATTAAGATTTAAAGGATTGTTACAAATATTTAAGTGGTTGTAATAATATTTAAGGAGTAGTATTTTAGTATTTAAAGAGATGAACTAATATTTATATGGGACAATTATTTAATAAAGGGGTTGTATTGAATAAAACACTTAAAATAGAAACTATGTTCTAAAATCATAGAATACATTTACAAAAAAAATTAGCATACAATATACTTAAAAAAAACAGAAACATATATTTCTGCCATAA
>JBBPBP010009778.1:29573831-29589257 GCA_037974735.1 Cicer chorassanicum | reverse complement strand
AATAGAAAGTATCATACAACACATTTTGGAGAGAAAAAACCAGAAGCATGCATTTAGAAGAAGAAAAAACAAGAATACATTACATTTAGATAAAAACAGAAGCATATAATAAACTAAAAAAAAAATAAGAATACATGACATTTAGAAGCATCCATTAAGATAAAAATAGAAAGATACATTACATTTAGAAAGAAAAAAAAATGATGCATGCATTTAGAAAACACATATCATACATCACAACAATAACAAACTGAAATGGAAAAAAGAAAATTAAGCATAAACATACATTTAGTAAGTACCATAGATTTGATAAAAGAGTAGCTATGTGCTAGAATCATAAATTACGTTTAAAGAAGAAAGTAACATAAAATACATTTAGAGAAAACAGAAGTCTCTTGCTCTATACCTCTTTGTCCGCTAATGGTGGGTATGACTCCTTGATTCATCTTTCCAAGCCACAATATCAAAAAAAAAAAAATTTAGAAATCAATAATAATATTTTTAAAAGATAGAACACATAAAGATAGTCTAACAACATGTGACAGCAAAATAAGGTAAGAAAAATATTTACAAATAATGAATATAAATGATAACTTTAAAGAAAAAAAAACAAATCTCATTAAATAAATAAAAACAAATAACTCATAAAAACATAACATCACAACATTAACTAAAATCGTTAAAAATATATACACATAAATTGAAAATAAAACCTTAAAGACAACCCTAAGTTAAACACATTGAATATTAACCATAAAAATATTAACCATAAAAAAATGAAACCATAAAAGACCCAAAAGAGAAACCCTAAAAGACCGAAAAGATTTGAAAATCAAAGCATGAACAAAAACAAACTTCAATAAAAATTAAAATGTAACAAAAAGCATAAAACCCAAAACAAAATCGAAAACCCTAAAAGACCCATTATACAATAAATACTAACCATAAAAAAAGAAACCATAAAAGACCCAAAATAAATTTGAAAACAAAACTTCAACAAAAATTAAAATGTCAGAAAAATCATAAAACCCAAAAAAAATCAAAAACCCTAAAAGACCCATTAAACAATAAATACTAACCATAAATAAGGAAACCATAAAAGATTCAAAAAAGAAACCCTAAAAGAACCAAAACAGATTCAAAAATAAAACTCATAACAAAAACAAACCTTCAACGAATTTAAAATGTCAGAAAACTCATAAAGCGCAAAAGAAAATAAGAAACCCTAAAAACCCATTATACAATAAATACTAACCTTTTTGTTTATTAGTAATGAGAAATGGTAGTGATATTGAGAAAGATGGAGGTGGCTACGATTTAGATCAAAACAGAAACGATGGAGAACCATGAAGGATTTGCGACTGCGTGGCGAAAACAATGGTGGCTAGGGTTTCTTGGTGAATATTGAGTTGAGTCATGAGTGAGTGTGAGAATTAGGGTTACCGATACGAAATCTGATTGAATGAAGAGAAAATAGAGACTAGAGAGTGATGGGTGAGGTCTGGGTGAAAAAAATGTGTTGAGGTTATTGGGCCTTTTGAGTTTTAACTAGACTGAATTAAGTAGTATAACTTTTAATAATATAATACGATCAAATTGGATCGGGCAAGTTCGGGTACTCGTGGTCAAAATATCATGAAACGAACCCGCCCATTAAAAACCATATGGACCCGCGAAAACTAACCCGTTCAACCCGTCTTTGCCCGCCCGATAATGAAATTGGACCGCGGGCTATCCGGTTATTTTCAAGCCACGAGTTACTGTCCAGCCCTACCTCTAGTTTCTCCTTTTTTTTTTTGCCTCTGATAGTTGTTTTATGGTTTCATGTATTTTTCCTCCGGTAAATTACTTTTGTTTTTGCCTCTGGTAAAATGCTTCTATTTTGCCTCTGATAATACTTTTCTACTTTGCCTATGATTTTTCTTCTTCTACTTTGCTTCTGATTTTCTCCTTCCATTAAGCCTCTATTGTTTCCCTTTTGTCTTTCTATTGATCATGTTACTTTTGATCAGAGTTTGCCTCTGGTCGTGTTGCCTCTGATCCATGTTCTTCTGATTCAGCCTCTGATCCAAGTTCCTTCAATCATGTGGCCTCTGATCCAAGTCCCTCTGATCATGTTGTCGTTGATCCATGTATCCTCTTATGCTACCTATGGACACGTACCATCTAATTCTGCCTCTAGACACGTATCCTCTGATTCTGTCTCTAGACAAGTATCCTCTAATTCTACCTCTAGACATGTATCCTATAATTCTGCCTCTAAACATGTATCCTCTGATTCTGTCTCTGTACACATATCCTCTAATTTTTCCTCTCGACACAAATCCTCTAATTCTGCCTCTCGACATGTACCCCCTAACTCTGTCTTTGGTCACATATCCTCTGACTCTGATTATGTTGCCTTTAACCTATATTTTTCTAGTTATGCTGCCTCTAATCTATTACTACAAAATGCACTACCTCTGGTTAGGAGTTCGGCCTCTGGCTAAGTTTGCCTCTGGTTCCAACAATGATCAGGGACTTAGGATTTAATTCCCACTTGATTTTCAATATATTGTTAAGTTATTATAAGTGTTATGGAGTAATGATGCATTGCAAACATAAAATTATCAAGGCATTGCATACATAACATCTCAAGTGCATCACATTCTCATTAATCAGATCATGCATGGCCCTATTCACGGTGGGATATTCAGGTTTGTTCTAGGCACGGAAAAACAAGTATAGGAGAACAATCAAGACACTGGTTGGGGTTTGGTCAGACCATCTCTACCAATCAAGACTCAATTATCTTGGTGTCCCACGTCATAATATTAGGCCTTGTTTCAAGGAAAAGATTTGAGGTCATGCATAGTTTTCATAAACATAATTAAAGAATGATTTCAGGTAAGCTTTTATGAAAAATTGAAGTTAAGAACTTCTTAATGAGATGCATCATAATTTCATGTTGTTATGCATATTTATGAAAGAAATATTTTTAAACTATCTCTCCCTTTATTTTCAGAACTCACTGAGATTTTATCTCACCCCTTTATTTTTATATTAGTAGTTGGAGGAAACTAAGATACGGGCTGAGCACCAGAAGATTGGTCCAGACTTATTAGTTTTAAAATTCTGATGTATTGAATTATATGATGTA
The DNA here is from genome assembly GCA_037974735.1 of Cicer chorassanicum. Classification (NCBI taxonomy): domain Eukaryota; kingdom Viridiplantae; phylum Streptophyta; class Magnoliopsida; order Fabales; family Fabaceae; genus Cicer; species Cicer chorassanicum. The sequence goes on along the minus strand of JBBPBP010009778.1, from coordinate 29,586,118 downwards.
ATAAAAATTTGTTAAAGACTTAAATTAGTTCAAGTTGTAGTATTAATTTATGAATCTACCAAAACAAGTTGTAAACTATATTTTGAATGTAGTTTTCAGTTATATTTTATGATTCTAATTATTATTTCATTATATTTGCCTCTGTTTTACTAAGATGTATGGATTCAATTGTCATATTCTAGATAATTGTTATTGGGTCTTACATTTTGGTATCGAAGCTAGATCGGTTCAAAAGGACTATGGATTATGGATAAGGAATTAGAATAGTTTTCTTTTACTATACATTCTAATTATCATTTCACCTAATATTAAGTCTGATCAACTTAGTATTTGGTGTATGATATGCAAAGGTGTGGCTGAAGGATCTAGGAGGAGAGAAAGACCGAGGAGGAACTTTGTCCTTGAAAGACAATATGACTCCGCCACTTATTGTTGAACCCTGAGAGAGGGTGATGGAAGCTATTCAAATGCAAACCATATCTACCCATAATTTGGTACAACAAATGGTAGTGCAAAGAGATAGCACCGCAAGACCATTGCTAAATTATTATAAAAGTTTCCTATAAAATCACTCGGTTTCAATTTTTCTTTAATATCATTTGGATTTTCCTTTATTAAAAGGTACATTATTATTATTATTATTATTATTATTATTATTATTATTATTATTATTATTATTATTATTATTATTATTATATTGTGCAGGATATGTATTGCTAATTTGTGTGGTGGCTTACCGCTAATGATGCAAGGATCTTCGTGAATGCAACTTGTAGACAAAATTTGTGATGGAATAAGTCCGATTTATTTGCAGTATATATAGATATTGTAGATTTGTACATTTCATAATCCGTATAACAAACAATGCTTAATGTATCTTAGTATTTTTACATTGAATGTTTAGTTGTCAAATTTTCTCTTGTGAAAAAATTGTCAAGTTATATTATACTTTCATAGAATTGGGACTGTAGAAGCAAAAATTATACAATGGATTGTTTTTATTAAATGTGTAGGTAAAATTCTATAATTAGGTATATTGGAATTAGATTTACATTGATGTCTGTTATAAATAAATGATTATGTGATTACATAATTAATTGCGGTTTAATCCATTAACACAAGTCTACTTTTCGGATGATTGGCCATTTGAAAACTAAAATAATCAAAATAATTAAAATTGTCAAAATCTTAATTCGTTTAGACAGTTACACTTTTGGGATGAATATGGATTAGATTTAGTCATTTCAAGACCAAAACCACCAAAATCTCAATCCATTAACACAATCCCACCTCTTGGATGAATATGGATTAGATTTGGCAATTTTAAAACCAAAATGGTCAAAATCTTAGTCCATTGAGACAATTTCACCACTCTAATGAATATGGATTTGATTAACCAGGCCAAAATAATAATCCATTGAGATCATTCCACTTATGGAATAGACATAGCTATTTATAAACCAAAATGACCAAAATCTTAATCCATTGAAATAGTTCTACTTCTTGGATAAATATGGATTAAACTTAGCCAGATGAACACCGAAATGACAAAAAATACCAAAATATTAATCAATTGAGGCAATTCCACTTCTCGAATGGATATAGATTAGACTTATCAATTTGAGACCAAAATGAAAAAAATAACCTAAGTTTTAATCTACTAAGACAATTTCACTTCTCGGATGAATATGGATTACACTTAATCATTTAAAGACCAAAATAACTAAAATCTTAATCCATTAAGACAATTCAACTTCTCAAATAATTATGGATTAGACTTAGCCATTTGACTACCAAAATGACAAAATTTACAAAAGTCTTAATGCTTTGAGACAATTAAACTTCTCAGATGAAAATAGATTAGACTTAGCAATTTAAAGATCAAAATTACCAAAATCTTAATACCTTGAGAAAATTTAACTTCTCGAATGAATTTAGATTACTTAGCTATTTGAAGACCAAAATGAGCAAAATCTTAGTTCATTGAGACAATTCCACTTCTCGGATGAAGCTGGATTAGACTTAGCTATTAGAATATCAAAACGACCAAAATCTTAATCCATTGAGACAATTCCACTACTCGTATGAATATGGATTAGACTTAGCCATTTGAAAACCAAAATGACAAAAAAATTAATTCATTGAAAAAGTTCCAAATCTCATATGAATATGGATTAAACATATTTGAAGAACAAAATGACCAAATTTTTTATCCATTGAGACAATTCCAATTCTCGAATGAATATGGATTAGACTAAGCGGTTTGAAGACCAAAATGAGCAAAATCATAATCCATTGAGACAATTCCACTTCTCGGATGAATATGGATTATAATTAGCCATTTCAATACCAAAATAACTAAATTTACCAAAATATTAAACAATTCAAGTTCTCTAATGAATACGGATTTGACTTTGCAATTTTAAGAGCATAATGACCAAAATATTAATACCTTATGAAAATTTCATTTCTCGGATGAATTTGGATTATACTTAGTTATTTAAAGATCAAAATGAGCAAAATATTAGTCCACTATGACAATTGCACTTCTAAAATGAAGATAGATTATACATAGCCATTTGGAGACTAAAAAGACATAAATCTTAATTGGTTGAGAAAATACTGCTTCATGTATTAATATAGATTAGACTTAGCCATTTGAACTCTAAATAGACGAAAATGACAATTTTTTAATATATTAAGACAAAAATTACCAAAGTCTTAATTTATTAAGACAATTACACTTCTCGGATGAATATGGTTTAGACTTAGTCATTTGAGGACCATATTGACCTAAATGACCATAATTTTAATCCATTGAGAAAGTTCCATTTCTCGACTGAATTTGTATTAAACTTATCCAATTGAAGACCAGAGTGATAAAAAAATCTTAATCTATTGAGACAGTTCCACTTCTTGGATAAATATGGATTAGAATTATCCATTTAAAGACCAAAATCTTAATCCATTGAAACAATTCCACTTCTCGGATGAATATGGATTAGACTTAACCATTTGACAATAAACAGGACCAAAATCATAATCCATTGAAAAAATTCCATTGTTCGGATGAATATGGATTAGACTTGGCGGTTTTAGGAACAAAATATTCATAATGAGAAAAATCTTAATCTATTTATACAATTCCACTTCCTGGATGAATGTGGATTAGACAGCCATTTGAAAACCAAAATTACTAAAATGTCCAAAATTTTAATCAATGGAGACAATTCCACTTCTCAGATGAATATGGGTTAGACTTAGTCATTTAAAGAAAAAAATGGTTGAAATCTTAATCCATTGACACAATTCCACTTCTCGAAAAATATCGATTAGACTTGGCCATTTGAAGACCAAATTGACCAAAATATTAATTCATTAAGACTATTCCACTTCTCTGGTGAATATGGATTAGACTTATTCATTTGAAGACCAAAATGACCAAAATCTTAATAGATTGACAATATTCAATTTCTCGAATGAATATTGATAAGATTTAACCATTTGAAGACAAAGATGACCAAAATCATATTCCATTGAGACAATTCCACTTCTCAGATGAATATGGATTGTTGTTAGCCATTTGAAGACCATAATGACCAGAATCTTAATTCATTGAGACAATTCTAGTTCTCGGTTGAATAGGAATTACACTTAGCCAATTGAAGACAAAAATCTTAATCCATTAACACAATTCCACTTTTGGAATAAATTTGGATTAGAGTTAGCCATTTCAAAACCAAAATGAGCAAAATCTAAATTTATTGGGACAATTCTACTTCTCGTATGAATATGGATTAGACTTAGCCATTTGAAAATTATAATGACAAAAGATTTAATTCATCGAGACAATTTCTAATCTCTAATGAATATGGACTTAGCATAGCCATTTGAAGAATAAAATGACCCAAATTTTAATCCATTGAGAGAATTCCACTTCTTGGTTGATTATGGATTAGACTTAGCGGTTTGAAGACAAAAATCAGTAAAATCTTAATCCATTGAGACTATTCCTTTTCTCTGATGAATATGAATTATAATTAGCCATTTGAATACCAAAATGACTAAACTTACCAAAATCTCTAATCCTTTGAGACAATTCAAATTCTCAGATGAATATGGATTGGTCTTAGAAATTTGAAAACCAAAATGACTAAAATCTTAATACCTTGTGAAAATTTCTCTTCTCGAATGAATTTGGATTAGACTTAGCTATTTGAAGACTAAAATGACCAAAATCTAAGTCCATTGACACAAAATTCCAATTCTCAAATGAAGATGGATTAGACATAGCCATTTGGAGACCAAAATGACCAAAGTCTTAATCCGTTGAGAAAATACCACTTTATGTATTAATATAGATTAGACTTAGCCATTCGAACTCCAAATAGACCAATATGACAGAAATCTTAATCTATTAAGATAATTCTACATTTTAAACGAATATGGATTAGACTTTTTTAGATGAAGACCGGAATCGTAATCTATTGAGACAATTCCACTTCTATGTTGAATATGTTTTAGAGTTAACCATTTGATGACCAGATTGACCTAAATGACCATAATTTTAATCCATTGAGATATTTCCACTTCTCAGATGAATATGAATTAAACTTAACCAATTGAAGACCAAAATCTTAATCCATTAAGAAAATACTACATCTCGGGTGAACATGGATTAGACTTAGCCATTTGAAAACAAACGTGACCAAAATCTTAATCCATCGAGACAATTCTACTTTTCGGTTGAATATGGATTAAACTTAGCGGTTTTAGGAAGAAAATATTCACAATGAGCAATATCTTAATCTATTTAGACCATTTCACTTCTTGGATGAATGTGGATTAGACAACCATTTGGAAACAAAAACTAAAATGGTCAAAATCTTAATCCATTGAGACAATTCCACTTCTCGTATGAATATGGATTAGACTTTGCCATCTAAAGACCAAAATGACCAAAACGGCACAAATATTAATCCATTAACACAATTCCACTTCTTGAAAATTATTGATTAGACTTGACCATTTGAAGACTAAAAATAACTAAAATCTTAATTCATTGAGACAATTCCACTTCTTGGATGACTATGGATTAGACTTATCCATTTGAAGACCAAAATGACCAAAATCTTAATACATTGACACTATTCCATATCTCAAATGAATATCGATAAGATTTAACCATTTGAATACAAGGATGACCAAAATCATAATCCATTGAGACAATTTAACTTCTCAAATGAATATGGATTGTTGTTAGCCATTTGAAGACCAGAATGACATAAATGACCATAATCGCAATCGATTGAGACAATTCTTCTTTACGATTGAATATGAGTTATACTTAGCCAATTGAATACCAAAATGACCAAAATATTAATCTATTAAGACAATTCCACTTATCGAATGAATATGAATTAGACTTAGTCATTTGAAGACCAATATGACCAAAATCTTAATCCATTGAGACAATTCCACTTTTCGAATGAATATGGATTAAACTTAGCCATTTGAAAACCAAAATGAGCAAAATATAAATCTATTGAGACAATTCCACTTTTTCGGATGAATAGGATTAAACTTAGCCATTTGATGAACAAAACAGTCAAAATGACAAATATGTTAATCCATTAAGAAAATACCACTTCTAGGATTAATATCGATTAGAATTAGTCATTTGAAGTCCAAATAGACCAAAACGACCAAAATGACAAAAAACTCAATTCATTAAGACAATTCCACTTCTCATATGAATATGGATTAGACTTAGTCATATGTAGACCAAAATGACTAAAATCTTTGTCCATTGTCATAACTTCATTTCTCGTTTGAATATGGATTAGACTTAGTCGTTTGAAAACCATAATGACAAAGATTTAATTCATTGAGTCAAATTTCAAATATCGGATGAATATGGATTAAACATAGCCATTTGAAGAACAAAATGACTAAAATTTTAATCCATTGAGACAATTCCACTTCTCAGATGAATATTGTCGCATCCGCGCGAAAAAGGAGTCACCACCAATTTTATTTTTTTAAAAGGGAAAATTAGATAAAACTTAGAATAAAATTCTTGAACCAAAAAACGGATTCGGGAGTCAATTACGAATAGGAAAAGTAATATTACCCTACATTGTCTGTTAAAACGGTTACCCTATTATTAATTGTATACAAATTATTTATTTTACCCCCTAAAAAATAATTAAAAAGAAAATAAATTATTTACATTAATAAAAGAAAAATATTTTTTTATTAATTTGGTTTGACAAGGGAAAACCTTGCTCCTACGTATCCCCATGTGCAATAGGGAAATTAAAACACACGTAGTGCTTGGGTAGAAAATATTTATGTGTTGTCCGATTTTTATTATTACTCTATTTTAATTATTTTTTATTATAATAATTATTATATACGTATCTAAAAATAAAAATATAATAATAATAATAATAATAATAATAATAATAATAATAATAATAATAATAATAACAACAACAAAAAAATAGGTGAGATGTCTATTCACGGATTGTATCTTTTTATTTTTGTTTTAAAGAAAAATTGATTTTTGTTAGAAAACAACGTAACGAAAATGTAATAATAACAAAAAAGAGGTGAGATGTGTGTTTACGAATTGTATCTTTTTATTTTTGTATTAAAGTAAAGAAAATTTGATTTTTGTTAGAAAACAAGGTGATGCGACGGTATGTGAACGAAATAGATGGTCGCGACAATGAAGCAGCCTATTAAAGGATTTACTCATGCGTTGTCGGATCTGTAGCGACACAAAGGCCACCAACAATTGGGGTGAATGATGTGGTGCGACGAGCGAGGATGAATTTCATCTGTTGGCAGCGACCATTAATTCTAATCATAAGGGAAAAACTATTTATTCGTTGTTATGATTTTTTTTGAGTTATTTGATAAAGACGTGATATGAGTTTTCTATTATATTACAATATGGTGAAATTTGTTTTCTTGGTGATTGGTTTATAAACATCAATTAGTTATATATTTTTTTTAGTATTTTGTGTTGCAAAGAAAATAATTTTAGGAATAAACAACTTTAGAAAAATGAAAGCTTAACATATGAGTTTATTTTTGCATAAACCAAACTAGAGAAAGAAAAAAGAACATTTTTTAAAAGGATGCAATACAAAGACTACAAAGAAGAAAATGAGAGAAACAATAAGAAAGTGATACCTTACTACTGAATTGGTTTTTGGCTGGACTGTCTCCTCTTTTGCCTATTATTCTCTATTCTTTTTTTTTTTGTGCTCTCAATGGTGCTCCCTTCTTCTACTCTTACTATCGATTATTTATAGGCTTTTCAGGTGTAGGTTACAAATATACGAGGGAATAATTGCCAATTGATCACTATTTTATTACTATTAATCTCTCTCTTTTCGGTTTCTTTTCATTCAATTAATTATCATTATACCGATTTTTATGACCAGCAATCCATTTTTTTTCGTTTTTTTTTTTCATTCAATTGATCATCATTATACCGATTTTTATGACCATCAATCAATTTCTTTTTGGTTTCTTTTCATTCAATTATGTACCTTTATTTATTTTTTATTTTTTATTATTTTTTTATTTTTTGAAAAGAGTCTGAACAGGAATTAGAGGCAAACAATAACTGGGAACACTTGTGATTGTCTTTAGACCTGTGTTTATAGCCCTAATTATTTATTTTTATTTTTATATTTCTTCGCATTTATTATTATTATTATTATTATTATTACTACTACTATTATTATTATTATTATTATTATTATTATTATTATTATTATTAGTATTTCTGTTTTTAATAACAAGTAAAAGTAAATACATAAATAAATAAATAAATAAATAAATAAATAAAAAGCGGACAAAATTTGGTATCAACAAATATGGATTAGACTAAGCGGTTTGAAGACCAAAATGAGCAAAATCATAATCCATTGAGACAATTCCACTTCCGGATGAATACGAATTAGACTTAGCCATTTCAATACCAAAATGACTAAATTTACCAAAATCTTAATCCTTTGAAACAATTCAAGTTCTAGAATGAATACATATTTGACTTAGCAATTTGGATACCAAAATGACCAAAATCTTAATATCTTATGAAAATTTCATTTCTTAGATGAATTTGGATTCTACTTAGCTATTTAAAGACCAAAATGAACAAAATCTTAGTCCACTAAGACAATTCTACTTCTCAAATGAAGATGGATTATACTTAGCCATTTGAAGACCAAAACAACCAAAATCTTAATTCGCTGAGAAAATAAAACATCATGTATTAATATGGATTAGACTTAGCCATTTGAAATCCAAATAAACCAAAATGACAAAAACCTTAATCTTTTAAGACAATTCCACTTCTCAAATGAATATGAATTAGACTTTGTCATATCAAGACCAAAATGTTAATCTATTGAGACAAATCCATTTCTCAGAGTAATATAGTTTAGACTTAGCCATTTGAAGATCAGATTGACCTAAATGACCATAATTTTAATCCGTTGAGACATTCCCACTTCTTGGATGAATATGATTTAAACTTATCCAATTGAAGATCAAAATTTTATTCAACTGAGACAATTCCACTTCGCAGATGAATATGAATTAGACTTAGTCATTTGAAAACAAACATGATCAAAATTTTATTCAATTGAGACAATTCCATTTTTCAGATGAATATGGATTAGACTTCACGGTTTTAGGACAAAAATATTCATAATGAACAAAGTTTTATCTATTTAGACATTTCCACTTCTTGGATGAATGTGGATTAGGTAGCCATTTGAAAACAATAATTACTAAAATGGAAAAAAAAAATTAATCATTGAAACAATTCCACTTCTCGAAAAATATGGATTAGACTTGGTCATTTGAAGATCAAGATGACCAAAATCTAATTTTGTAATGATGAGCCATCAATTTTCTATTATGTCCCCTTTCTCATCCAACTAACTATTTCTTCATAATCGATTATGATAGAACCATAATTGATTATTTAGACCATTGAAAAACACGGAACTGTCTTTCACATCCATACTTAATTATTGTTGAAAATGATGTTGAAACAATAGAGCTAGTGTAGTGTGAATTGAAAAATGAAGAAGTCCCGAATAAAAGGTATGTCATTTGGGGTTTGCCCCAAGAGGTACCCAATTTTGTGAAGGGAAGAGAACGCATTCAAACCGATCACCACACGCGCGCAGCCGTCGCTGTTCGTCTGGTTGGGCTAGGGTTAAGTGGTGTATTATTTTTTAGTATCTAGAAATATTTAATTTAAAAGTGTCCCTTCCACCAAGTCAACAACAACTGATTTGTTATACACTCCTCCCATTTTTTTGCACGGCAGTTTCGCTAACCCAAATGAATTGGGTGCGCATCAGTTTTCGCATATACGGTCAAATGGGCCACAATTTCTACTGTCGTCAGTTGCAGAATTTCTCTATAAATAGAGGATTCCGCTCAGTTTAGAAAATACACCAAGAACCCTGAAAGTTTCTTAGTTTCCTTTTTTTCTCCCTTTTCTGCTTCCTCCCAAATTTTATTTGTGTCCTTTTACCAAAATCTTTTGTTCCTTCAGATTTTCGAGTGATCATAGTACCATATTACGAGTAGCACTAATCGTCATACTTAGAGGGTGTGATTTTAGAACGATTTTATACGATGCAGTAGCAAAATCGATACAATGTAATTGGGTTGTTTTATCTTGGGGACATCATGGTTGACAGTTTGTCTTGCATAATTTTCGGTAGTGCCACGAAACGTCTTAAAGATAGCAACCTAGCCCGGGACTCAATCCGATAATATCTTTGGTAGCCGAAAATTATTTTTTCAAAATGGTTTTTTTGAAAATAAGAAACAACAGCTATACACACTTGTATAATCGATTATGAAGATTTTTCTAGAAACACGGAGATTGGCTCCGCAATCATAGTCAGTTATGATATGTGTTCATAATCGGTTATGGTGTATACAAGAAAACACAAAAGTGATTTTCATAACCATAACAGTTTATGACAAATGTCATAATCGATTATCCAGTTAAAGATAGTCAGAAACGGAAAAATGTTTCTTTTTAAAAAATTTTATTAAAAAATAATTTTGGCTTAAATTCACTTTTGATCTCCTTATTTTTTAAAAATTAAAGTTTTGGTCCTCTTATTTTAAAATCTATAATTTTGTGTCCCCCTATTTCCAAACCTATAATTTTTTGTCCCCTTATTTCACTTTTTTCTAATATTTCCACTCTGACTCCAATTTAGGGACATTTTTACTTATGTATCTTATTCATTAATGACGTGGAAACGTTTACGTGGTCTTACATAATATCCACGTCATTTAAAATTTTCTTTAATCATTAACTATTATTTTAATAGTAGATAATTGCTAAAAAAGTATATTAAAATAACAATAAAATTATAAAATCAGGATAAGTTGTAAAATATTAAAATGACAATAATTTTAAAATAGGGGATCCAAACTTCAATTTTTTGAAAATAGATATACAAAAAATTATAAATTTTAAAATAGGGAGACTAAATTTTCAATTTTTGAAATAGACCAAAAGTACATTTAATCCAATAATTTTTCAAATATTAAATGTAGGATTTTGATTAAAATTTGAAAAACAATTTTAAGAAAACTTATTATGTGTGTGAATAAATTTCAAAAAAGAATTTTTTCTACTACTTACATAAAATAAAATGTGTGATTCCACACGATCTTTTTTCGCTTTTTATATCATTGTTTTCCTTATAATTTATTTTTTGTCCGTCATTAAAATATAATAAATCTATCAAGATATATATTTGTAGATACTTGGTTCCATCAAAAGTAGACTTCAAAATAGACACACAACTACGCAATATTTAAAGACCTCTTATGCATTTATTATGTCATGACTTTTTCTCAAATTGTTCTAATAGAAAAGAAAAATGCAACTAGAGTGGGCAGAGGGATAAGCTTAAGAGTGATATTAAGGTGTGTTTGTTTGAAGTTTAGGAATCACATTTTTTAGAATACATGGAGAATAAGTAACCTCATATTTGTTACAAGGTTAAGAAAATATGTTTACGTAGCTTCTAAAATATTCTCAAAGATTTATTTCCCAGTGAGAGGGTGAGAAAAAAAATTTCCATGAATTTTATATACATTATAAAATTAAAAATCTTATACATTATTAACTAGAAGAAGAAGAAAGACTTAATCTTTTACTATCACGATTCAAATTGCTATCAAATAAAGTAGAAAACTAAGTAAAAAAATGTAAATTTAGATAAACAAATGAATATTTTAGATATGCCAAATGATCAAGAGATGTATTATTAATCATGAGATTCATTATTTTAGATGTGTACAACCCAATCTAAGTAGTACACAAGAAAGCCCAACTCTTGAAATCCACTTTCTCTTCTCTACCTGTAATTGATAAGCTACTTATGAAAGATTCACCTCCGTCAGTTGACATTCTTAGCTTTTGCTTTGCACCACATCATGTAGTGGACATTTAGGGCCTCATCTTATAGCTAAGAAAGTTTTGGATTCTTGCTTTTATTGACTCTTAGGCTTATTTTTATCTTATCATTAGGATGAGTATGTTAGTCTTATATGTTGGCTTTGTAATTTTTCTCTTTGGCTTTGTTTTGTATTAGCTCGTGTATAGTTAGTTATTACTGGTTTATAGTTATACAGTTACAACTAACTAGCCTTTGTATATATACTTTGGATCAATGCAATTGAAGGGTTGAAACTCATTTTTCATTCACAAATTATGTGATCTTATTGACCAAAGTAATTTTTCTATGCCTGTGAGTTTTTCCAGACTTATCAGCAATGTTAACTCAATAATTTAGATGACCCAGCGAGTTTTTCTGACGATTTTGATAATATATATGGATTTACTAATTTGCATCCATCTCAAAGTGTAAATTAACTACTTATACCTTTTTTTTTTATTTGGACTAAAAAAACTCTCTTTTAACTCTTTTAAAAACGTTACTTTAATAAATGAGTATTACTGTAATTTGGTTTTTTATGATAAAGTTCTTATTTTTTCTTTTTTTTCATTAATGAAATTATTATCCCCTTCAAATCAAGATGTCTATTTTGGTTTTGTCCTCCCATATTTTTGTTTTTGTTTTTATCCTATATTATTTTTCTTTTTTGCGTCAATAATTTCTGTTCTTATTTTTTAAAAAACAAAACACCATAAGATTTTAAATTTGAACTCTATCCTTTGTCTGTGTCAAAAATACTCTATGATTTGTCTAAAAAAA
>JBBPBP010009778.1:29534285-29566262 GCA_037974735.1 Cicer chorassanicum | reverse complement strand
ATATAATATAATTAAAATAAAATTAATATTATATTAACTACAATTATATTAGTATAAAATAATTATTAAAATAAATCTATCACCTAATATATATTTTATTTATTTTAAGTTACAGTGAAAAAAATCTAAAGCGTAAAAGGAGATTTTAATTAAAATTATAAAACTTAAATCTAAAGTTATTTTAATAATTATTTTATACTAATATAACTAATTTAATAATAATAATTAAATAAAACAGAAGATTTTAGTGATTTTTTTGAAACAAAAAATGAAAATTAATTTAATAATAATAAATTTTAAATTATTGAAGTGAAAATATTTTAAATATCACTTGACATAAGTTTATCATTAATAAAGATCAATTTGTATGTTATTTTATATTTAAGGATATTTTTGAATATTGCAGGGATGAAATTCAAAAAAATATTTTCAGGGACTAAAACTGAAAAGTTTTATATTTACAGGGATCAAAAACTGTTTCCCTTTATGAGTTAACATTTTTGTAACGTCCACTTAACAGTAAGGACCAAAAGTAAATCTATTTTGATATTACAGGGATGTAAACAAAAAAAAAAATATTACGAGGACCAAAATCATAAAAGGTCAAATTTACAGGGACCAAAAACATATTTAAACCTAAATAAGAAAATCATCAATTTTTACAATAAAAAATAAAGTACCCACAAATACGGTACGAGTATCGATACCGAGTAAGTATTCGTTACGGATACTTTATCACTTTAAAAGTATTCGTGCTGCATAACAATCCACCTAATTATTCTATTAACTATTATTAATAGAAATATTTTAATAAATGAAACTCATTTTATCATTAAAATCAATATAATTAACCAATTTCTTAAAATTGGGTACAACTCAAATAAGATCACTTATAGTGAGACATATAGAGTACTATTTGTTTTGGCGGTGAATGAATAGAGTTTAATAAAGAGTTAATTGATTTAATGTATATTTAGTTTTACGGTGGTAAAAAATTAATTTTAATTAAATTAATTTAATAGAATTGATTTTTGTTAAAAACTAATTGAATCTAATATATATTATGTTTGGATATTTTATCCAAAGAAAATAATTTTTAATGATTTATGATGTTTAGATAGTTTATCTTAAAATTACTTACTTATAGCAAAAAGTTTAAAATTACTTTTTGTGAGATATTTCCAAGATATTGATGAATATATGTATGTATAAATATTTTTAATTGACATGATAGAGTTGTTGGTTATGTTCGGTTTCGAACCAATATCTTGCGTGAAAATGGACATTGTTCAACCTCCAGACTGTTGCAACTATTCAATTAAATTATGAACATTATTTGTATATACCTTTTCACAAACTGAATGGCGGAATCAATAGTTGTATTTCTTTCTCAAGTAACATTATTTTTCTATAAATTGTGTCATTTTTGACATAATTGAATAAGAAAATTTGACCATTGCTATCCACTTTGTCTAATCCATTTTATATTCTAAGTCATCTTATTCTTCTCTAATGCGTGAGTGAAGTATATAAAACATTCTTTTGTAACATATTATTGAAAGATACTCTTGATGTGTTAGTGCAAATCATATCAAAGTTTTCTAAAGTACTCTGAAGGAAATTCGTTGTCAATCTCTTTTGCATCCGATTCATAGGGTGAATTGAACATAAAGCCTAGTGTAACAACACATTTTGAAATTTGTTACATACAATCTTTATCAACAACTTCATTGTTAAAGTCTGCAGCAATTGTCACCAACAGATCCAAAACTTTTTAGTGTGAAGTTACCCAAATATATATTTATTTGCCTTTGATATTTTAGTTTTATTATATAAGAGATAACATATATTATATATTTTATTTTAGTTAATGAACACAATTTTTTACTCGATTTTCATTCTTTTCTATAAGTTATAATTTTGGAAATTCACTATAACAAAATTTCAAAAACTCACAGTGAATTTAACTTCAGAACTATGTTGAGTGGATCCTAATCACAAACAATCGATTAGTAGGAAAGAGTCTGGGAAAAGAAACGAGTGTTATCGAAAGGTGTTGTTGTTTTATCACGCTTATGAAAATATTTTTCTTTTTTAAAGTCAAACTCTTTTTTCTTTTAAGTATTACATTTGTTAATATGACAAGTTTTTGAAAGATATAATATTTAAATATGTTAACAAGATAAATTACAGGTGAATTTATATTTATTCAGTATATAGTTAGATATGTTTTGAAATTGGTTTAAGATAATTAGAAGTTAACTATGATTATGTGAACGTTGATTATATCATTAACATAAAGTATATCATATCCTAATTATATCATATTCTTTATACTGTCAATTTCAAATCCAATAATTCTCTTAATTAATTTTCTTTTTCTTAGACTCAACCATGTTTCTTAGCATAGTATTAGAGATAATTTTCCACAATGAATGATATGTTGCATCCCCTTGAAGAGATGAACATCTTCATCTTCATCTCTAAGAACATCTTTAGATCGTTGATCATTGTTATTCTAGTTGTTTGAATTCTTGAATTGCCACTGCTTGTGTTCTTGCAGTAAGATTATCTTGATTTTGGTTAATGACACAAATGCACTTATTTGATGCACAAGATTGGTTAAAAACCATAAATTGGTTATAATAATCCCCGGGAGGACGACAATAAGTAATGTTAAACCAATGACACAAACACACTTATTGGATGCACAAGATTGGTTGAAAACCATAAATGGATTAGAATAAGCCTAGGGAGGGCAAAAATGATCTAAATGTTAAACCAATGACACAAACGCACTTATTGCATGCACAAGATTGGTTAATAACCCTAAATGGATAAGAATAAGCCGATTGATGACAAAAATGACCTCAATGTTAATCCAATGACACAAACATACTTATTGGATGCACAAGATTGGTTAAAAACCCTAAATGGATTAGAATATGTCTAGGGAGGATGAAAATGACCTAAATGTTAAAAAAATGAAACAAATCCACTTATTGGATGGACAAGATTGGTTCAAAACCCTAAATGGATTAGAATAAGCCTAGGGAGGACGAAAATGACCTAAATGTTAAACCAATGACACAAACACACTTATTGGATGCACAACATTGGTTAAAAACCCTAAATGGATTAGAATAAGCCGAAGGATGATGAAAATAACCTAAATGTTAATACAATGACACAAACGCACTTATTGGATGCACAAGATTGGTTAAAAACTCTAAATGAATTAGAATAAGCCGAAGGATGACGAAAATGACCTAAATGTTAATCCAATGACACAAACGCACTTATTAATTGTAAAAGATTGGTTAAAAACCCTAAATGGACAAACATACTCCCTCTTTTGTCATCAGACAAAAAGAGTTGTACATAGACATAAAACACACCAAAAAGATATAAAAGTTAAGTCTTAAAAAAATTAAAGAGTGCAAAGTGTAAGAGTGAGTAAAAAAAAATACATAAAAGGAAAAAAAGAAAAACTAAAGATTGTGATTGGTCAATCTAGCTAAGATCAGTCCTAAGGTATTTTGAATGGACTCATGATTCTTGGTTGTATGTTCCATGAACGCCTCGGTTTTAGCTTCAAGTCGATCAAAGTCTTTCTTCTTTACAAATGTAGACGGGTCAAACACAGGTGCAGAGGGAATGACAGAAAGGCCTTCAGAGGTAGACTTTGTAGAACCTGAAGCAAAATTAGTAGGAACATTCAAGAGAGGTAACTCAACATGTGGAATGATCAGAGGAAACTTCAATGGTGCCAAATGAGCAACCACTAGGGAAAAAGGAAAGTTATCTTCATTCGATGAACTTCTAATATAGCAATCAGTTGCTTTCGGGTATGGTTTCCATGAACTTTATGAAAGTGCAAGACCCAAGGGTAAATGATCTCAACAGTATGTTTGAAAGCACTAAAGTGATTTACAAAGGAAAGAACATTGTTCCCCTAACTGGAGACTTCATCCGGATCCAAACTTTGAGCTTTCATCTTCCTAATCTTGGCCATTTTAACAGTGAAAGATGTATGAATGAGTCAAGTTTTGGGAAGCATAGAAAGAAGGGAGGGAATAAAATGGGCTAGGTATAGGGGTGTGGAGGCATTAGGTTCATATTGATGTTGGATGGAGTAAGAAGCAAGTGAATCATTTTAGGATGCTTCAGAGACTAAATGATTTACAACTTGAGTTGTTGTCACAGTTGTTGTGATGATATGATCCGCAAACATAGGTGAGTGAGGGTCAAATGAAAACATGGAAGGAATAGGTGAGGTTATACTGTTTGTTTGGGCAAATGTTGGTGGAGGGTTAGAGTAGGAAGGTGAAGGAATAGAGGTGGGAAATTAAGTAAGGATTAGAGTGGAAAGTGTAAGGGTTTGATCTATACGTAATAACTGCAAGATTTTCAGCTAGGGTTGCCTCAAACATCTTATCTGAGGTGTTTGTATTTGAATCAGAGCTAGAGTACATAGTAAAGGTTTGAAGGGTGGATTTTTTTGAGGGTTTTAAGGGGTAAGAGTAATAATTTTGTGTTTGGAGAGGGGTTCAAATGGTGTTGTAGTAGTTTCAAGTTTAGTTATTTTATAACCATTACCACTACCAAAATCAGTAGGAGAGTGAATAGGCTCAATAGAGGGACTGACCATTTGTCTTTTCATTAAGGTGAGGCTAGCTTCATCCTTATTGGCCTTTTCATCATCTTCTTCTCCCTCTAACACATAAGTTACCTTAATTGCCCTTGTTTTTTTTCTTCTCAAACTCCTGAGCTACTCTTGGTAGAGGGAAGCAAACCCGAGGCATCGCTTGACTAGAGTAGTGCATTGTTAGATACTCTTGAATTACCTCTTTGTTATCTTCCTAAAAAATTGGAGTCTACGAATCTCTAACCAAAAAATGAGTGTCTTGAGTTCCACTAGAATGTCCTTTGAGCTGTTTTACTTCATTGCTTGGTTTTATATAGTCCTTGGCAACAACGAGTTGCATTTCAATGATATTGAACATTGATATTAATATTTTGGATATTGAACATTGGTGTAGAGGAGGATACCAAATGTTCTTCTTTAACAACTCCCCCTACTTCCTCTAGAGCCTTAATGAAAGGGGTCCTCATAAGCACATTTGTGATGAGTCTCGAGTCGGGAATTGTCTTGATTTTTTCTGATGAGATGATGATGACACATGATCTCATGTGCTTAAGTACCAAGTGTGGCAAGTTAGTCTTAATCTTTTGGGAGGTCTTCCACATCCATTCCTTGTGGTCTTTGTTGACGTGATCAACAAAGCCACCTTTTGGTACCACACATCCAATCAGAATCTTAAAGATCATCATGTATCACGGTTTTAAATGAATTAACTAGGAGTTAACCTTGGGATATTCAAAAATTTCTTTGTTGGTTTTAGAAGACGCAATTCTTGATTCATATCCATTTTTCGATTTTCATGTCGTCATCCAGGCATTTGGTGATAACAACAATGGTTTGTTGAGTAACTTTGATAGGAAGCCCTAAAACCATACTTGAGACTTCTCCATCTTTGTTCACATCAGCAAACCTATAGAACTCTTTAACCAGAACATCTAGAACATATGATTGATATAGGTTAAAGTACTCAGTCCATCTGATACTATCAAAATCTTCAATGAAGTCGAATATGTTTTCAACGAGATTTGTGAAATCAACACAATTTGAAGTTCATTGAGAGTATCAAGTTGATCCATATTGCATTCCGTAGTAGGTGTAGAAGAAATGTTACCGAGGATAGATGAATATGCAGAACTCGAAGCCATATGGGAAGTCAAGAGATATCTAGAGAAGTTATAAGGTTTGAACAAGAATATCAAAAGTGTGGGAAAATACGTGAAAGTAGTGAGTGACTTGAGTGTTTGTGTTTTTAATTAAACATTTGAGTTTCTAAAAGTGAATAACAATAACTACCTTGCACGAATTAATACAAAACAACAACACGTGACAAAAAAAATACTGAATTGATACAATTTTCAAGAAGAATTAATCATATTAGAGGTACAACATACATATGTATCTAGAAAGTTTATTTTACCAGAGGCAAATGCACACAGGGATTCTAGCATCACTCCTTTATAAGTTAAATGTTTAAATTTGGCTTAATTGCAGTTTTGGTCCCTTTATTATTACCAATTCGCGGAATTGGTCCCCCTATTTTAAAAGTCGACAATTTTGGTCCCTAGCTCATATTTTTGAACTAAAAAACGGTAATTTGACATATTTTTAATGACGTGACATACAATTCTATATCATAGAACCATCTAGATGCATTAATTATTCATATGTTAGTAATTAAATTAAAAATATAAAAAAATTCTAAAGTTGAAATCTAAGTTTTTACGACGTTTATTTCAATTTCATAGGTATTAATCATTCTATCATATGTTACATTATTTAAAATATCTCATGTCATCATTTTTTAGTTAAAAAATAAGAGGGATGGACCAAAAGTGTCGACTTTTAAAATAGGGGGACCAATTTTGTGAATCAGTAAAAATAGAAGGACTAAAATTGCAATTAAGTCTTTAAATTTTTCTTTATAAAGTTAAATTTGTCTTCAACAAGGGGTTTTGTAAAAATGTTTGCCCATCGATTATCAGTGTCAACGAATTTAATGTCAAAATTACCCTTCTAGACATAGTCTCTTATGAAGTGATGTTTAATCTCTATATGTTTTGCCCTTAAATCTAAAATAGGATTTTTGGTTAAACATATAGCAAAAGTATTATCACAGAAGACATGAATGTTACTCCATTTAATTTTGAAGTCTTCTAGTTGATGTTTCATCCACAACATTTGGGTGCTGTAGTTGGCTGTTGAAATATGTTTTGCTTCAGCTGTAGAAAAGGCAATGGTTCCTTGTCTTTTGCTTGACTAAGAGATCAAATTTTCAGCAAGGAATGTATAACTACCACTGGTGCTTTTCCTTTCTAGTTTACCTCCAATGTAGTTAGCATCAGAAAAACCTACTAACTTGTACTCAGAGGATGACTTATAACACTAAACATAATATCAGGTATAGATGTAGTTAAGTAAAGAAGAAAACCAATCATACATCTGTATACCTTTTGATCCACCTTTCTACCTCATTCATCCTTATCAAGGGAACATATGGGATGCATAGGCGTAGGCATGAGTTTGCATTCATGCATCTTAGATTTCTTAAGAAGTTTTCTAGTATATTTAGTCTGATGGATGAATACTCCATTTGAGTTTTGATGAATTTGGATTCCAAGAAAGAACTTTCGTTCTCCCATCATGTTCATCTCAAATTCATTATGCATTAACTTAGAAAACCCTTGATAGAGCTTACTATTAGTAGAACTAAATATATTATCATTAACGTATACTTGGACAATGAGAAAGTCATTCTTTGATGATTTGATAAATAAAGTAGTGTCAACATGACCTCTTTCAAAATCAATTTTTAGTAGAAAACTATTTAGTCTGTCATACCAAGCTCTAGGGGCCTATTCAGACCATTTAGGGATTTCTTTAGTTTTAAAACATGGTATGGGAATTCATTATCGTCAAAGGCAATAGGTTGGTTGACATACACTTCTTTAGTTATATAACCATTTAAGAATGCATTTTTCACGTCCATCTGATATAAGATAATTTTATTAAAAACTGCAAATAATAGTAAAATCCTGATTGCTTTTAACCTTGCCTCCGGTGCAAAAGTTTCAGTATAATCTATACTTTCCTGCTGACTATAGCCTTGAGCTACTAGTCTAACTTTATTTACTACCACTTCACCTTTCTCATTTAACTTATTTTTGAAAACCCACTTGATTACAATCAGTTTCTTTTCTTTGGGCTTTGGTACATACATTATTTCTCTTGAATTGATATAGTTCTTCTTGCATGGCCATAATCCATCCATCATCCAATAGTGCTTCGTCTATTGTTGCAGACTCAATTACAGAAAGAAGCCCAAATAATGATGTTTCTTATAAGCAGACTAGGTCTTCATAGGATAACATAAATATCTAATGGCCAATGAGTTTGAATGTGAAGATTTGTATTTCCATTCAGGTTTAGATTCCTAATAACATTGACTTGTGGATGATTCCTCATTTCTTGTCCTTGTATTATCAAGTACATATTTTGATTATTCAGAGGGGAAATTTGTTGCTTCCTCTGATTCATCTAGTTCCTCTGATATTTGTAAATCTAAAAAATCTTCATCAAGCTTTGACTTTTTATGGTCAAGCTATTTATCATCAAATTTGATATGGATTGATTCCTCTACGATCAATGTCTCTTTATTGTACAACTTAAAGGTTTTAGACCTATACAGAGTATTATAAAAAGGTGCACTTTTGAGATTGTGAATCAAACATGCCAAGATTCCCTTTGGTGTTCTAAATATAACATATGCAACCAAATTGATTAAAATTAGAAATGTTGGGTTTTATTCTTTTCCATAGTTCATAAGGTGTCTCACTGAGAGTAGGTGTTGTATAGATTATATTATGCTTATGCCCAAAAATGCTTTGGAACATCCATTTCTTGAAGAGATATGTTTTTCCTTTCTACAACACTATTTTGCTGTTTTGGGATAGGAAAAATTGTGTAGAATTCCAGTCTCTTCATAAAAGGTTTATTTTCAATTTCACCACCATGATCACTACAAATTGTTGTAATACAATTTTCTTTTCACTTAGCACTTGTTTGCATAAGGTTGTGTCTACGGAACTTTACCCTTGTTCACCTAGAATAATCATCAACAATAACGAGTCCATACTTTTTACCATTGATAAAGGCAGTTTTTACTAGATCAAATAAACAAGTTTTAAAAGTTGAAGTGGTCTAGAAGTGGAAACAACATTCTTTGAAACAAAGATCAAATAAACAAGTTTTAAAAGTTGAAGTGGTCTAGAAGTGGAAACAACATTCTTTGAAACAAATGATGATTTAGTTTGTTTCCCATTCTGGCATGCCTCACAATAACATCTTACTCAAATATTAGATTTGGCAATCCTCCAACTAGGTCAAGTCTTTTCAACTTTGAGATTAATCTCAAGATGGCATGTCGCTGCCTCTTGTTCCAAATCAGTTGTTCTTTACTCACTGACATGAGACACTTTACTTGGTTTTTCAAATCTAATAACTTTATTTTGTAAATATTATTTTTCCTTTGACAAGTAAAACGTATACATCCATCCGTTCAACTAATCACCTTACATGACTTTTGATTGAAGACAAAATCATAACCAGTGTCACTTAATTGTCTTATGCTTAGTAGGTTATGCATTTGTCGTTTTACTAGTAGAACATTTTTAATAGAAGTAAGAGAACCATTACCTAGTGTGCCACACCCTATGATCTTACCCTTTTGATTTCCACCAAATCCCACAAATCCTCCTTCTTCGAAGGTTAGGTTTTGGAACATGGACTTTTCTTCCCTCATGTGTCATGAACATCCAATGTCTAGGTACCATGACTAGTGTTTCAACTTTGTTGCTAAGGATATTCTGCAAGATAGATTATTTTGCTCTTAGGTACCTATATTTTATGGGATTCTGATTTGTTAGTTCTGAGATGTGTCTTGTCTTTCAATGTTTTCAACATTAGGCAAGTACTTTCATCATGACCATTCTTTAGGTAATATACGCAAGTAGTTTCAAGTAAGTTAAACTTTGGAGTTTCCACTGGTTCCTCAAATCCAATGCCTTTTTTGTTGTTGATGTTTTTGCTTATACCATAGATCATCAAGGCTTGTTTGTTTATGTCTATGTCATTCTCTAGAAAATCTTGAAAGGCTTTTTAATACTTAACATAATTACAAGCTCTTATGAGATTTTTGATATATTATCCTTTAGAGTTAGATTGTATTTTTGTATGTTTTCAAAATATTTTTTAAGGAAGTTGTACTTTGTCAGTTAAGATGGAATGAGCTTTTCTAAGGTTTTTTAGTTTGGGGAGGAAACATTGTGATTCTTGTTCATAAACTCATTTGATATAGTTATAAGTTCATTGCGAGATAGATAAGATAGTACCTCAATTTCCTCATAAACAAATTCATTGTTAGAGTTAGAATAAACATCTGCAATAAGAGCTATGTTAACATGCTCTTAAGCTTCATTAGAGGATTCATCAGAGTCATCCAAGGTAGCCATTAAACTCTTCTTCTTTATATTGAAGTATTTTCTTTGAGAGTTTCGTTTCTCAAGCTCTAGACACTCTGATTTGAAATGTTCTGGTTCTTTGCATTCATAGTAGATGATTTTTTTTTATTTTTCTTTACTTTCTCTTCTATTTGTGGATTGTATGAAATCCTTCTTGGGAAATGATTTCTTTATGTTGTTCCACATGTATTGGATTTTGTTTGAAATGAATGTTAGCTCTTCATCTTCTAAGTCCTCACCCTAATCTTTTGACTCACTTTACTTTGAGTCCTCCTTAGTTTGCAGAGCCTTGAAGTTTGCTTTGTTTCCTTTAGATTTGAGAGCCAAAGACTTTGATTTCCTTTTGGGTTCATCTTTAACTAGTTCAATCTCATGGGATCTGAGTGAACTCATCAGCTATTCTAGAGACAATTTGTTAAGATGTTTAGCTTTTTGAATTGTAGTTAGTTTTGCTCTCCACTTGCTAGGTAGACTTATGAGGATCTTCTTGACTTGATCAAATGTAGTGTAACTCTTTTGGAGAACCTTTAGCCTGAAGACTAGGGTTTGGAGTCTAGAAAACATTTTCTCAATGTCTTCATCTTCTTCCATCTAGAAGAGTTCATACTTCCTTACAAGTATATTTGTCTTAGCTTCCTACATTTGTTAATTTCTTTCATAGTTGAGGACCAGGGTATTGAATATGCTTTTTGCTGTTTCCTTATTGTTGCATTTTTTTGAATTCTTTGAAGGTGATAACATTCATCATAAAAGTTCTTGCTTTACGATGCATCTTGTGTTGTTTCTTTGTATCAGCATTGAGATCCTATCTAGAAATTTCAAGACCTGCAACATCTTTAGAACCTTCATAGTCGTCTTCGACTATGTCCCAAAGTTTAAGGTCATATGAGATGTAGAAACTTCTTAGTCGGTCTTTCCAATATTTAACTCTATCCCCATCAAACAAAGGAGGCATGTTCACATTTCCACTTGTAACTTCACCCCCAAAGTTAGTCATATTAAAAAGATCTTTACTATAACATGATTAAGTGCTCATACTTGAGATCAAGCTCTAATGCCAATTGTAGAGAAAAAAACACAAGAAAAGAGGGCTTCAATTGTGTTTTAATTCAAAATTATAATTAAAAACGAATTTAAATACTAGTGATGTTTGAAAACAATAATAAGTAAAATGATAAGTAAAGAGATAAGAAGAGAAACACAAGCGAAGTGATCATGATTCACCACCAATACGGTAACTACGTTTAGATCTGTCACATTGAAAGATTTAATCCATTATTCACCAATAACACAACTTCACTAAACACCTTCTAGTCAACATAACTGTGTTCAAATCTTCTCAACCTTCATGCTTAGTATAATCAGGCTGTTGAGGACAACAACCACTATTGGGCCAAGTTACAAAAGTGTTTAAGATGGTTTTCTGTCAAACTCTCAAACAGAAGTGTTTACATGAATTGCTCTTAGAGATTGTTTTAGGTTTCGCAGTGCTTATAGCTAATACAAAAGTTTTTACGAGTTCATATCTCTCACAACAATAGATTTATCTCTTATTGTTTCTTATTCTCTTATTGTTGTCTTATTTACGATCACAAATCCTTTTATATAGAAGCTTTTAGTCCATTAGGGTTTTTGGCCATTGGCTGTGATTGCATGAAATCAACATGTGAAATAATAACTCGTATCAAAACTTTAGAGATATTGAGTCAAGATTAAAAGCTTGTCCAAATTCGTCTTCATAATTGATTCATTGTATCTTGATAGAAATGGCAGGATGACTAGAAGATGTCATTATCAGAGGATGTCATGCACTTCTTCAGTCAAAGGATAAGTCTACTAAGATTAGTATATGATGTTCAAATCTTGACTTTATCAGAGTGTTGACTTTATCAGAATGTTGACTTCAGAGTTTTGTCCAGATGATCAATTGCTATACCAAGGTTATCAGACGCAGAATCATCAGAATGAACTTGTATTAAATGATTCAACATTGTTGTGTTGAGAGCGCGTTTGTTAGATTCAGTTATATCTTAACAGATATTTTTACAGAGCATTGCATTAATTTTCTTGCTTAGCTTTTCTTTTCATCAGAGAATTTAGCGTGAAGATTTTAAAGTTCATGACAAGGGTCTACACATTTAATCAAACTTATTAGCATATTAAAAGGTACCTACAAAATGATTTTTGTTATCATTAAAACAATTAAGGGTCATTGTTTTAGAAACCTACTTGTTTCTAACAATCGCCCCTATTTTAATAATGACAAACATATATTTTTGTGAACAATTTTTTTTGTAATAACGTGATAAACGTAGAGTTGTTCAAAGTAAAGCAGTAACGCTCCCCGTTAATATGATCATGTTTTCAAAAATAAAGTGGAGTACGAAATCCTAAAGGAAAAGAAATTGTTTTCACAAACATACTACTTCTTTTGTCATCAGACAAAAAGAGTTGTACATAGACGTAAAATACACCAAAAAGATATAAGAGTTAAGTCCTAAAAAAATTAAAGTTCATGACAAGGATCTGCACACTTAAGCAGACTCATTAACATAGTAAATTGTTCTTACAAAATGATTTTTGTTATCATCAAAGCAATTAAGAGTCATTGTTCTTCAAACCAACATGGTTGTAACATTCGTGTGACCTTATAGACTCTCACTTAATTGGCAATAATATTAAATATTAAATTAATATTAATTATTATAAATAATAAGTGACATCTAGCAATGCATTATTGCTACCCTATTAATGAGAAAATTGGTGATACAACTATAACCTTATCGCGACCACTATTTAAACCAACTTGGTTGTAACATGCGTGTGACCTTATAGACTCTCACTTAATTGGCAATAATATTAAATATTAAATTAATATTAATTATTATAAACAATGAGTGACATCTAGCAATGCATTAATGCTATCCTATTAATGTGAAAATTGGTGATACAACTATAATCTTATCGCGACCACTATTTACCGTGTTGTAATTGTCCATTCGTCCAAATATCTAATTGAACACAAATGACAATGTGTATCATCCTTGCAATGTACAATTATTTATTTATCCATCCCAGGGCAGACACATAAATACCAATGCACCCAATATCACATATTAGTTTGTTTCAGCATGGCCATGCATTTCCATGGTCTCACTATATCGATAGGCTCAAGACATAACTCTTGTTATGTAGGATAAACGAATCCTATTTACATCACTCAAACACCATTCACATGGTTTATTGTAGACCCAATTACAACCTTTATGATTTTCCTATTATAGAAAATGTTTGATGGCCTTAAAGTCTAAAACTACCCATGTAGGGATCATATTATAGACAATGTTTGACTTTAAGATGTCCAAATTTTTCACAATATGTATATTTCTTTTTCACCTTTTTACTTATTTTAAGAACAAATAAAATGTCATAAATTTTTTGTTTCTTGGAAGTCTTGACCAATGCCAGCTTTATCAAATATTCCATCTTGTGATCCCATTATTTTGTGAAATGTTTCTATTGACTTAACAAAGTTGGTAAGATAATTTTATAGACCCTTAATTCCATTTTGTAAAATTTCATTTTATTTTACTTGAGGAGGTTTAGGAAGTTGTTATTTGTAAGTCTTAAATGATTTTAAAATATTTATCAACCTAGACTTGCAGATATTGACAATATCTTCTTTCATACTCTTTGAAGTCAAATATGTTGTTCTTATAAAATACTTTTATTATCATAAAAAGTCTAAGTATAAAATGAACTTGGTTCCAACAATCTCTCCTTTTTTATGATGACAAAACTTGTATTTTTGATAACAACTTTTCTTCGTATTTCTTTGACTCCTCCTAGCTTAGGGCTTCCTCTAAGTCCAAGTATCATTTTTTCCCACTTTATCAAATATCTTTCTCCCCCTTTTGTCATCAGACAAAAAGACTTGAAAGTGAGACTTTTTTTTTTTGTTTTTGTTTTTGTTTTTTTTCATTTTGTTTTATTTTTTTAATAACATGAATCTAAATATTAAAAGAAAATATAAAAACTAATGTAAAACCTATCTTCAGGTAAGGTTTATGAAGGTAAGGTTTAGATTTTTCTTGATAATGTCAAACCTATCTTCAAGTAGTGGTTTGGTGAATATGTAGCCCATTGGTGTTCAGTGTCTACAAACTGAATGTTTAGTACCCCTTTTTGAACAAAGTTCCTAATGAAGTGGTGTTTGATCTCTACGTGTTTTGCTATAGAATGTAAGATAGGGTTTTTGGTTAGACAAATGGCCGAAGTGTTCTCGCAATAGATGAGAATGTTGGATTCTTGGATTTTGTAGTCTTCAAGTTCATGCTTCATCCAAAGTAGTTGAGAGCTGCAACAACTGCTGAAATGTACTCAGCCTCTACTGCTGACATTGCAATGGTGTTTTGTCTCTTACTTGACCAAGATATTAAGTTGTCACCTAAAAGGTGCATTTGCCACTAGTGCTCTTTCTCTCAAGTTTATCTCCAACATAATCAGAATCACAGTATCCACTAAGTTTGTACTTAGGAGATTTCTTGTAAAACAAGGGAAGGTTGGTAGTGCCGTTAAGGTATCTAAGGATTCTCTTAACAACAGTTAAATGTGATTCCCTAGGGTCAGCTTGAAATCTTGGACATACATTAAACATGATGTCTATTCTTTTTCAAGTGAACAAGTAGGGTGCATTGGTGTAGCCATAGGTTTGCAATCACTCATCTTAAACTTCATAAGAAGATCTTTTGTATATTTAGTTTGATGAATGTATATACCTTTTTGACTTTGCTGAATTTGTGTCCCTAAGAAGAACTTAAGTTCTCCCATCATACTCATTTAAAATTCAAGCTGCATCAATTTAGAAAATTCTTGGCAAAGAGTTCCATTAGTAGATCCAAAAATAATGTCATCAACATAAATTTGAATAATAAAATTGTCATCTCCTATTGATTTTCTAAAAAGTGTATTATCTACTTGTCCTCTTTAAAAGTTATTTTTAAGCAAGAAGTTACTGAGTCTATCATACCATGCCCTAGGTGCTTGTTTTAACATAGACCTCTTCACTTTTATAACCATTTAGAGAAGCACTTTTAACATCCATTTGAAATAATGTAATGTTATTATTTGCAGCAAAACAAAGTAGGATACGAATAGCTTCTAACCTGGCTATTGGAGCAAATGTCTCAGGGTAATCAATGCTCTCTTGTAGACTTTAGCCTTGTGCGACAAGTCTTGCCTTGTTTCTGACCACTTCACCTTCTTCATTTAGCTTGTTTCTGAAAATGCACTTGGTTCCAATAATGTTCTTCTTTGGTCTAGGTACGAGATCCAAAATATCATACCTCTTAAATTCATTTAACTCTTCTTGCATTGCAAGAATCCATCCATCATCTGCCAATGCTTCATCAATAGAGGTAGGCTCAAGTATAAGAGTAAGCCAAACAAAGTGGTATCTTTTAGTGATGATCTGGTCTTCAAAGGATCACTTGCATTTCCAATTATTAGAGTTTCAGGATGAGATGACTTGTACTTCCATCCAGATATTCCTTCTGACTTATCTTGACTGTTTCTGACTTGATCAGATTCATCATTTGAAGATTTATCATATTATTCCGGTTGGCTTGTATCATTTGATTTTTCAAGTTCTTCTGGTTTGTTTGCAGCTGCTTCCTCTGGTTCTGGTAAACCTACACTATCATCATTTTGCTTTGACTTTTTAAGTTCAAACTGTTTGTCATCAAATATAACATGTATGGATTCTTCAACAATATGATTTTCCCTATTAAACACTCTATAAGTCTTAGATCTTTCAGAGTATCAAATGAAGGTACACTATTGAGATCTAGAATCAAATTTACCAAGGTTACCTTTAGTGTTCAACATATAACAAGTACAACCAAATTGTTTAAAATAAGAGATGTTAGGCTTTTTACCTTCCTACAATTCATATGGTGTTTTATTCAATATAGATCTAATTAAGACTCTATTTTGAATATAACATACAATATTAATTGCTTCAACCCGAAAGTGTTTTGCAACATTCATATCATTTAACATGGTTCTGACCATTTCTTGGAGTGATCTATTCTTTCTTTCTACAATCCATTTTGTTGGAGTGTTCTAGGAGAGGAGAAGTTGTGATAGATTCCATTCTCATCACAAATACTTTCAAAGAACTTGTTTTCAAATTCTCCTCCATGATCACTTCTAATTGTTTGAATCTTAAGACTCTTTTCATTCATTATTTGTTTGCAAAATGTGATAAACACTTTGTGGGATTCATCCTTACTTAAGAATTTTACCCATTTCCACCTAGTGTAATCATCTACTATAACAAAGCCATATTTCTTTCTACTTAGAGAGGTTTTTTTCACTTGCACAAAGAGATCTATATGTAAGAGCTCAAGGGGCTTTGAGGTAGAGACTGAGTTCTTAGGACTAAAGGAGTTCTTTGTTTATTTTCATTTCTGACAAGCTTCACACATAATTTCAGTTTTGTAACTAAGCTTAGGTAGACCTCTAACTAGTTGAAGTTTATTCAATTTTGAAATTAATCTAAGGTTTGCATAACCTAATCTTTTGTGCCAAACTAGTTTCTCGTCATTTACTGACATAAGAAACTTAACCTCTTGTTTCTCTAGACAAAAGAAATTTATCTTATAAATGTTGTTTTGCCTCTGACCTGTAAAGAGTACAAATCCATTTTTCTGACTAATTGCCTTGCATGTTTTTTGATTGAATATAATATCATAATTATTATCACTTAACTGACTAATACTTGATAAATTATGCTTAAGACTTTTAACAAACAAGACATCTTGAATAAAAGGGGAAGTACCATTACCAACTGTACCTTGACCAATGACCTGACCTATTTGCTTTCCTCCAAAAGTCACTATGCCTCATTTGCTCAGTGTTAGTTCTTGAAACATAGACTTTTCTCCCGTCAAATGTCGCGAGAATCCACTGTCCAGGTACCATGATCGGTGTTTTAACTTGATTGCTGAGGACATCTCCAACATAGACAATTTTGTTCTTTGGTACCCAAATTTGGTTGGGTTCTGGTTTGTTAGTCTTGAATGGTTTTTTTTCTTTCCTTGTATTTAACATGGGACAAGACAATTTCAGTGAGCTTTCTTAGAGCAAACAGTACACAAGATATCAGAGGGAATAAGTTTAGGTTTAGTTACAGTTTCTTTAAATCCTATACCTCTTTTACCATTTCTATTAACTCTATAAATCATAGAAGCATATTTGCTTGTTTCCATACCATTAGCAAGAAAATCTTGAAATAATTCTTCATGCTTATCATATTTACATATGGTATTTTCAATTGATGTTGAACTATGATTATTTTTCAGAGTTAAATTTTCAGCCTTAAGTTCAGCAATATCAATTTTAATAGTTGCAATTTGTGTTTTAAGTTCAGTAATATCAGTTTTAAGAGTTGCATTTGTTGTTTTAAATTCAACACTTTGATTCTTTAACACATTAACTTTTTTCAGTTTGGTTTGCATTTTCTTTTCTAAGTGTTTTTAGTTTTAAAGAGAATTTGTGATTCTTATTTAAAAAATCATTTATAGCAGTAATTAAATCAGATCGAGTAAATTTAGAAAATACCTCAATTTCTTCATTTGTTGATTCACTTCTAGAGTCATAATCTGTGTTGGATCGAGAGGCGGAGTTGGAATGAGCCATTAGAGCCAAATCTGCTTGTTTATCATTTGAGGATTCATTAAAATCATCCCATATAGCCATCAGACTCTTCTTCTTGGATCTGGAATTTTTCCAATGGTGTTTCCCTTTCTCCAGATTTGGACAGTCTAACTTGATATGTCCAGGTTCATTGCATCCATAGCAGATAATGTTTTTCTTGTCGAAATTTTCATTCCTTCCTTTATTGGACTACTTGGAATATTTATGAGGGAAAGATTTCCTCTTGTTGTGCCACATCCTCTGAATTCTTCTGAATATGAAGGCATTTTCCTCTTCCTCTAGGTTTAGATTCTGATCATCTAAATCACTATAATCTGATTCTGATGTTGCCTTTAGAACCTTCTTCTCCTTGGATTTCAATGCTAGAGTCTTGTTCTTCTTTTTGGGCTCATCTTCTTCAAGCTCAATTTCATGTGATTGAGAGAGCTGATTAATTCCTCTAGCTTAAGAGTATTCATATCCTTTTCTTCTTGAATGGCAGTGATCTTAGGTCTCCATTTGCTTGTCAGAATCCTAAGAATTTTCTTCACATGATCAACAGTAGTATAACTCTTCTCAAGTACCTTTAGTCTTGAGACCAGGATCTGGAATTTGGAAAACATTGTTTCAATGTCTCCATGTTCTTCTATCTTGAACAACTTATACTTTTTGACTAGGAGTTTGGCATTTGCTTCTTGAACTTGCTTGCTTCCTTCATGGGTCAGAATCACTCTATCATAAATACTTTTTGTTGTCTCCTTGTTGGTGCACTTGTAAAACTCCTTGAAGTTGATTGCATTTATCATGAATGTTCTAGACTTATGATGCATCTTGTACATCTTCTTCGAATTAGCATTCATCTCATTTCTTGGAATTTCAAAATCATCAGTATTATTCGGAGCAATATAACAATTTTCCACCAAGTCCCAAAGTTTAGGATCTTGTGAAATATAGAAACTTGTCATCTTGTCCTTCCAATACTCAAAACGTTCTCCATCAAACAGAGGTGGTCTATTGATGTTACCTCTAGCAGCTTCTTCATTGAATCCAGACATACGGAACCCTTGGATCTTTTCTCAAACACTGTAAAGTGCTCAACCTTGAGACCGAGCTCTGATACCAATTGAAGGTGCAGACACGAGAAGGGGGTTGAATTGTGTTGGCCAAAGTTGATAACTTTTTGATAATTTATAAATAAAAAAAAAACTAGTTAGGTTTTGCTGACTTAATTGGAGTGGAAGCAATCGGATTCAGAGGCAGCAAGCAATGAAAGCATAAAAAATTTGACACGTAGACTAATCCTGGTTCACCATTAACTTAACTACATCCAGTCCCTTCATTTAGAAGGCTTTAATGAACTAATTCAAATACCTTGAATTACAAAGCACCTGACCCTCCAAGCTAGTCTTCCCAAACAGCTTGACAACCATAGACTTTTGAGGAACTAACCACCTTGACCTTACAAGCCAAATCTTCTTCTAATAACCTAACAACCCCATATTGAAGAAGGAACTAAACCACTATCGGGTTGGATACAAAAGATTGGAACTTGAATAGTTGCTTCTAAAAAGCTAATAATAATAATAACTCTCACACTCTAAGAAAATAACACTCAAAAAATATTTCTAACTTGAACAAGTGTTTCTCTCTTTGAACTCTAAGACTACTTTTTTTTGCTTTTCGATGATTTTCTTTTCAGGCTTGAGTATCTATTTATAGTTAAAATTTGGGCTTCAATTTAGTCCTTGTTAAATTCTGAATTGTATTTTGTTCAGATTGCGTTTGTATATTCTTCAAATTGATTATGTTCCCTTTTTGCTTAGATTGAGATTGTAAATGCTTCAGATTGATTTTGTTCAGATTGCATTTGTAAATTCTTTAGATTGATTTTGTTCATATTTTGTTGTAGATAAATATAGATCAGATCTTGTTCAAATCGTGACCATATCTTCTTTCATACTCTTTGAAGTCAAATATATTGTTCTCATAAAATACTTTTTTTATCATAAAAAGTCTAAGTATAAAATGAACTTGGTTCCAACAGATGATCCCCTACAATTTTGCAACTTCATGGAGGTGCTTGAATTGGCAATTGATGATGAATCTTATTTTTTGAAGAACAATAATTGATCTATTCCTCATCACCAATTTTTTGAATGTCAAGATCATCAAATTCATCAAATAACACATGCATACTTACTTTTATTGTTTTTGTTCTAAGAATATAGATTCTATAACCTTTATCATCAATGGAGTATAATAGAAAGATGGTTTTATCTGATTTTGCTTCAAACTTTCTTATATTATCTTTGTTATTTAAAATATAGCAATAACAACCAAAAATATGAAAGTATGAAATATTTGACTTTAAGTTTTTCCATAATTCATATGGTGTTTTTGTTGAGAATTTTTCTTATTGAAGCATAATTTAAAATGTAGCAAGAAGTGTTGATTGCTTCAACCCAAAAACATTTCTCAACATTTGATTCTTCCAAAATAGTTCTAACCATTTCTTGCAAAGTTCTATTCTTTATTTTAACAACTTCATTTTGTTAATGAGTTTTTGCACAAGAAAGATTATGAGAAATGTCATTTTCATCAAAGAAATTTTTAAAAGAAGCATTTATAAATTGTCCTCCATGATCACTTCTTACTAAAATGATATTTGAGTTTTTCTCATTTTGAACTTGTTTACAAAAAGTTTGAAATGCTTCAAAAGAATCATCTTTTTGTTTTGAAAATAATACCCATATGAATCTTTAAAAATCGTGAACAATTGCAAAGCCATATTTCATTCCTCCCAAACTTGTACTTTTGATAGGACCAAAAATATCAATTTCAAGTAGTTCAAGAGGTTTTTGGGTTTAAACAAAATGCTTGAATAAAAGCTACTCTTGACTTGTTTTCTTTTAGCAAAAGTTCATATATTTTATTTGTCAACATTAATTTTTGGTAGTCCTCTAAGAAGATCAAGTTTAGATAACTTTGAGATTGTTTTCATGCTTATATGCCCAACACATTTAGGCCACACCCATTTATCTTTACCAATTGACATAAAACATGATTTAGTCGGTAATTCTTCTAAAGAAAAAGATTTAGTGGATCCAAAGAAAAAGATTTTTCTAGAAGATGTTTGCTTAACTTTACAAAAATAACTTCAAACCCATTATCACATAATTGACTAATGCTTAGTAGGTAATGTTTTAAACCTTTAACATATTGAACATTATCTATTTTTGCAGAATTACCTTTACCTATAATACATTTTCCTTTCATTTGAGCTTGATCATTATTTCCAAAAGTTACACATCTTCCATCCTTCTTACCAAATGAGAGAAAACATTGTATATCTCTTGTCATATGTCTCGAGCAACCATTGTCCAAATATCATAGCTTTTTCTTGACATTTTGAAAACCAACCTGCAATAGAGTTTAATAAGTTCTTAGGTACCCATACAGTCTTGGGTCCTTGAGGGTTAGTTTTTATATAAAGATTACTTTTTTCATAAGATAGTAGTTTGTTAAAGAATGACCAATCTTTGAGCAGTAAGAACACTTTGCTTTTTAGGTTTGTCAAAACCAAGTCTAGCTTTTTCAAAAATTCATACTTGTGACCCAATGATTTTTGGAAAGGTTTCAATGTACTTTATCAAATTTAGTAAATTGTTTTTAATATTTGCAACTTATGTTTTGAGAAAAACATATTCCCCATTGGAGTTGCAGAACAGTCTGACGTTCTGGAGACTTGTTCTCAGTGGTTTCATTTAAAATCTGTTGTTTTAATGAACCACATTTTCGAGCAAGAATGTTTGAATCACATAAAATATTATCAAATTATTTTCCATTTGTTCACAAAAAGAACAATCAAAGACAATTGCCTCATCAGTTTCAGAGTTTTCCATTAAGCACATGTTGGCTTCTTCACTATCTTTTGTGTCTGATTCTTCATAATCATCCCAAGTAGCCATCATGGATTTTTTCTTGTATGGAAATTTTCTTGATGCCTTTTTATTTGAAGGACATTCAGTTTTAAAACTCCCTAGTTTGTTGAATCCATAACAAGTAACTTGACTCTTAACTATCAGTGTTTTAGAATTTTCCCTTTTGTTTGGGAAATTCGTTTTGATTTGATCTCTTCTTGTCATCATTCTATGAATTTTTCTTGTGAGAAGAACTACTTCTTCTTCTTCAGCTTCTTCTTGACCAACTTATTTCTCTTTTGATTCGTCTTTTTCATCCTTTTGTGAGGATAAACCTTCTTAAGAGTTTTGTGGTGCTTTCAAGGCTATTGTTTTACGTTTCTTTGGTGGTTTGTCTTCTTAAAGTAGTACTTCATGAGCTCTCAAGGTTCCAATTAGTTCCTCTAATTGGAGTGTCTCAAGATTTTTGGCTTGACTTATGGATGTGACCATTGCTCTCCATATGATAGGGAGACATGTCAAAAAATTTCTCACCATGTCTTGGGCTGAGTAGGCTTTGCCAAGGGAGCGCATTTTATTTACTATAAGTCAATAGTTTCTCCTTTATTCATCTCAAATAGTTCAATTTTTGCACACCAATATCAATCTTTTTTCTTTGACATGACTTGTCCCTTCATGATGAGTTTGTCGTTACTTAATGCTTAGTTTTAAGTGTGTAGTTAATTGTAATCACTTTTCTTAGAAGAAACAACACATAACCTAGTTTCACCTCTTTGTAACCTAGCCCGATAGTGGCTATTTTGCCTCAATGACTTATAGGTTTTTCAAGTTGGACGTTGAGAAGACTTGACTTGCAGGTCAAGGTGTTGCAGTGCCTCAACGGATTTGTAGGTTTCAGGATGGAAGTTGAAAAGACTGACTTGTAGGGTCAGGTGTTGTAATTAAGGTTCTGAATTAGTGGATAAATCCTTATGTGTTTGATCATAAGCATTCATAGCTTTCTATAGAACAATACAAGTACCATGTACTTGTTTCCTTTTGTCCTTGGTCACAACTCATCAATTTTGAGATTGTTTTAATAATTTGGACCTTCAATTTAAGTCTCTTAATTGTTCATTTAATCTTAGGAGTCTTATATGCGATTTTGACATTCTTAGCTTATAGTTTGGACTTCCCAAAACGATCTATCTTGACTTTGTCTTCTATAAAGGACGACCATAATGTTCTTCTGAATATTCTCTAAACAACTAAATTTTTTTTCTTCACATTCTCCAATAGTTCATTTTAAAGATTTATCAAAAACTCTTGGACTTTACAAAAG
Source organism: Cicer chorassanicum (assembly GCA_037974735.1). Lineage (NCBI taxonomy): Eukaryota > Viridiplantae > Streptophyta > Magnoliopsida > Fabales > Fabaceae > Cicer > Cicer chorassanicum. Next base: position 29,543,162 of record JBBPBP010009778.1, on the reverse strand, counting down.
TGGATTTTTATCTTGATAGGGCAAGATATTGGACCACGTGATTTTTGCATGAAGATGCAAGCTTATGCTTGACTTTCTATTTTTGAATAAATCACTCAAAAACAAGAGTTAATAGATAATATGACTAAAATCATAATTAGCATTTAATTAACTGTTTGATTATCTTCAAAATAGTAATTAGGGATTGTTCCACAACAAGGGTATTGCGGCAACGTACAATGGTCGTGTGATCTATACCTTCAAGAGCCCTGAATGGATACATGCAACGTTGGATGGACATGCCCACATCACTCAAGCACTATTCATTGCATCTTCCACGAAGATTGCACGCCCGATAACCTGAACATGACACGGGTAGGCGAACTAGTTGCTTCTACCGTCAATTGTTTGGTCATGTGTACTAGAGGAGAGGTTGCAAACATGGGAGGGGTTTTCCTCAAGAGATAAACAGGGTCCGACTGAGGTTAGGGTTTCTTCACCCTACCTTGCTATCCCTTAAGGTTTTATCCTATATATGTATGGAAATGACGAAGTGACATGACGTGATATGAATATATAGTATTTAGCCAACATTGAGTTCGTCTTTTTTCACTTGGTTGTGTGCCCTCTTATTTTGTTTGTTTTGATGTATAACTTGATGGTTCCCACTAATCACGTTGCACTAAATCACAAAATATATATATGAATATGATGATGTTATATATGTTTTTCCTTTATTTGAATGGATCAAATTTATCCATATATTTATGAGTTATGACGTATTTAGGAGTAGTTACTTAAGTTTCACTGATGGAACATCTGAGTGTCTTATGTGCCACAACGTTTGAATGAAGTGCATCCAAATGCATATTATGCCTTGGTAAGTAATGAGTGTCTCATGTGGGACAACGTTTGAATGAAGTCCATCCAAATGCATACTATGCTTTGATAAATAATGGAAACTGTATTAGGGATTTTCTAAAATATTATTCACTACTTGCTATGGGAAACTGTTTTTGCATATTGTAGCATTTGAAAGTTGTTTCAAATTTTTCTCTTATTTTTAATTTTATGTTTTGGTTTTTTTGGGGTTTATGTAAATGAAGCATTTCATTAGCTTGTGTAAATTAACCACTATGCTAATATGTAAGAGATTATTAGAGATTATATGAAGAAGGATTATAATTTTATTTTGAAACACCCTTCGAGAAGATAATGTGTGTTGATTTCCTTACAAAGATTGAAGACAACTTTTTATATTCTTTAATGATGATTAATAAATCATTTCTTAATTTGTCCTTAACGCTCCTAAGAGACGTTACAAGAATGTCTTTTATGAGGCCTTATTTTTTATTTTAATTATTCTTTCGTGTAACAAAAAAAAAGTAATAAAGTTTACTCCTAAGTAATAAGAGTATCAGTCTTAGTCTTTATAAATAAAAGATGAATCACATTGAATACTTTGTTGATATCATATGGTTGAATTCAAGTAAACATATAATATGTTTATTGCTTATAAAACTAAAATTTTCTCTTAAAATCGCAAAATTTAATTTATTTGTAAAAGAAAATTGTGTCAAAATGAATGACCTTTTTAATTTTTTATGTACTTCTTTACACTATATTCTCCTATATATTTATAACATTGATAATATATCAATACCTAATAAGGATAATTTGGTAAAAATAACACTCTCTCTTTTACTTATACACTTTTTAATATATGTGATATGTGTTAAATGATCAAATAACTTAATTATTTTAAGAGAGAGTAGTATTTTTGTCGGATTTGATCTCGCCAAACTTACATGAAACTTGACATCTCTTGTAGGCTAACACCGCAAAATATGTAGCTTCACTTTTTTTTTCTTCTTTCATTCATGCAAGTGTTAGTTTTATTCATTTGGATCGCTGACTTCATTTTGCGATATTGAAGATTATGCTGGTAAGAGATTTGTCATATTTATTATCCAACTTCCTTTCAAGTTTGTCATGGACCAAGATCAGGCGAAGTCACTGAAACTTAAATAAAACGTATAAACTTTCCTTGATTTATTTCACATTTTCTATGGTGGTATTAGTATTCAATCTTCTTAAATCTTAAGTGTTATATATTTAGTCAATAATCCTTACAACATGCCATAATTCTAACAAGTTGTCATTTGCTAAAACATATTAACATGGAGGAGAAGTTGAGTAAACTGAATAATGCTCCACCTGTATTCAATCAATAATGTGAAAGATACAAGATGATGAAAGGTAAAGAACCCTTTTTTATATCAACAAGTAGAAAGAAAAACAAACTCAACTAGACTCTAACAAAAATCCTAATCAAAGATAACAAACTTCCAAATAACAGAGGCAGTTAGTCAAAACTGAAACTGCCAAATAACTAAAATTAATTACAAAAAGTAAAAAGAATAAGTAATATAAGAACCATCTAGTTGTAATACTCTCCCACAAGCTGGATTGTGGATATCTAATAGTCCAAGCTTGGAAACAAGCCAAGCAAAGAAAGGACCTGCCAATGGTTTAGTTAAAATGTCTGCAATTTGAGCAGTGGAAGGTATAGAAAAAAACTTGACAAGCACAAGATTCATCTTCTCTCTAATTAAGTTGCAGACGATTTCAATGTGTTTCGTTTTGTTGTGAAAAGTAGGGTTGTGTGCCAAGTAAGTGGCTCACTTTTGTCACAAAACATGGAAGCAGGTGTTGGAAATGTGATAGCAAGGTCCTAGACACTATTGGTTGCTTCTTCGATTTCCAAGAGATGACGGAATTTCCTAAGAAGGCACCAAAACCTGTGACTGATCTATGAGCGATGGGGCAAGTAGCCCAGTTAGAATCTGCAAAACTAGAAAAATGAATTTTAGAAGAAGCAGAATAAAACAATCCTTTTGCAGAAGACTCTTTTAAATGATGCAGAGAACTATAAATGCTACTTTATAATGAATTTGATTAGGCTTAGACACATGTTGGCTAAGTTGTTGATCATCAAAGGATAAGTCAGGCCGAGTAGTAGTATGATAAAAAAGTTTTCCTATTAATCTTCTATATAATGACTCGTCTTCAAAAGGAGGAGAGTCATTAGTATGAAGTTTCAAGGAATGATCATATGGAGTGGATATTGGTTTACTAGCAAGAGTTCCAATATCCTCTAAAAGGTCAAGAGTGTAATTTCTTTGGTTTATGAAAATGCTTTTATCTGATTGGGCAATTTCTGAACCAAGGAAGTACCTCAATTTTCCCAAATTTTTTATTTTATAATTGTTATCAAGACATATTTTTGTAAAGTTGATCTCATTTTGATCATTCCCTGCAAGGACTATATCGTCAACATAAATAAGTAAAAATGTAAAATTAGAGTTATACACCTTTATGAAAAGAGAAGAATCAGAATTGTTGAGATAAAATCTCTTTCAAATATTTCAATGATAACAAAATTAATTCAAAGATTATGATTATACTTATTGTCTAATCTATGCTCTTGAGTGTATCTAAGTTAGAAAATAGGTTCCTCATCACCTTGATTAAAAGAAGTATATTTGACACAATCTGACATGTCCTCTAAGCTAGAGGATAAACAAGTAGAGGATGAAACTTTAACCTCTAAAACAAAGGATATATATTAACACATAAAAGAAGAATCTATGGCAAATAAAAAGAAGATGAATCTGTATCTGAAGTATAACAGTACTAAAGTAAAGGGATACAAAATTCATGAGAAGAGGATCCACGCCAGAAGATAAACAATGAAAGGATGAACTTCTGGTTCCATTCATCCTCTTACATAAGAAATGTCCAAAAGTACAATAGTACGAAAAAGTGTTGTCCTTGATAAGAAAAGCTAGACACTACATCTCTTGGAAAAGGAAAAAGTCAAAAGTACAAGTCATATCCTAACTTATGGAAATATCAAACCTCATATCCGAGGACGGAGGACAAACTCATTCTCCTAAGCTTATGTATTACAAGGACAACTTAATGGCACTTTTGTAAATCAAATTAATGACCATGGACGTTTAATCAAGTCTCCAACGGTCACTTAATACTTTTCCTCATGGATGAAGCTTCATCACCTCTATAAAAGGAAGATAACTCTTCATCATTCAAGACAACAACTACTCATACAAAAGAGACACACTCAAAGCTAAGAAGAGCTATCCCATCCTCTCTTTGCACTTTCTATTGTTTTTAACTATATCTTTGAGAGTATCATCTTAGAAAGTCTTGTAAAGAGAAAGATTCATAATCTCATCACTATTCACTAAATATGTGTATTCCAACTTCATATAAACTTGGTAATGGGTGTAAATCAAGAAAAGAAATAGTGTAAGCCTGGTGAAGCTGGAAAACTAACACAGAGAAAAGGATCCCTTTAGAGGACAAGTCATCTTGAACTATAGTGAAACTCACAAGTTTGTGAAGAACTGGACGTAACCCATTTTGGGTGAACCAATATAAATTTGCGCGTGTCCTTTTTATATGCTTTAGTTTTTCTGTTTCATACATTCATCCTCTTATAACTTGCATTTCATCCTCTCATAGAGGATACAGTTTTAAACATCTCACCAGAAAATTTTAAAATCATAATATCTCTATTCCACCCCTCATTCTAGTGATATTTCAGTTACTTCAAGAATTAGATTGTTTATAACCACAAAATAACAAGCCATCAACAAACTTGGCATACCATTGTCCACTTGCTTGTTTCAAGCCATAGACTGACTTGTTTAATTTGAAAACATTATTAGAGTAATTGTCAGAGTTAAGAAGATGCATACTAGAGGGAACAATCATATAGACTATTTCATTTAATAGCAGTTGTAGCTAAAATAGTTCTAATAGTTGTGAGTTTAGCAACAGGAGAAAATGCATCAAAATAATCTAGACCCATTTGTTGGGTATAACAATTGGCTACAAGGCGAGCCTCAAACCCGTCAATGGAGCCATCATCATGGTGATTTACCTTGTAGATCCATTTACAACCAACGAGACTCTAGCCATGAGGAAGATAAACAATTGTCCACGTATTAGTTATTTCCAATGCTATTAATTCAGCCTTCATAACATTGTTCCAGAATTTAGATTTGGTAGCTTGATTGGCGGTTTAAGGTTCTTTTATGGATTAAATGTTAAGAAAAAACATTTTATATTCTATAACACAATTTTCATATGAAAAGGTAGAGGAGATGAGGTACATAACATTGGAGCTATTATTGGGTATCTATGAGGGAAATAGGCTACACTAGTAATCTTCTAAGTAAGTTGGTGTATTTTTCAGTCTGGTGGCATGTAGGAATAGAGATTTAAGGGATATGTGTATCAGGAGTAGTATCAGGGATAGGTGATTGGATAATGGGTATGACAACCTCAATAGGAGAATTATTACAATCAGTGTGATCAATACTTAAAGTGACCACAACATCATCATTTATAGTAACTAAAGGAGAATTCTCATAATTGGAACTAGTAATAATGTTAGAGAATGGAAAAACAATTTCATAGAAAACTACATTCCTAGATACAATAAACTCATGTGAAATAACATCATAAATAAGATAACATTTGGTCTCATCCCTATAGCATAAGAAAACAGTTTTTCGAGCATGGTTATCAAATTTAGTTCTTCTATTATGAGTAGTGCATGCATAAGCTAAGATACCAAAATATTTAAGATGCAATAAAGTGGGATGTTGTTTATATAACAAAGCATAACGACATTTATTTTTCAAAAGAGGGCTAGGTATTCTATTAATAAGATGAATTGCATGTTGTATGCTAAAATTCCAAAAACAATTAGGAATATTAGATTGAAAAGATAAAGATTTAGCAACATTAAGAATGTGTTGATATTTGTGCTCAACAACATCATTTTGTTGAGGACACTCAACACAAGACCTTTGATGAATAATAACTTTTGAAAGAAAAAAATTTGCCATAAGAACTTGAAAATCCCTAACTCTTGTAGTTTAATCCTTCTTGGGTAACTGAAACAAATAAGAAATAGATCTTTTTTTTTTTTCACTATCAAACTTGAATTGTTTTGATAATTTAGTAGTGAATTGAAGTGAATTAGATGTTTGAATCAGACAATTAGTGTTTGGTTTGTTGGAATTAGTGGTAATTAATGAATAAATTGTAATGAATTAGTGTTTGGTTTGCAAGTCTGCTGATTTTCTTGATTACTGGTAATCTGCCTTTTGTTCATATCTATTTGAAAAAAGGTATTCCATTGCAGTGTTATTTTTTTTAAACTTGGTCAATTCCTTGTTGCTTATATATTGAGTAGCATAGTAATTTGCTTGAAAATTTCACAAATCTCTTGAATATGTTTGAATAAAGGTATTGAATTGCAGTCTTATTGTTTTTTATATATTGAATTGCAGTCTTATTGTTTTTGAATTTGGCCAATTCCTTGCCGCTTATATATTGAGTAGAAGACTCAATATGAAGAAACATAGTAATTTGCTTGAAAATTTCACAAATCTCTTGAAGTTTGATACTAATCTTATGGTAAAGGGGAGTGAATAGTCTGTAATATTTGTCTTTCAATCTTTAAAAATGCAATAAAACAATAATAAAATATATGCACTTGAAAACTTAGCGTAGCAAAATGTTAACTCTTGTTAACATTGTAGAACCAATGAATATAATAATATACACACAAACAAAATTATAACACCTCTTTCTCTCGATTTGTTTTTTCACATCTCATTGAAATCCCTAACATCTCATCTTCATTGTTTCACAGGTAACAACTTCAAAATTCCTAACTTCTTCAACATTTTCAAGGTAAAGAATATTAAGATACAAATTTAAATAGATAAGTATTTGATAAGGCATACCGTTCTCAATTAATTCATCCATGCTGCAACAAGTAATATTACATTTAAATAAATGCTAGATCATGTCAGATTGAAGAACTTCATTTGTCATATAAAGTTTATCTGCATATTGATGCATATTCCAATAACTCAACTAACCATACACACAAAAAAATTATTTCGAACACATATATGATAATCTTGCACATTGGAACATGTCAAGTAAATAAGACAAGTGTAGATTAATGATTTTAAAAAGTAAAATAAAAGAGAAGAAAATCATGATATTGAGTATTGTAACTACCTAGAGAGCGATAGAAGGGTTATTGAGATTTAACACCAATGAAAAATGGGCTACTTTATTTTTTCTTTTTTGTACTTTTCTATTTTTGGTTTCCTTGGAGTTTTTTTTTGCTGAATTTTTTTGTCAACCCTTGATTTGGGTCTTTTAGAATATTTTTTTTTAAGTTGATTTGTGTTGGAGCAACATAATTTCTATATGAAGTGAAATATGTTATACATTGGCTAATAATAATGTGATAGGTGATATAGAGTATGTTTACATCTGCATCAGATTCATTATTGCTTCTTATATATTGTAATACATTAGTTTAGAGTTATTTACGTATATTGAAATAATTGATGTAAAAATAATGAGTGGTAATGGAATTGGTTTTGACAATTAGTTTGTGACTTTTCTGCGAATAAGTATCTACGTTTTTACCTATAGCAAATCTATAAGTAACTTTACCCACGAAGACTCGGTGAGTCATACTACCCACGGACATTCCTTAAGTAAGTGTATCACATAGCTTATCTGTCGGTAAATATTTTTCTACGAGTGAATTAGTTACGAACTGGTATCCGTGGAAAATCCGTGAGTAATTTTACGATACCTACAGAATTTCCGTGGATAAAGATAAAATCTGCCATAAGTAATAACAATTTTTCTTGCCGTGAACATTAAATAAATATACTAACTTACCGCTAATTGTATTTATTATCTCCTTACAACATTATCAAACTAATTTAAGGGTGTTTTTAGAATAGTAACATTAAATATATCCAATATAATTTGACATAAGTTCAAGAAATATTATATACTTTTTTCTTATAATTGAGTTCCAAAAGAGCTTTTTTTTTAATAAACGAAATTTTTTTATTAATGAGAATACATGAAATACTTAATGCATACATCAAAGTGAAAAGACAATTCAGCTTCAGCATCTAGGAAAAGACAATTATTCATCTTTTATAAAAGATTATAAAACCCCACCAAATTATATACTCGAAGATTGGACAACAAATAATATCTCTCATGATGTCTACGATAACATATCACTATACTAAAATTATGTGTAGTTACCAATTTCAATGTGCACATGATACTCTTTTTGGCACTAAAGATACCACTCAATCCTAGTTTTATATATTACTTAGCATCTTTGCATGGTGTACGTAATTAATAATCAATTCCTCTTATCTTTAGCCGCATGAATGAACAAAACAGGTGTTTGTTATTAAAAACAAACAGGCGTTTGTTAGTTATACTTCAAGCAGCGCTTCTTGTTTTGTTGGTGCTCAATACAATTAAGATAGAAAATCAACCATATAGTTGCTATGTTTTTTTCCTCACTAATCTTTTGTTATTTGAAAATATTGTTAAAAGAGGTGGGGAATAGTGACAATATCCGAGAAGAATCTATGGTCGAGATTACCACAAAGTCTAGAGTGTTTTTTTTTATAAAAAAAAAAAATAGTCAATATTAATGGTTTTACAAAATAGAGAGTTGAAGCGACAATATATAACCAACTCTTTCTTTTAGTATTGACTATTTTAAAAAATAATAGTTTTTCAAAAACTTGTGACAGAAAATGTCAAATTACTTGTTAGATATAAAAGTTAATTAGTATTAAATCTAAAAGTTAATTTTTAGGTGATAATTAAATTTCTTAAATCTTCATTAGCTCTATATTATAGCTCTGGTAAGGTCAAAAAATGAGTTTATAACTTATAAGTTATAAATTTGTTTTGTAACAATCATTTATGAACTTATACATTATAACGATT
>JBBPBP010009778.1:29477351-29532458 GCA_037974735.1 Cicer chorassanicum | reverse complement strand
TTATACTATATTCTTCAGTTGTCTTAAAATTGTAGGGTTAAATATGTTTTTAGTTCTAATAAATTTACAAATTTTTTATTTTAATTCTTGTAAAATAAAAATACAACTTTTAGTCTCTATAAAATTATTTATGCAATTTTAGTCATTGCCATTAAGTCAACATATATTTATTAATGAATTTTTGCAAGTATGTTCACAATAATATAAAAAGTTGCCCCACAAAAATTGATCTAAAAATTCGATTTCTAAATCCATATTTTTCGTTTCTTTTATATTTAGTTTTGTATATTTAAAAAATTCATATTGAATTCATCCCAAGTTAAAAATTTCTAAATTTTTGTGGAGCAAATTTTAATAATGTTCTAAACATGCTTGCAGAAAATTATTTAAAATTTTTAAAGTTGAAGGACAATTATACATATTTTGTTTCAGCCGAGATTAAAGTTGTTTGTTGGATAATTTTGTAAGATCTAAAAGTTGTATTTTAATTTTATAGGGATAAAAATTGAAAAATGTAAATTTTATAGCGACTAAAAATATATTTAACCCTAAATTGTAATTACAAAAATGAGATTACATAACTATCGTAATTTGACGTTAGATGTTATGGATCTCCATTATAGAACGCTATCATTTTGCCCTTTAAATCAACAAAAAATTCAAATTAATTATCAAATCATTAAAATAATTTTTGAAATATATAACTTACTATCATAAAAGTTTTTGAAACAAAAGAAGCCCATTGTAATGTAATATTAAGTCAGATTATCCCCAAGGTTTAGTAAACATTATTCATAGTCCCTCTTTTTTCACTTATTCTATGTCCTTTCTAGTGGAGTCACCGTCCATCTACATGTTATGTTTTAAAAATGATCTGCCCCACAACACAATTATAGGACTAGAATTCACACTAAAACAATGAAAATCAACAAAATACAAATGCTATATGATGCTTGCTATGCTTTGTTTTCTAGGGTTCAAAATTTTCAACAGATTCATTACCAGAAAAACTTGCTAGGTTGGTTTCTAAATAGTTTTTATTTTTATTTTTTATTTCTTTATAAATTGAGATTGAAAAATTATTATTAATAAAGTGACACTGATAATACTTTACAACTATATTTTATGAGATTTAAACTTCGACTCTTGATATTATAAGGTTATAATCTTACCATTCTCATGCTGACTATGAATCAAGTGTTAGTATTTATATGTAATATATGATTTACATGTCATGAAGAATATACTTGGTTGCCTAAAAAAATATATATACTTGGATTGTTTTGTTTGTCTTCATATTTTTCTCCTAACTTCTATATATATTTGATTCAATACAGTATGACAATGAAAAGACTGATTCATAGGTTTGAGGTCAATGAATTTGCAGACAAAATTGAAGCAATAGATGTAGGAATCGACAGAGTTCGGGTTTTGCGATTCTCCTACATCAGATGCAAACGTTGATGGCAGCAGGGGATTGCTTTGTGGACAAAGCTTCTCTGAAATAACATACATTCATATTCATGAATGTGACAATTTTTCTGTAAGTAGAAAAAAGTTATTATTCTATGAAAGCTTTATCTAAATAACATATAGTTCCGTTCATGTTTATGATATTATCTAGAATCACAATCAAATTTAATTGATCAGAGTTCAATTTGCAGTCTTTACTTATGGCGAATCAAAATCAAACACGGTAGATTTAACTTCAATTGCAACTACATTATAGAAACATTAAAAACTTTGACGTGGTGACCAAATTCGTGGTCGCATTTTTTTTTTTTCAATTTAAATTCCCTAATGTAATTAGTTATATTTTATCATGGTTAACCACCAAGTGATCTAGTTTAATACTTATGAAGTTTATGAATATATGCAGATTGGTGTGTTCTGTCTTCCAGCAGGGAAAGAATTTCCACTTCATGATCACCCAGGAATGACAGTTTTGAGCAAACTTTTATATGGCTCTGTCTATGTCGAAGCTAATAACTGGATCAATTTAGATAGTACCAAGTGCCAAACAAGTAAGAATAATTATTATAGTCTATAGCATAATCTTTCTTGTTCTTGAATATAAAAGAAAGTTGAATTAATAAAAATTAATATATTCAGATTAAATATATTTATTTTTGTTGAATTATTTTATCTTATATTTGAGATTAGGAGAGTAAATGTTTTCTACGAGAAACACGAATAAATAATACACTACACAACACTAATACAAAAAACCTAGAATAATTTATAAATTAAATGTAATTTTATATGTTGTGAAATGATACTGACACATGTCAAGACAATAGACATACTTTCAAGTTTCAATAGAGTTTAGTACAAAAGAAAAATCCTTAAATTGTGTATGGATGAAGGAATTATTTTAAGGAATGTAACTTTTTAGAGGGAATTCAAATCCTTCAAACAAAGTTTCTTCTTTGGATTTTTAAAATGAAAAGATTTCTATGAGGTATTTTGTGAAAGCTTAATTTAGAGAGTTTTATATACCACTTAAAATTTAAGAATTTCAAATTCCCTATTTTCTTTATAGAATATAAATCATGAAATGGTCCTTGAATTTTTTGCAAATTTAAAAATTTGACCCTATATGTTTCAAAATTTGCATATTAGTCCCTACATTTTTATTTTATTTTTTTGCAAGCTGATCTCTAAAAATTGTAAAATAGTCCCTAATCTTTTACAAAATTTCAGTTTTGTCCCAAATATAATTTTCATTTTTGTCTTAAAACTTTTAAAATTTTAAAAAATAGCCTGACTTTTAAAAATAATTCTTTTTTTCAAACAACAAAATTTAGAAATAAAAGATATTCAATTGAAACATTTGAATTGCCTAAAATTTTAATTTCTCTAGAATTTTCAATTACCTTATCTAAACACACTCTAAAACAATGAAAACAATAGCTCTATTTACGGAGCACATATCAATATTAACCAATTAACTAACTAAATCTAATAAACTAAACAACTACCGAATTAAATTTAACTAAATAATTAATCTCCTAAACTGTTACTAAAATTGACAATGGTTGTGTTGTTGCAGTAGGATTGGCTAGGAGGGTAGTAGATGAAGTAATGAAAGCACCACATGAGCCATCCATATTATTTCCAAGAAATGGTGGAAACATTCATTCTTTTAGAGCGTTGACTACATGTGCAATACTAGATGTGCTCTCTCCACCGTACTCTGAAGACTTTGGAAGGCCGTCCACTTACTACTATGACATTCCTATCCCTTCACTTACTGGTCATTAATTTCATTTTTAACCTCCTAATTAATTATTTTATATTTGTATCATTTTTTTCAATTTATTTTAATCCATTTGTTTAATTTGTGTTCTATTTCTACAGGTTATTACATGCTTGAGGAGAAACCATTGCCTGATGATTTAGTTGTTCATGGAGCACCATACCTTGGACAATCAATTGTAACTATGTACGATTACTATTTTAGTGATCAAATCGGTCATGAAAACCATGAATAATGCGTATAAGAGTATATATATGTTAGAGTGACGATTTGAAAGGAAATAATTTTTTTTGTCCAGAAATAAAATGACACAATATGCAAATTTACCCACGCAAAGTGGAAATTCTAGATTAAAATATGAGTTACTATAAAAAATGTTAAAGCCTAACTATATTGATATTGTCGGTTGATCAAAACAATTTTAAAATATAATTATAAGTTGAACTTTCCCAAAAAAAATATAATTTATGACTTAAAAAAAAAGTTTGTTTGAGAAGTTCAACGACTCTAATTGAAATTTATTTTTTATGACATTTCATATTCACTAATGAAGCAAAATTATGTTTAATGATGCGACATTGTTAATTGTTAATTTGAACCAGAAATCATGGATTTTAAAAGAATAAGTTTACAATTGAACAATGAAACTTAAAAAAAAATGTTGTAAGAGGATATCTAGTTCATTGTTTTTTTTTTACAAATTAGCAATGTCACATCTTCAAATATAATTCTTCATCACTAAAGAACATGGCACATCATAAAATAAACCTCAAATTGTGCTTTGGAGAAAAATCTTGAAAATTGTAAAATAGAGGAACTAAAACATCATATTTAGTAATGGAAACACAAAAAATTTATTTCAGTTGATAAATAGCTGACTCATATCCCATAAAAATGTGGATTCAACTTCTATTGTCAATATTAAGACCTCGTTGGTAGTGTAGTAACAATGTCAATTATAAAGAATGGGGTTTGAATTATAATTGCCCATTTTAAAAATTTATGTTTAAAAAACTGAAATGTTTAACTCAAGATTGATCTTGGTTACAAACGAAGAACGTTTTTGGTTAGTGGAAAAACAACAATATTAATTTATCAATATAAAAATTGATTGTAAGACAAATAATGAATAGAGATAGAGATAGATATATCCTGGTTCACCCAAACACGGGTTACGTCCAGTCCTCACAAATGTGATATTTTCCATTAAGTGCTCAAAGCAAGAACGTTTTTGGTTTTCACACAGTTTTCACAGATCAATTTTGATCTATTACACAGATTTCACAGATCAATCTTGATCTATTACATAGTTTCTACCTTTCTACTTAGAAAGGATTTCCACAAGTTTACCTTACACTATTTCAGAAAATATTTTACAAACTACATTTTATATCATAAAAAGATTTATACACACTACTGAAGCTATGTCAACAATGTAGCCTTGAGTTACAAGACGTTCCGAGATCTTCGAATAGTAAGAAGACGTTCCGAGATCTTCAAATTGGATGTTGAGGGCTCTGAGGTGGGAGAGCAAAGCATCTTTGAGAGGTGTGCCGAAGTCATCGGCTCCGGCGATGATTTTGATAGGTTTGTTGGAGTCTGCAATGAATGATTGAGCGAATATAAGTATGGAGTGAGTGGAGTGGAAGTAAGGAAAGTGATGTTTACTAAAAAGTTAAGAGTATGTCCAGGTTCATTCAATTGTTACTTGGATTAAGCGTGTTTATCCATCCACACCTGCCTATGTGCCAACTTCAGTCTATCAATTAATCAAAATGTCAACACAAAATAAATTAAAAACAAAACAATAAATTTTAATATATATATTTAGAAACTTTAAAACCTGTTTGTTACGTTTTTTCCCAACGAAATATGTTTTTTAAATAAAATAACCACTTCTGAAATTTTCAATCGTGATAGATTTTTGAAAAAAATATGAAAATTCAAGCAAAAATTCGTAAATGAAAATTATTTCTAGTAATTTTTTTAAAAATTATTTTTTATAACTATTTAAAAAAATGATTTACATTATAATAGAAAAATATAAAATGATTTTTTTAAAATATCTAAGATATAATTTCTAAATTATAGAATTTCAAAATCATTTTTTTTTTATAATTTACAACAAATGAGTCCTTAAATTAACTAAAATGAATATATTTGGTCTTAAATATATTTTAATTAAACAAATTATTGACTTACATCAACATAATACAAATACGGATATTAATACCTCAAAAAGATTTATCATTATTGAAATTAATTTGTATGATTTTAAGGTAGATAGAATCAAAGTCAAATGTTTTTAAGAATAATCTAGTACCTTATGTAGTCCATAGGTTATATAAATATAAGAAATAGTCTCTAAAGTATTTGGATTTTGTTGATCTATGTCTTTATAGTATTATAGATATGTCAAGTGAGTCCAAATATCTTAATAGGAGTGAATAACTTGACAAATTTTATATACTTTAAGATTAGTGTTAATTCATATATCGTACAGAATATAAAATTTATTAAGTTATAAAATTTATTAAGTTAGTCTCAACTATTAAGATATTCTATATATAGTTATTGAACACTGAAATTTCATAATCTTTTTTCCAATGTCAAATAGTTTTTTTTTCTAGGATAAATAATGGTTATTGAGTTATTCTATTAGAAAAGCAAAGAACCAACAATTGTAAGGATGGATTTATGAAAGGTGGAAATATAGAAGCTGTAGGAGAGACTTGATTGAGGATAGGATTCAAATTTTGTGAAAAAATAGGAAATGGAGAACGTTCTTCAGCATGTTGGTGAGGTGAACAACGTTCTTGAGGTGAGGTTTGCTCATTGTTGTTGTTGACTGCAGAGGTGCGTGCAGACCGTTTTCTTTTGGTGGTGGATGGATTGAAAGTAGATTTTGGTGATGGTGGGATGGTGGGAAGTTGTTTCATATGAGATATGTTCTTTGATGAGAATTTTGAAATCTTTATGATGGAGGTTTCAATCAACAAGGGAATTTGAAAATGCCTGAATTTTTTTGAGAAAACCATACCATATGGAACAGTGTTTCTCTTATAATCTTTGTGGATTGTACCAATCATGTGTTGGATTATCAGGTAGGGCAGATTCAACTTCTTGCAATGAAGAAGATGATAAATGACTAGTGTGTCATTATCAGAGACAAATTCATGTCTGCCGCAATGAGGTAGAATGGAGTGTTGGCTTATACTGTTGAAAATCTTGGGAAATGGTTTCAGATCAGCTGAAAGAAATTTTGTAGACCCATCAATAAACAGTTCTTGAAACACTTCTTCATTGGTAATGTTCAAGGCTGTGTACCAGTCTTTCCCAAAAACTGTTAGGCCTTCAGACGATAGTTTAAGAATATCAACTAGAATTAAAGGATCTAAACGAATTTCAATACCTTTAAGAGTGGAGACAATGAGGGATTTATCTGCAAAAGCTTCAACTTTGCAGTAAAATGCTCGAATGACCTCAGGGTAATAACAGTAAGATATTTTAAGGAAATCAGTTCATCCAAGTGCATCAGTGTGATGCTGAATGAAGATTCCTTCCACTTGAAGATTGTAAAAAATAAAAACTCGACCAATGTCGATAGGTTGTTGAGCCCACTTCTCAGTATAGAGTTTTTGAATCTTTGAAGGAATCAAGGGCGGAATAAGGATTTTGGAAGAAGGAGGTTTGGTTGAGGATTTAGTGGTTGCTGTTTTGGAAGTTTTTGTTGTTTTTGGGTTTGGAGTTTGAAGAAGAGAAAGTTCTTGAGTTGGTAGTTTGGACGAAGAACGTTCTTGAGTTGAACTTTTCTTTTGTAATTTTTTAGGGTTTTTGAGTTTTTTGGAGGATAAAAATTGTGTGAGTGTTGAAGACGAGTTGGATTTAGGAATTGTTGGTTTAAATTTAGAGGGTGTGGTTTTCGATGGAAGCACTTTGGGGATTTTGAATGAGGTTTTGGGGATTTCGAAATTTCTGGGGATTTTGGTTTGGAGGGTTGTGATGTAGGAGCAGTTTGTGATTTTGGAAGTTGCGGTGGTGGTGAGGGTTCAGAATCATCATCAGAAATCGTATAGATTGTTGTGTCTATATTTTTTTGTCTTGGAAGTACCAATACCAGCTAGAATACGCATTGATCTTCTTTTGGAATATGAAGTGCTAGAGCTAAGGTTGAGGGATTTTCGAAGATGGGGTGGGGCTTGATTGTTTGAAGGAAGAGGGCATCGATATAATGGAGGGAGCACGGTACAAAGTGGAGCAAGTGTAATGGGTTGAGGGCTTGACTCTGGAGATGAAGACATGTAATCCGAGAATGTTCTTTCTGATGATGAATGTAGAGGTGTTGGTCTTGGTGGAGGTGATGGTGAATGAACTGGAGATGGTGAAGGAGATGATGATGGTGGTGGTGATCTAGGGTTTTTGTGTGCTGTGGTTTTGGTACGAGCCAGTTTTTGAAAAAAAAAAAGAGTTTGAGGAAGAAGGAGACAAAGTGATGGATTTTTTTTTCAGAAAAAGGTTGAGATTGTTGTTTAGTGGAGACAAATGAACGTTTTTGAGTTTTTGCAGTGGGTTTATGAGTGGAAAGAGTGCCACGCGTGTGATTAGATGGATTGGTCAGTTGAGTATTGGGAAGGAGAAAAGTGAAATATGTGGCAGGACAAGCATGGGTAGCCGTTACCTTTTGTAAAGTAGCAGACGTTTCAGTTTAAAAGGTGGTTTTGAAAGTTGTAGAAGATGAAAAACGAAGATCGTTCTTGAGCTGTTTGTGGCAAACAAGCTCAAAACGGAGAACGTTTTCCATTATGACCATGGTTTCAATTTTAACGATCTTGAGCATGATATTTAATGATTTTTAATCGTTCTTTGATAGAATTGAAACTTTCTTCAATAAGAGGCTTTGTAAAAATGTCAGCTAACTGATTCTTTGTATCCACAAAGATTAATTCAATTTCCTTTTTATTCACATGATCCCTAATAAAATGGTGTTTTATTTCAATATGTTTGGACCTTGAATGCTGAATAGGGTTCTTAGATAAATTAATAGCACTAGTATTATCACAATATATTGGAATATGAGAATACCTTACTGAAAAATCTTCAAGTTGATTTTGGATCCATAAGACTTGGGAGCAACAATTTGCTGCTGAGACATATTCAACTTCAGTGGTTGATAGGGCAATCGTGTTTTCCTTCCTACATGACCAACTTATCAAAGCTTCTCTTAAGAACTGACATGCACTACTTATGCTTTTTCTTTCGATCTTATCACCAGCATACTCGACATCACAATAAGCTACAAAATCAAAATGAGAACATTTGCTACACCAAAGGCCAAGATCAGTAGTACCAACGAGATAATGAAAAATTCTTTTTACTGCAGTTAAGTGAGACTCTTTTGGTGAAGATTGAAACCTAGCACATAATCCTACTGCGAAAACAATGTCAGGCCTACTTGCAGTTAAATAAAGTAATGAGCCAATCATACCACTATATTATTTTTCAGAAATTGATTGTCCATTTTCATCTTTATCTAATGAGGATGATGGATGCCTGGGAGTAATCATAATCTTGACTTCACTCATTTTTGTATTTTTTAAAAGATCCTTGATTAATTTTTCTTGACATATGAAAATTCCATTTTTATGTCGCTTGATTAGTAAACCAAGAAAATATCTCAATTCTCCCATCATGCTCATTTCAAATTCACTTTGCATGAGATTTGAAAAATCCTCACACATTTTTTTCATTTGTTGATCCAAAAATTGTTGCATCCGAAACAAGTGATTTTACTTTTATCTACTTCAGTTTTGAAGTCCTTTTTATCTAGAGATCCCTTTTTGATCTGATATCTCCTCCTCCTCATTCTTTGTATCTTTCTTGTGAGAAGAGCAATCTCTTCATCAACATCTTCTTGGCTATCTTCTGAATCGCTTTTCTCATTTGTTTGTTGAATACTTGGTGAATTTTGAGATGCTTTTAAAGCTATTATTTTTCCTTTCTTTACAGGTTTATCTTCCTGTAACAACACTTCATGTGCCCTTACAGTTCCAACAAGTTCTTGTAAGCCCAGTACCTCAAGATTCTTGGCTTGACTTATAGCTGTCACCATTGGTTTCCACATGATTGGAAGACATCTCATGATTTTTCTTACCCTGTCTTGCACTGAATAGGTTTTGCCAAGAGGTGTGTATAAGAGTATTTAGATGTTTATTAATTTGATTTAATTATAATATATATATATATATATATGTATATAATATTATTATTGTAAGTAATAATATATATATATATATATATATATATATATATATATATATATATATATATATATATATATATATATTAGTTAGCATAGTATATATACATATATATGTTAGTAAGTAGTATAAGTAATAATATATATATTATATTAGTTCGCAGGTTATTAGTTAGTATATAATATATATGTTAGTATAGTATATATATACATATATAGTATAAGTTATATATATATATATATATATATATATATATATAGGTGGGAGAAAGGAAAACTGAACCAACGCCTGCTACTTGCGCTGCTTCCTTTTCTTTTTCTTTCTCCAGTTTTCAAAACAAAAACATAAAAACCAAAACCCACAAACACAAATCCCTATTTATTTACTAGATTTAAGCTTCATCTCGCGAAGTGACAGAAGAGAAAGTTGCTCACCTCCACGCTGCGGTGCTAGTGAGCTAGTTTTTGAGGTGACGTGCGAACAAAATATTTCACCGAAATTAATCGCGGTGCCGTAATCGGTTGTTAGAGCTACCGTTGAGGTAAGGGCTCCTTCCAAATTTTTAGCTTGCATATAAGATTTTATATGTGTAATTATGGAGTTGGAATTTGGTGAAATTGATGTGTGATTTTGTAGAAATTGAATTTAATTGATTTATGTGTGTTTTGAAGAAATTAAACTTAAGGTGTTTATGGGTAAAATCTAGATATTTAAATTTGTGATTTATGGTTAAAAATTCGGAGATTTAAATTTGTGATTTATGGTTAAAAATTTAGAGATTTAAATTGATGATTTATGGTTGAAAATTTAGAGATTTAAATTGATGATTTATGGTTGAAAATTTAGAGATTTAAATTGGTGATTTATGGTTAAAAATTTAGAGATTTAAATTGGTAATTTATGGTTGAAAATTTTGGAGGTTAAATTTAGTGGTTTATGTTTGGAAATGTGGAGTTTTGAATTAATGTTGAATATTTGGTTGTAAAAGTTTGGTGTGTGAAAAATATATAATTTTGGGAATTTTGTTGTGGTTGGATAAATTTTAGTTGTGAACAAATTGTTACAAATATTTATGTTTATGTAGTTAGCTCCTTGAGTCTCGAAAAGGAATCGAGACTGTTGGCACCGAGTTAGCGGTGGGGAGAACTTTGAGATATTAATGTTGTTGTGGTTTATGTGTTTATAATTAATATTATGAATTTTTGAGATGTGATTTATGTGTGGATTATGGTTGAATATTTTGGAGATTAAATTTGGTGATTTATGATTGAAAATTTTGGAGATTAAATTTGGTGATTTATGGTTAAAAATTTTGGAGATTAAATTTGGTGGTTTATGTTTGAAAATGTGGAGTTGTGAATACGGGTGATTCATGATTAAATTTGGTGTGAAATTTTGGAATTTGAATTGATTGAACTTGTTGTGTTTGAGATGGGGATGTGTGGTGAATGTGCGATTGATGTATCCATAATTGATGGCGTATGCGTTATAAATTTTATAGATGAATATATGTTTGAGTATGATCTATGAAAAGATTGAAAAATTATTAGTGTTAAATGAGTATTAAAAAAGGAGAATCTTTTAATAGCTGCATTTACTTAATGGTTGTGGTGAAAAGAGTCAGAGTATGCTCATGCATTTCTTAGTACATGGTGACCGCGATGGGCCATGGTGATAGTGGTGACCGGATGGGCCACGGGATGATGCCATGTGAATAGTTGGTTCATCTTGTCCTTGCGGTGATTTCCTTGATAATTAGTATTGGTCTGTGAGAGGCTGTACAATTATGATTTACGCCCTTTCGAGGAGGGTTTTGGTGTGGAATTCTGGAATCATATGCATTGGCATATACGCATTACATTAGGGTGCTTGGCACGCGAGTCATGTTTGATATACTGTGATGGTTGTATATACATACTCGGTTGTTGTTTGTAATTGTGCCGTAATTGATGAGTGTGATTGATTGATTTTGTGTGATATGTGTTGAATGATTGCTAAACGTTTTCAAAATTGAAATCTGCAAATTTTAGCAGTTGTATTCAGCTACAAGCAGTGTGTAGTCGAATACAAATATTCAATTTTGCTACTGACTTGTGAAATAGCACCGTATTCGAATACAAGGATGCTGTATTCGAATACGACAATGCAGTTTTGTCCAAAACTTCATTTTGCAACTTTGATTATGCATGTTTGGCATATGAAAACCCTTTCTAGATGTATGCTAAGTTGAAAGGTTATTTTGTGCATTTAAAATTTAAATGCTATGTGATATTTATTAATTTCGGTTGGTGACCTTTACAATTATTGTGGAAACCTGGGCTTTGCCCTCAGATGAGAATCAGGATCGTCCTACCAGTTAGTACTCTGGAGATGGGAATGGAGTTAGACTTACCTGACCATTGCTGTGTTAGAAGGATTCCTGCGGGGCGCGTGGAGATCACTTGGGTTATAAGTTTTTTTTTTTTGTAGCATGATCAGATTAGATGGTTGTATAGGGGCTAGATGTTTATCTCTTGTGGTTGTATTTATTTCATTCTGGAAGACTATACCTATACCATATATTGTCAGCTTGACTTTTATTTTGATTGGTCCTTGTACCACTTTTTGATGTGACATGGGGAAGTTAAAATTCTTGGGGCAGTGCTTTTGTACAGGTGTCTGCCGAGAATACCCCAAGGGTATGAGCTACGTTGGATAGGTCTCATAGCCCTGGTGTATTTTTTTGTTTTAAATATTTTGGATTTTCATTTCAAAACCATTTCCGCTGTTTGTAATTAATGTTGACTTTTGTCGTTGTGATACGACTTAAATATTTTATCCAAAGGTATTTCTCTCTTTATTATGAATTTTGAATTTGTTTTAATAAAAAAATCGGGTTGTTATAGTTGTGAATCTTGAATATATTTCATCGATTGTTTCTCCTTCATTCATTTAAAACAATTCGAACTTTCGAATGCCAATGTCAATTCTTGTTTCCTTAACATTGCTTGTTCCTTCATGGTGAGTTTTCAATGTGTTCCATACTTTCTTTGTCGTATCACATTCATCTACTCTTTCACTTTCTTCCCTGCATAAAGCGCATGATAAAAATAATTGAGCTTTTGAGTTTAGAAGTACCTTAGATTTTTCATCTATTGTCCAATTTGCTTCTTTCTTTTCAGCAGATGTTGAATCGCTTTGATTTACTCTTGGTATGAAGTCTCCATTTGTGATGATTCGCCACATACCAGTATCTTGTGACTTTAGGAACAATTGCATTTTGCTTTTCCAGAAATAATAATCTGAGCCATCAAAGTATGGTGGTCTGTTTGATGACCCTCCGCCAGCAATGTATTTAGCTTTTGACAATATCAATTGATCAATATAAAAACTGATTGTAAGACAAATAATGAATAGAGATAGAGATAGAGAGATCAAACAAGCATATATCCAGGTTCACCCAAACACGTGTTACGTCCAGTCCTCACAAATGTGAGATTTTCCACTAAGTACTCAAAGCAAGAACGTTTTTGGTTTTAACACACTTTTCACATATCAGTCTTGATCTATTACATAGTTTCTACCTTTCTACCTAGAAAGGATTTCCACAAGTTTACCTTACACTATTTCAGAAAGGATTTTACAAACTACCTTTTAAATCATAAAAGGATTTCTACACATTACTCTAACTATGTCAACAATATAGCCTTGAGTTACAAAGTAATGATTTTGAGAATGTTAGAATATGGGTATTTCTCAACTCTTGTTTGAAAAATAGATTCTATATTTTGGAACTCAGTTATCACTTATTCTAATATCACACAAAGAATGGAACTGCAAACTTTAGAATGATTTTGACAACCTCGAGTATGATTGAATGATTGATGTTTTGCTTGGCACTTTGAGTTGTATTTTGTTCTTCATCGTGAAGCTTTATTTATAGGCTTCAAGAGAGCTTATGACAGCTCATTTCACCGTTCGAAGTAGGCCAGCTGTCATGAGTATGTGAATGGATAAGATCAACCATAAAGCAAGATTGTTCTTGCTGAACCGAGGAATGTTCTTTGTGATCCAATAACGTTCTTTGAATTTGTCTGAGATGAGCTGACTTGTGATTTAGACAGTTTTCTGAAACGATTACAAGCTTTGAGTCACGTGTGCAGGTCTGTTTGAAGGTACAACAGCAGTGTCCTTTTACAGCCTGTTAGTTTGTACTTGCACTTGCTTGACTTGGAGAATGATCTTGCTTTATGCATTTTATGAAGCAAGGTGTTGAGCCTTCAAATTCTGGAATGATTCTTACTTAGATTGATCCTTGTTTATTCTTGATGAAGATATGGAGTGAATAAAGCTTCATGGATCTAATCTTTTACATAGAAATTTGATTATTCTTGTTTATGGCAGATGTGGAGAACGTTCTTCGTTTTCCAAAAATCTGTCAAGAACGTTCTTCGTTTTACTGATTTTGCTTTCTTGATTTTAATAAGATCTGCTTTGTAATGCTTGGTACCTATCTTGTTTTGACACACTCAAATACACATATTAAATACCAAAACACTTAGAATCATAATTAGAAGTCTTAATTAACCTTTTGTTTAATTATCATCAAAACATTAATTTGAGATTTTGTCTCAACAGGTAGGTGATTTATAAGTACCCCTACCAACGTCTGCATCCATGAGGGTCTATCCTAATCTATTGAATCCAAAGACTTAACTCGCCTCTACTTTTTCATATAAAAAAAAAGGGAAGGAAAATATTTTTTGATATCCATCTAATATTTGAATTTATACTTTTAGAGAAAAAAGAATGAATAGTGATTTGATAGAGGTAATATATTGATGATTTTGAAGTGTATTTTTTTTATCTTTCTTTTCGTTATTAAAGTTTTGTATAAGACTTCAGAGTCACTTGTTTTGATTGGCTATTCCTTAGACAACATAATGTGTAATCATGGTGTAAGACCTCAAAATGGTCCTTATTCTATGTAATAGCCTAACTTTCTAGCACTTCATAAAAGGTGGGTGGAGTTTTCTCATTATAATGCTAGTTGGACAAATTTAATGAAATTTTTTATTTATCGATAAAAAGTATAGAAAAAATAAAGTATTAAATTGATATTGGAAAGTTAAGAACGTCCAAATATAATCCCTGTGATTTAAAGATCTAAACTTGCGTCAAAGAGAGTAACAAGAAATAAATCATTGATATAAAAAAAATCAAATTATTAGCAATTTAGCTTGAAAATTAAAAATATATTAAATAAGTCATATCACATACAAATGGATGGTGCATCAGTTCAAGGTAGGAAAAAGCTTAAGACTCACTAAACACTTATAAAATGATTTACATATACCTCCCTCCAATGACCCTAGCCTATCATATGTTTGTATTAAGATAATATTATACAATATTGTTTAACTTTTATTGTTTAATTTATGCAATGAGAGTGTAAAAAAATTATACAGTGTGATATGACTTTTCAAATATTTATGATTGATCTCAAACAATTTTAATAATTTTTTTGTTATAATTGAGGCAAATCATAAATTGGATCGGACCACTTATCAATGTTGACTTGTATTTAAAAAATACTCAAAACTCTAACAATGATTGACGAATTTTTTTAGAATAATTTAGTAGTTATCTTCATCTTTATGTTTGAGACGGTGCCTTGATTGTGTCGATTTTGTTGAACTTTATGGTTTGCCTAAATTAATTAAATAAAAGATAAATAATTAAATCAACTATTATATTCTCTAATGCACTAATATTATAAAATACATGAATATATTTTGTATGGGATATAATTACAAATGACTCGTAATAGATTGGATCTTTGTTTGGTTAGTTACTGTGAGGTCCCTACCCTCACCTGATGAATATAAATTCTTACTATCTCATTAGGTTAGATTAACCTTAGCCACATATCTTTAGTAAAATGGCAGTTCATCTTTTCACATTCTCCCCTTCTCAAAGAGAACTATGGATTCAAACCTCTATTCTCAAGATACACATTGTTATATCAATTTATATCATATAATTTGTATCTATGATTTGTGGATAATTTGTCAAAATTCCAACAAGTTTGACTGGTTGAATTTTGAGAGACACATTTGTTTTTCTTTATTTTTATAGAAACTCAACTCGTCAAGTCGAACCAAGAGAAATAAGGTTTTGGGTGAAAATGTATTTGTCCAACTCATTTGTATAATGTCTCTTAGATTAATATGGTGATCCTCGGACTACTTCACAATCCAACTGTGGTATTAGAATCAATGATTGACCAAAGTTTAACAAGGTATGAAAATAGGACGAGCAGCGGATTTTGACTCCTCATCCCTACCCCATTTTCTTGTCAATGTTCAAATTTGGGCTTTCATCCCCTTCCCCGACGGGGGTCGAATTTCTCTGCCCCACACCTGTTCATATATATAAAATAATAAATTTAAAAGTTATATATATTATAATTAAGATAATAAAAAAATTATTATTAGACAAAATAAAATAAAATAAATATTAAATCATATTTTTTGTGAGAAGAGATTAAAATTTATAGTAGATAAAAAATGGTTAAGTAAGTTTTTAGTCCCTTTACAATTTTAAAATTTTAATTTTAGTTCCTATAAAAAAAATTTCACCTTTTTAGTCCCTAAAATTTTTTATTCAATTATAATCCCTATTTGTAAAAAATTTTTGTAAAAAATTACTTTTAGTCCCTAGAAAATCAAAAGTGAAAAACTTTTTTTATGAACTAAATTTAAATGATCATAATTTTGTAGAGACTAAAATTATATTTAATCCTATAAAAAAATTATTAAATAAAATGAATAAGAACATATATTTAAAAATTTAAAAATACTGACAACTTTACAGATGGGGTGGATTCATGGGTAGATGCCGGGAGAATATGAAAAACCTCTCAACCCTCTTCAGTCCATGAGTTTTAATTACCCGTGGGTGCAAGTAGGGGTGGACATCGGGCGGGTTTGGGGGATTTCGGGCCAAAAATGTGAAACCGGCCCAATCCGCGGGTGTAATTCATAGGCCAAATTTCGTCGATTTTTTAATTCGGGTTCGTCGGGTTCGGGTTCGGGTTCGTCGGGTGTCGGTTTTTGGTGGGTGGGTAAAAACGGGTTGGACTTTATTGGACCTATTTTTGTTTTTATTTTTTTATAAAAAAATCTGGTGGTCATGTATAATTTGTTATATATAATACAATTATTGCCGGTTAAGAAAAAGCTGACCCATCACACTTGGACTTTTGAGTTCTGAGGTTTTAGACTTCTAGGTTTGGGCTTGTAGTACTAACTGGTGAGTAAAACTTTTTTTTTATAGATAACTTCAATGTAGTTGTAATAATAATAATAATAATAATAATAATAATAATAATAATAATAATAATAATAATAATAATAATAATAATAATAATAATAATAATAATAATAATATGGGCGGGTTCGGTCGGCGATGGGTTCAAATAATCAACCCGAACCCGTCCGACGTAACCCTTATGAATCCTTTTTTTCTTCCACGTGGACCCGATTACCCGTCTCAACCCGACCGCGTCACTCAAATTCAACATGGATTGGGCGGGTATGGGCGGGTCGAATCATCTTATCCACTCCTAGGTGCAAGTTGTGTAGTCATGGTTGATTGCTTCTTTGTAGTCGTGGCATGGCGGAGTTGATTTGGTGGCCATTTTTGTGTTCGATTGTGACAACGTTGACTACCAGTCGTTTTGTTCAGGGCGCTTGTGGCGACGTCGAGGACCATTACAGAAAACCTTTAAAATTGAGAAGGAACAAATTATGTCACCCAACTCGAGCAACTCAATCCTAACGATGATAACTTTAAAAAAGCTATGTGTTTTTGAACTCCTCGAACAATAGAAAGAAAATAGGCAGTAGTTTTGATTCAAACCCAAACACTAACTTTGTAAAAAGGCAACAACTTTGAAAACATAGTAGCAGCTTTTCGATGGTAGTATTGTGTTGATCAAGAGAAAGATGAAGAAACTAAAGCATATTTGCTATTCCCAATATCCACGGTCGTGCACCAATTTTTTATGAGTGTGTTATGTCCCTTGTGTTTAGACTTAGTTCATTTTGAATGATATCAAAACTAAGTTGAGATTAGATGATGTAACTGAGGTTCTCTCAATAATCATTCACACTTTAGGATGTAAGAAAATTAACGTTCAAAACATGCATTATATAATTGTTAAATTCAATTTAATTCTCAAACATGTTGGACCTCAAAAATGTATTAAAATCACAAATTCTATCAATTCTACTTTTGTGATTCGAACGAGTTGAATACTAATTTGATTCGAATAAAAATTATGAAAACAAATAGTGTGATTCAGATCACATGAAGGTTGATTCAAATAACCTAGTTGAGTTGATTCGAATCCTCTAAATAGGGTTTAAGTTGATTAAAATCATCATACCATTTTTGACTATGTGATTCGAATCACATTATAGGTTGATTCAAATCAAGCACGAGATTCTCTTATTTTTACAACATTAGATTGGTTCACTTATTACCATATATAAAAACATTTTTTTTCTCATTCATTTACACAACACAACATTAATTTCTTCTCCATTTTTCTCTCATACAAATAACTCTTTGAAAACTTTTATAAAACCTTTGGTGTAAGTGATTGTTGGCGAGATTACGAACTAGGTAGAGCTTTCTGATTGTGAGTATTCAATTCATTGTGAGGGTGAGTTATAGAGGTTCATCATCTACAACCAAGATGAAAGGAAAAGAAGAAATTTCTTTTCATCCTAATTGGGGATAATTGGGGTTTTTAGATTTCTCATTGAATTGTCAAGATTGAAGGATTGAATCAACAAGAGATGAAGATTCTGTTGGAACCAAGTTGGTTTTATACTTAGAGTTGTGATGTTAACAAAAGTATTTTATGAGAACAATATATTTGACTTCATAGAGTATGAAAGAAGATTCATGTTTTTGAATAAAATCTAAAATGTGATTTGATTTAGATTTATGATTGAAGAAAGTCTTTGACCAAGTAGAAAAGAAATTATGGTCTAAGGTTTTTGAAGAATATCTAAAATAAGATTTGATTCTAATTTATGATTGAAGAAAATCTTCGACCAAGTTGAAAAGAAGATACAGTTAAGATTTGATCAAGATTTATCTACAATAAAATATGACCAGTATCAATCTAAAGAATTTACAAGCTCAAATTGAACAAAATACAGACATAATCAATATGAAGAATTTACAAACTCATAAACAAAATACAAACAAAATCAATCAGAAGAACTTACTAACTCAATATGAACCAATACAGACATAATCTATCTAGAAGAGCTGCTCAGATTGGATTCAGAAATAAAAAATTGGCTAAAGAACATATTATCAAAAAGTATCAACTATTTTTGAATAAGATCATTGTTGACCAAGCTAGGAATGAAGATACAATTCATAATTAAACAAGGAAAAAATTGAAGTCCTAATTTTATATATAAATAGATACTCAAGACTAAAGAAGAAGATCATCGAAAAATCAAAAAAGAGTAGAAGAACTCCAGCTCAAGATTCCAAATTCATGTTAGAGTTCAAATAGGAAAACACTTGTTTAAATGAGAAATATTTTCTGAGTGTTTTTCTTAGAGTGTGATAGTCATTGTTATAATGAGCATGTTAGAAGCAACTACTCAAGTTCCAAAACTTTGTATTCAAACCTGATGGTGGTGGTAGTGTGCCTTCAACAATCTGGGGTTGTCAAGCTGTTTGGGAAGACTGACTTGGAAGGTCAGGTGCTTTGTAATTCAAGTATTTGAATTAGTGGATTGAAGCCTTTTGAATGAGGGGACTGGATGTAGCCAAGTTAGTGGTGAACCAAGATAAATCTATGTGTCCAATTATTTATGCTTTCATTGTTTGCTACCTTTGAACCTAATTGCTTCTTATATAAGTAATTCATAAAAATTAATCACCCTTCATCAAATTAGCAAAAAGTTATCAACTTTGTCAAACACAACTCAACCCCTCCTTTTCGTGTTTGCACCTTCAATTGGTATCAAAGTTCGGTCTCAAGGCCGAGCACTTTACAGTGTTTGAAGAAAGATTCAAAGGTTCAACATGTCTGGATTCAGTGAATCAGTAGATGAAAAAATTGAGGTATTTTGTGACTTAACTCGATCTGATTTAATTACTGCTATAAATAATTTTTTAAATAAAAATCACAAATTGTCATTAAATAAGAATCTACAATCAAGAGGAAAGGAAAAGAATAGATTTCTTTTCACCCTAATTGGGGATAATTGGGATTTTTAGATTTCTCATTGAATTGCCAAGATTGAAGGATTGAATCAACAAGAGGTGAATATTCAAGGTAGAAGGCTTCATAGAGGTTGTACTTGTAGTTGTACCAATTGGGATTCAAGGTGATTCTTGAAGGTTTTTTTCTTTCAAGAATTGAAGATTTCAAGATTCATAAGGAGTTGAAGGCATTGAATCAAATAGTGTCTGTTCAATTGGCTCAAGGAGCTTCTTAATGTAATCATAACAGTTCATCATATACTATAGTGGAAGAAAATCTCTTATCGATTGATAGAAGAACTAGATGTAGGTCACAAGCAAGGACGAAGTGAACGAACCAAGATAAAATCTAGTGTTGTTTTTCTTTTTCACTTAATCTTTTCATTTATGCAATTAATTGACTATGAAAATTTTGATTTTGGAAAATTAATTTTTGGTCTAATGTGAAGAAGTTTATGTACATGTGCTAATTGAAGTTGTTGATATACTTTCAGATTTAGTATGTGCAGAAAATTGATTCACAAATAGGCTAAAAAATAATTCTCAAGAACATTGATAAAAATTTAGTTCTTAGTATGATTTGTAGTTGCATTGAAAATTTGATTTTTCATCTTGGTTTTTAGACATAAGGTGAAAAACAAAGTCTAGTTTTAGTGCATATTTTTTGTTAATGTATATCAAAATCTTTGCATTGTTGTAGTTCTTGGCATTAGTATTTTGTGTCATCAAGTTTGATTTAGATCTTATTCAAGCTGTTATTCAATTTGTGTAATATTGGTTGTTGATTGATCTTTAGTAATTACCTATTTGATGTCTCTCTTCAATTAGTGAATTAACACAATGAACTATTGTTATCAAAGTCTAATATTTTGCAATAAATCTCAAATGTTTCATTAATATTTCTAACTAGCATAATCTTTTTTTTTTTTTTTTTTGCGAAAATGTGAAAAATTAGTTTTATCCGTTGTGTGCACGAAATCTATTCACTCCCTCTAGATTTGGGTAGCCATTGAACCTAACCTTTTTAACCTCTAACCTCTTAGTAGAGATTCTTTCCATTTTTTTAAAATAAATGGATATCTCCATTATTATGATATTGGTGTATAAGTGTCTAATTAACGTCATATTTTGGGAATGTGTACATTTATATCATTTATTTATCAAAAAATTATAGTAGTAGAAAAAATGGAGATGATGAGAAATGAAGAGGATTTTAACCCCTAACCTCTATGGTTTGTTCTTTCACAATCATTGAGAAATTAGAGAAGAGAAATTTGTGAGACATGATTTTTACAATTGTCACTTACCTTATTTTGTCTCGCTTGAAATCTAAATATTAGAATATTAGTATGGTCAACATGTAGTTTCTTTTAGGTTAAATTATACTTTTAGTCCTTTAACTTATTTTCTAGTTTCACTTTAGTCCTTAATTATTTTTTGTTTTGTTATGGTCTCTTAGCTACACTTCTATTAGTCAAGTTGGTCATTTATGTTAATTTTTGCCAAAATAACGTTTAGTTCTATACAAATATCATTTTAGGTTTGTGATGTGGCATTTGTGACTCAACAATATATATATATATATATATATATATATATATATATATATATAAAAGAAGATATTTCAGATGTGGATCAAAATTAGGGTTTACTTCATCACACCCATCTCTTTCATCTCACTTATCTTTTTCACCTCCTTTATTTTCTTCATCTCCTTCATCATCTCCAAATCTAAACAGTTAAAATTAAAGGTTGCTATTTTTAAGTGGTTTGATGATGATATTATTGATGAATAAGATTTGAAGATTGAAAGACAAAAGAAAAAAATGTGAAGCTGAATATTGATTTATGTAGTAGAAGAAATTGGCTTAAGATTTCAATTATTTGTTGGGTTTGTATATTTTGGGATCAACTTGATGTTAGTGACAATGATTTTGTCTAGTGGTGGAACATATTGCAGTACAATGTATTTGAAGTGGTCAAAATGTTATTTTGTAATCAATGTATTTGTGTTGTTTTTATTGAATCAATAATATATTATTTAGAAATTAATGAATTGTTGTTTATTTGTTGACTCGTGATTTTATTAATGAAATGTGTTTTATTAATAATTTATGTTGGTTTATGACTAAAATGAACATAATAAAAGAACAATAAATATAGCTTGTGTTTTGGTTGTGACCTATCAAACAATGTGATGTTGATACTAGCATATTTGACAATATAATTTGTGTTGTTGTTGCTGAAAAACATTCATTCAAAATAAGGACTAGCATAAAAGGTTCCCAAAAACATTCAAGGTTCCTAACATATACTAAAAGTATTCATTCAAAACATGGACATATTGTTCAAATACTGAGAAAATGAATAAAATGAAGATGAAGATAGGTGACATGAAGGAGATTACTGAGATGAAGCAAACTCTAATTTTAGTCCACATATGAAATATCTATTTGTACTAGATCTTAGACTCGTGATTTGCACGAGAAATTATATTTATATTTTAAGATTAATAATTAGTGTTTAAAATAAAAATAAATTTAAGACTTTTTTTTAACTAAAAGACATAAGGATGAATCACATTTATTGTTGATACGTTAAAATAATAAAAATTACAAATTTACGGTCAGGTTGAAAGAAAAATAGCTCATCTATGTCAACGCAAAAATTACATGTAAGGAAAATATAGTATAGAAAAAAGAATGGATAAACTTCTACCTGTCTTTGCTCTCTCTTATCTATCACTACACCAAAAATGACATTTTATAGCGCGTCTTTTACAGCGCTTATTAAATACAAGCGCCGTAATATAAATTTTTAAATATAACGGAGGCTACAACAACACTTTTTTATAAGCGCTGTAAAAAAAGCGCTGTTGTAGGGTCATATAGGGTCAGAAAGCGCTACCACATAGCCTTTTACAGCGCTTTTTCAGAAATGTATTGAGTTTAGAAATGTTATAATGAGTGAAACCTAAAAAAAAAAATAGTTTGCAATTATAGAGAATATTCAAAGGTACGGTCAAGACAATTATTCAAACTTAAAATTTAAATGATCTTTTGGAGTGAATTCAAAGCAACAAGTATATGTTCTAGAATTGAAGGAGGATGATTAAAAGAACAATATGAATATGTATGAATCTCGTTTCACAAATGTTTTCTGACAATGTTGTAAATAAAGAAATGTGTTTGTTGAAATGTAAACAGCGAGAAAATATGTAATTCAAAATGGATATTTTTGTATGTTTGTGTAGGTAGCTATAATATGTGAAAAGAAAATCAAAGTGAAATAATATTGAAAACCACAAAAGTTGAAGAGGCAAATGAGAAAACACACCACTAAAGAAAAAATAGAAACAAAGAGGCAAATAAATTAATAAATAGTTAGAATCATAAATAAAAATTTACAAAATTATCATCAATTTGGGAGTGAAATGTTTCATGTATAGACCTAACAACTTTTATATATAAAGATATTGTTGAGTGACAAATGCTACATCACAAATCTAAAATGACACTTATACAAACCTTAATGTTATTTTGGCATAAACTAACAAAAAAAATAATTTAATTAATAGAAATAAATAAATTATGAAATTAAAAGTATAATTTAACCTTCCTTTTAATATACTATTATCCTGAGTTTATATTATCCTTTAAGTCTTGCAACAAAGCATTGGCGACGCAGACTTGACCGTTGCTATAACTAGATTATTAACCTCTTTATTTAACCGAGAACTCAATTGTGTAGCCCGTGGTTGTGCTCTTTAGTGTGCAATAATTTTCTATTCTGAAAAACTGAAATTTTAGTTGTCAGAACACAAATTCTCACAATCCTAAATCAAATTTTATGTTTTACACAAATGTATTGTTAAAAATTTAATTTGAACTTTCTAAAATATAAATAGAAGTTGATGGAGATGGATTTTTTCAAAGAAAGGATAATCACTGATTTGGATAAAATATGAGAGTAGAGATAATGGTTCAGTATGAGATAAAAAATTTCCATTATTATCTGGAAAAAAAGGAGACTATTTGAGATTTTTTTTTTCAATAACCTTAATTTGAATTTTTTTTATCAAATTACTCTATTTTTATTTCATTACAAGTCGCATTTGTAAAATGATGACTTCTTTATGAAAATCCAAATTTATAAAGACGACTTTCTTAAGGGATTGCTTTTTTTTTCTTTTTAATTCTTTTTAATTAAGAGACTTCTTATGTAACAGCCGGCCATTACCGTTAACGGCGATCCTACCTCACGTAGCAGCTCAATTGGTAGAGGGACTGTGTGGAGGCGGTACTTATCCCCCAGGTACCGGACTCGAATCCCACAGAAGGCAAAAACTCGTTATTTCTACGGGGTGGTTAGGGGGGACGAGAAGGTCGTGAGGTAACATCGCCGCTAACGGTAATGGCCGGGGTGTTACATCTTACATCCAATTTTTTTTTTTAAGTTAACGAAAAAAAATAAAATATATATATATATATATATATATAATATAATATAATATAATGTAATTCATTAAAATTCATTCATAAAAAACAACTTAAATTTTACAAAAATTACGATAAAATTAATGTCGAAGGTGACCTCCAGTACCACATTGCCGAAGTTTTCTCACACGTACGGGATTTTGACGAAGTCTTGGTACATCACGAGTTTGTTCTTCTTCATCTTCTTGCTCTTGAGAATGTCGAGGAGGAAGTGAAGCAAAAGAACTACTTTCATTTTGACTCTAGTTTGATATTTGATTTAACGGAGTACATGCATTCCCAAAGCTTATAATTTACAAGCTTTGTTGATACATATTATTAAGTAATTGGGTAGAAGACTCATATGTATTATAATGAGTATTGAACGTGTTAGACAGTAATTCCTCTTCGCTTGATGCAAAGGATAGTCAACGATTGTCTTCTTGTTGTGTTTGTTGGTTGTCAAAATGAAATTGTTTCCTCGATATGAACGCGTAAGATTGATTGGTGTGTGGGAATAAGTATGAGGAGACGGTTGAGTGTCAGACGATGTTGGTATATAATATTGATTTTGTTGTGTTGTGTTGGGCATTGGTTCTTCGAAAAAATGTTTGGTAGATTGTGGTGGAGATTTGGGTTGATTGACTCGGATCAACTAATTGATTTTCTACATAAATAAATCGTTTGAAGTTTTTGCAAAATCAAACTATGTATTTATAATTTGGTTTAAATTTAATATTTAGAGGTTGACTACAAAGAATACGAAATTTCCAGTGTAGAATTTTGTTTTCCAAAAATCTTGTTTAGAAATTAACATACCGAAAATTTCATTTTCAAAATTTTCTATATGTAAAAAAATGATTTTGCATATCAGAAATTTTTTCGGTATGTAAAACAAATTGAGAAAAAAAATGATAATGGAAATTTCTAGTATGTGAAAATATATTGAGAAAAAATTTCTAATACCGGAAAGTTCTAAAACTCAAAATATTTGGTATGTAAAATAAAATTGAGAAAAATTTTACATACTGAAAACTTCAAAAACGAAATTTTCAGGATGTAAAATAAATTAAAAAAAAGTTTCACATACCGGAAATTTGGAGTATATAAAAAAAACATATCGATGTTGTTTAAAATTTTTGTATTTTATATAAAAGTATTTTTGGAAGTTCATACAAAAAATGCTAAAATAAAGAGGTAAAAGTTAAAATGTGGGGTATGAAAATCCGATTCTCCGGTAAAAGTAGACTATTTTTTTTCATTCTAAATAATAAAAAGTATAAATGAGTTGAACCTCATCGTTAAAATATACTATTTTTTCCAACTTTAATATAATTTTTTGTCTTAACTTTCTAAAAATACCATTGGTAATTCAAAATTTGAACAAGGCAAATAAATAAAATCTAACAAATAATAATTTTAGTCATAATTTGAACTATAGTTATTCCAAACAATACATTCTTAACTGATACTCTGTAGCTTCAAATTGCTTGATTTACTTTAGTATCATTAGTGAAACATACATTCAAAAAATCACCAAAGCTTATAAGTGAAAGAATTTGTAAACTTGATAGATATAATTTCTAATCTTAATTACAACATGAACAAATTAATAATTTTGATCATAGATATTAGATACTTTAGATTACCTGAATACATAGATGAAAAAGTTCTTTTACTCTTCAAGATTCTTGAGTGTGTGTGAAGAGAGAAGTTATCTTTTTTTTCACCGGTGTTTTAAAAAATGTGTAATTTTAATGAGACAACTATACTTATATAGTGGAAAGAGATAAATATTTCTTTCTTCTTATGGTAGATGGAAGAACTAACTTACTCATTATTATAAGTGTCAAAATAATTTTTTTATATAACCTATTATTAAAAGTGCTTAACAATAACAATAATTCAAATGTATACTATCAAATAAATTTTTTTATGAGAAAAGTTTATAGTGAGTAAATGATGCATTCATCAAGGGAAGATATACTTTAGAATAATTTTTGTCTTTAGAATAATTTTTTAGTAGAAGTGGCAGGAAAAACAGTCCCAAGAAAAAGAATTTGGAATCACTATAATTGCGGAATCAACACATTCGAATAACTTAAATTTTAAAATTGAATATTTATTATTTTTAAATTAAAAATTTAAACTTAAAATCTAATAGTTGATCTTAATTAAAATTTAATATTGATTATTTTTAAATTGAGAATTGAACTTAAAATTTAGACGGTGAATCTTAATTGAACGTCGTGACAAAGGGGCTCCTACAGTGAAACTTGAGTCGAAGAAAAGCATCAGCATTCCCTCACAAGAGTCCAATAGTAGCTTGCTTCTTGGTAAAGTTTAAGACTTTAGAGGGCTTTACCAAAACCTGTAGAACCTTTACTTTGTTGTCTCAAAAAAGGAATAATAATAACAATAATAGATCTTTTTTCTTCTCAGCTTTTCTTATCATTCCCTATTATATGTCAAAAACAGAATACATAGGTGTGTAGAATAGATGGAGCGTTACGAGGTTCTCAAAGATATTGGCTCTGGTAATTTTGCTGTTGCAAAGCTAGTTAGAGATATCTTCACCAAAGAGTTTTTTGCTGTTAAGTTTATTGAGAGAGGCCAAAAGGTATTTATTCTTCACCTTCTTAACCCTTTCATTTTGTGTATTTGTTTATGTTTCATTTTTATGTGTTTTGCAGATTGATGAGCATGTCCAGAGAGAAATCATGAACCATAGATCATTGAAGCATCCCAATATTGTTAGATTCAAAGAGGTTAGTCATCCCTATATTTTTTGGATTAACTTATTTGAGCTTATCTGCTCACATAACTATTTGAAAAATTATTTGAAATTTCAGGAACATGTCTATAAGCTATTTTAAGTTCATTTCAATAAACTCTCCACAATAGCTTATGAAAACAGCTTATAGATTATACGGAAAAGAGTTTGGTGTGATTTTATCTTTTTTTTTTTATAGAAATAGCTTATACATAAGCACTTATATGATAAATGTTTGAGCTTATGTACTCTTCTAGCTTCTTGGTTTAATTCAATGTCTTATGGATTGGAAAATGTTATTTCCTTTGTTAATGTGAATATCCCAAAAAAGGAAAATAAATGAGCATGTGAGATGTATAATACAACCAATACACAGTCACAAAAGTTGGAAGTTAGCCGTGGAAACATTATAGTTATGAATTTGAATATTGATCTAGTTTGATATTTAAGCTCTTATTTTATTATGATCTTTTTTTTAGTATGGTGGAAATGTTTCATATAACAGTTATAATATTCCATGTCGTTCATTCATGAAATTTTTAGACCTTAATATACAAGCTCCTTGATTTATACTTTCCATAGTCTTTGGTTTTATGAAAGTATCATTAATTTTCTGTTTTATCCCTTTCATGTGCTCTTGTGAGCGGCCGGGCCAGTGTTTTCTTCTTCCCTTTGGAGAAATTTCATATTAAACCTTATTCTACTCAGTTTCGTATTAGCTATGATGAATTGACTTTGCAGGTTCTGCTAACTCCAACACATCTGGTGATAGTAATGGAGTATGCTGCTGGAGGAGAACTCTTTGAGAGGATATGCAGTGCCGGTAGATTCGGTGAAGACGAGGTAATATAAAAGTGAAGATACCATTTCAATCCTTTGTGTATTTCATTATGATATTATTCATATTCATTCCTGTGTAGACATGCACATTTGATGAAAAGTTTGAACAAAAGTTATTGTTTCTTTCATAATTTTCGGCCAATCTTTGATATTTTTCATTATCATCAGGCAAGGTTTTTCTTTCAGCAACTGATATCAGGAGTCAGTTACTGTCATTCAATGGTACGAAACTAAACAAAACCTTTATGATAAACCATGTATCCTTACAATTAATAGATATTTTTAGTTAAAGAAATGTTTATGCAGCAAATTTGTCATCGAGATCTGAAGCTCGAAAACACACTCTTAGACGGAACAACTGCGCCGCAAGTCAAAATTTGCGACTTTGGTTACTCAAAGGTATAACATTTTAACAGAAGATTACACTACAAATCTTAATGCCTTCTTCAAGTGATGTTCATTTGTTTTTTTAACCTTGTGCTTTAGTCATCTGTGTTACATTCACAACCGAAGTCTACAGTAGGAACTCCAGCTTACATCGCACCTGAGGTTTTGACGAGGAAAGAATATGATGGAAAGGTCGAGTCTTACTCTTTCTTATGATTGAATGAAGATGATGCTGATTTGTATACTGTTTTCTTGTTGTATTTGCTAACTATATTTTCAATGAAAGCTATAGATTGCAGATGTTTGGTCTTGTGGAGTCACCTTATTTGTGATGTTAGTCGGCGCTTATCCTTTTGAAGATCCTGAGGATCCAAAAAACTTTAGGAAAACCATTAGTGTGAGTGTTAACTGCAAACTTAATGAATTCCTAAGAAAAATGAAGTCTAGAAATAAGAGTGAATTGTTTAGTTATACTTTCTCTGTTCTGATGTTTTTATTGGACCTTTTGTGGTTTATTGCAGAAGATAATTAGTGTTCAATACAAAGTCCCTGATTATGTACGAGTTTCAATGGAATGCATAAATCTTCTATCTCAAATATTTGTGGCTAATCCTGAAAAGGTAGGCTGTTTGTTTCATGTTTAAAATCTTGTTTTGTTTGTTTGTCGATAAATTCCAATCAACTACAAGATTTAATTAGTGTTGCGCTGTCTTGTCTGGATAAACATTTTAATTAAGTGTTTATAGTATAAACGTTTATCACATAACTGCTTATGTATAAATCATTTTTATAACAAAAGATAAAATAAAGTCAAACTGTTCTCTTATTAGCTATAAGTTATTTTCTTAAGTTATCTTGGATAGGTTATATAAATTGGCTGAAAACAGTTTATAGACATGTCATAAGCTGTTTCCAGAAATTCTCCCAAACAGTTTAACAAGTGCAGATGATAAAGCTCAAATAAATCAATCCAACCGTGCCTAGATCACACTGCCTATATAGCTTATCTTCATACTTATTTTCTTCTGTTTTGTGCTACATGTGCACAAATTCAAACAATGCTTATCCTGTCCTCTATCTTGAACATGTTGCTGGAAGTTTTCCCTTTGAAATGCGTGTAGCTTCCTTTTGATTGTAATTCAGTCTTTTACTCCTTTTTGCAGAGAATAACAATACCAGAAATAAAAAACCATCCATGGTTTTTGAGAAATTTACCCATAGAATTAATGGAAGGTGGAAGCTGGCAAACCAATGATGTAAATAATCCATCACAAAGTGTTGATGAAGTTCTGTCCATTATTCAAGAGGCACGAAAACCCCTTAACATACCCAAAGATGGTGGTGGTCTTCTTATTGGAGGCAGCATGGACTTGGATGATTTTGATGTTGATGCAGATCTTGAAGATATAGAAACATTAGGTGATTTTGTGTGCCCTCTTCTTTAAAAGTGTATTCCTAAACAAGATTAGGTATTATTTTCTATAAGGGTCCTAAAGTTCCTCACTAGTTTATATTTCAATTAAGCATCACTTCTATATTGCTTGTTTTTTTTTTTTTTTTTTTTTTTTTTTTTTTTTTTGAAAAAGCTTCTATATTGCTTGCTATTACATAGTTTTGACATGTGTGGGGCTATGATGTAGCACCGACACCTTGGATTGAAGGCATGTTTGGTGTCTGACACGTGCCAATGTCCAACATCAACACGATATCAGCACATGCAATTACATTTAATCACTTTCGTTTTATTAAATTATTGTTGGTATCGACGTGTCATTGTCCGTAACTGTGTCAATACTACATAAGTGGTGGCCAATATTCCTTATGAGCTTTTGGATCTTCTCCCATAACACAGATACATATGTGGATATGATCAAATTTGGAATTTTGAGATCCAATTACCTCTTAGTAAAGATGTAATATCGCAAGAGCTTTTCCAAAGAGGACAATATTAAGTAAAGCAAATTGTGACTGGTTCCTCCTGTTCTATCTGTTGAGAACTAATACATGGAAAAATTATATTTATTTTATATTGTGTGAGAATTAAGCAGCATAGTTATCCTTAAAAGCTTTGCACTTTACTGTGATGCCACCTTTATACGATTGGATGATTTTGTAACATTCAATATCTCGTGGGAATTTAGATAAAAGGCGCAGGGAATATAATAAAAATTCAAATATTATTGATAATAACTTTGTGCTAATTTGAATACAAAAAATTCAATATTAATATCTATTTATAGAGATATATAAACTCATTTCTAAATCACAAACAAATCATAATAATAATGAGAGATATTATAAGATATTTTTTAATATTCCAAAACTCCCCCTTTAACTAAAGCTCTTTAGCTTGTTACAAGAAAATAATACTTCCCCTCAAGTCAAAGTTTACTAAACTTTAGATTGTTACAAGAAAATATGTATTGCTCTGCAAAAAAAAAAAAAAAATGGATGGAAAGACAACTCTATGATGCAGATGAAGTTAGAGCGAATTGCTATAAATATAGCTTAGCCAGATAGTCAAATGATCATCAGCCTAAGAAATTAATGGCAATCAATTGAACAAAGTTAGGTTCGTTCTTCTAAAAAACTGCATTCAGAAGCTTCAAGCTAATAATATCACAGACTCAAAATATTTAAACTTGAATTTGTTTTAAGGAGAGAGGTGCATTTGGGATAAAATTCAATTTGGACGAATGAAACACTGTGCTAGAAGGCAGGCAGACGCGTATGTGCTCAAGGTTGTTGTCAGAGGCACATGAGCGGGCGGGTAGCAACTTTTAGCCTGAAAAATTCGGGTTGTGTAGATTGGGAGATTTCGCACACAATGGAAGTGGTTGTGTCAGAAAACTTGTTGAAAAACCTTTCCAGCAGGGGCAACAGACGACAGGAAATAGCGGCAAATGACAACGACAATTGTGGGCAGAAGTGACAACGATCAGAAAAAGGAATGATCACGCTAGAAAAGAGAAACTATGATTTAAATCCCAAGCTGTTAGGAACTCGGAAATGGAATATTGGCGAGATAATTCAAGCAGGATCGAAATAGGTTCTAGATACCGTGTTGAATGAGAGAAAATGAGATAGACATGTGGTGAAACCATGTGTCTGGACTACACAACAAAATCTTTTTTATAATATCCCTATTTACATGATATGATACCCAATACATACAAAGATCTTAAATATATTTTCAACAATCTACATAGACAATCAAGTAAATGCACCATTGGGCTGAGTAGCGATAAAATAGAGAATCGTTAGTTTCGCTTTAAATCATACCAAATTGATGCACTATTGTGCTAAATCTGTCAAACCAAGCTCGAGGAGACTGTTTAAGACCATAGGGAGACATGTGAAGTCGACAAACCGATAGAGGACTCCCCTTGAGCAACAAACCTAGGTGGTTACTCTATATACACTTCTTCTTCAAGGTCACCATGCAAAAAAGCAATTTTATTTTCAAGTTGGTGTAGAGACCAGTGTTTGATGGCTACAATAGAGATGATGAGTCTAACAAAGGCCATCTTAGCCACATGTGAGAAAGTATCACTATAATCGAGGTCAAAAATTTGAGTATACTCTTTTGCCACCAAACGAGCTTTAAAGCGACCAATCTTACCATCAAGACCAACTTTCACCGTATAAAGTCAGCGACATCCTACTAAAGACTTTCTAGATGGTCAAGGAACCAATTTCCAAGTACCACTTCTCTGAAGTGCACACATCTTGTCCATCATTGTTGCCTCCACTTTGGAAGGGATAAAGCTTGGAGATTTAGGAATACAAATAGAAGACAGGGAAGACAAACAAGTATAACGCAAAGGAGAAAGACTACAAGTGTGTTTATTGGCTCGATTAGGGAAATGACTATGAGTGTGTTCCCCGAATTGACATGACTCACAATGTAAGCTAGATAAGTTGGAAACATTAGGTACTAACTATTGAAGTTTGGGAATACTCAGATGACCTAACTGGACATGTATAGTAAGAGGATAATTTGTGGTAGGGCACGCTGTTGATGGGTTTGAGAAATAATAGAGGCCATTAGACTCATATTCGACATCAATTTGTTGTCTTAAAATTTGATCATGCAAAGTAACATTGCAATTAGTAACGATGACAAACCTGATGGAGCTAAATATCACTAGAAGGGGGGGTTGAATAGGGATTTTGGCGTTTAAAAATAGTGTTATGAGTTTTTGAGTTTCTATCCTCTCTGAGATGATACGAATTGGAAAATAAATTTTCAAACTTTTTAAGTTAGAACAAAATAAATGCAAGGAAAATATAAAGAGATAGACACACAACTTTTATACTGGATCACCCAAAGATGGCTACGTCCAATCCTCACAACCTTGTGAGATTTCACTAAAGATCAATCAAATCAGCCTCTTGTAGAGATGATTACACTTTGTGTATTCTCAAGCTTCACCAAGCTTACAACCAAGTTTCAAATGTTTTCAAGTACAACTTACTTGAAAATTACAGAGTGATATGAGTATGATTTCTTTTCTCTTTACTTAAACACTTTCTAAAAAGATATTTCAAAGATCTAGTGTATGGATGTAGAAAGTATAAAGAGAGGATGAATATTGCTTATGATAATCTTAAGATTCTTGATCTTTTTCTGCAATATTGTTATGTGTCGAATGATAGATAGCTTGCTGCCTTTTATAGAGGTCTTGTGATGTTCTTTCCATGAGACAAGCTTTTGTGACCGTTTGGAATCAATTCAAATCAATCCATGTTGTTTCATCATATTTACGAAAATGCCATCCAGCTGTCCTTGGACATATGCAGTCCATCCTCAGCCTGGAAATTGACTTACATTGGACCTTGGTCTTGTGTTGTCTTTTTCTTTTCTCATTCTTCAAGACCTGTGACTTCTATTTTGAGTTTGTTTGTAGTTGCCTTTCTGTAGATTGACTTTGCTTTATTTTTCCAATCATACAAAGATGGTATATAGGTCTGCCCTTAGCCTTTGCACATAGGAAGGTAGTTTGCAACATGTGACTTCTTGAAAAACCAAGGTTTAAGCCATCCTCGTACCTTGTACAGCTGACCTTTTGATTTCTTTAGATCAAATGCTTTATATATTTATTTATTCATGCTGGTTTGACCTCTTTTGATGAATTAAAATCATTATTTCAGCGAGGATTGAAAATTTCATCTTGAAGACCCATCCTCTCAAGGTTCTGTCCTATCCTCCAGCTTGAACACTTAATGAATTAACCCAAATTTTTCTCCCTTTTGATTTAATTGAAGATTAACCTGTTTTCTTATAATAATTCACTCAAAAGCACAGATTAGTCATAAACCACAATCATAATCTTTAAACAATTTTGTTATCATTAAAATCATTTGAGAGATTTTGTCTCAACAATCTCCCCCTTTTTGATGATGACAAAATTCTTTTGATTATGATTTTTAAATATGATGATGTTAAATGTTTATGCTCCCCCGGAATCAAGTGAGTAATTTATTTTTAAAATTTTAAGTTAAAAAAAAAAATCACTCCCCCTGAATGTATGCTAGCAATGTAAATCTTAGATAATATAGAAAGACTAAAAATATATTGTAAGATAAAGCCAATGATAATGGTATAAACTTTAAGCATAGTCTTTTCAAAACATTAATAAAACATCAACTTAATCATAGCATGGCAGCAATAACATAGCATCAAAACATCAAAACATCATAATCATTCTCCACCTGAATTGTGGCAGCAGCAAAAAAATAAGAGTGAAAATGCTACTCTGAAGAGGACGGCTCATCATAAGAGGACTAAGGGGAGGAAACAGGAACAGCAAACGAAGGCATGGCAGGGAGCTCAAGAAGAGGAACATCAGGAGCAGCCGTAGTAACCATATGTTTGGTAACCCATTCAAGAATGAGTCCAAACTGTGCAAACGAGTTCTGGAAGAGATCGAAACGACGAATCAGTTTCTGTTGATCCTTCCTGATGGTCTTCAGGAGCCTCATATGCTTATTGAGTTTCCGTTCCTCAGTACGTTGGCCAGGGCAAGAGTCTTTGGGCTGATTGTTGACGCTGGAGCTCTTATTCTGTGAACTCCCAACTTTGTCCTTAGAAGGTTGATCATTTGTTGGAGCTAAAAATGAATCAAGAGAACAGAAACCAACAGGAACCTCAGGTAGAGGTTGGGGTTGTTCAGGAACAATGGCATTAACATGAGTTGAAGGAGGAGCAGAAGTAGGAGGT
This sequence comes from Cicer chorassanicum, assembly GCA_037974735.1. NCBI lineage: Eukaryota > Viridiplantae > Streptophyta > Magnoliopsida > Fabales > Fabaceae > Cicer > Cicer chorassanicum. Next base: position 29,497,963 of record JBBPBP010009778.1, on the reverse strand, counting down.
ATCAGAACATCTTCTTGCAAATCAGGAGGAAATTCCTCAGGCAAAGTTTCAGGAGGGCTCAAAGGAGAGAATTGATGATAGGTTAGATTTAGATCAAAATAGAGCTCTTCTCCATCCTCCATTAGTTGAAGGGGAGCTTCTGGAACAGTATCCTCAGGAGGAGGTGCCTCTTCAAGTGGTAAGGAAAGGTCTGGCAATAGTGGGGAGTGAGGTGGTGAAGGAATGACAAATTCATTTGATGGAGATGGAGGAGGATCAAATGTCAAGACAGGTTCTTGAGTGGTTTTGGAGGGAGTATCCTCTGAACGAGGTTGAGCAGTAATGGTTTCATGTGGTGGAGTGGTAGAGGATGATATGCGAGTTCTTCTATTTTTTGGAGAAGGTGTGGTGATGGAGGCAGACAAAGTGAGCTTCATTTGTTTCACATTTTTCATTGAGAAGGTGTTGTTAAAATGAAGTGAGGGTTCATCATCTAAAGGCAGTTTGAAAAACTTAAAGATTTTGGTTAGCACCATGCCATAAGGGGCTGACCTTCCTAAGATTGAGGCATTCAACATAAAGCTGAATATGATATAGCCTAAATGTAGAGGGGTTCCAGACATAAGGTGGTGGATGAGGAGAAGGTCTAGTGCAGTAACCTTCTCGAAACTACCAGCTCTAGGTACAATACAATGGACACAAATGTTGTGGAGGATATGACAAATAGGAAGCAGATTTGAGGCTACATGGGTTTTGGTCGTAGATATCAGAGTGTTGGTAAGGACGGAGTTACGGGTGACCATACATTAAGAATACCAATTCTCAGTAAAGCAGCAAATACCTTCATCATGTATGTCTAAGATTTGGCACAAGGTGGTAGGGTTGATTTCCAAGTGAACACCCTTCAGAACAATGCTGAAGCTTGTAAGGCCACGTGAGCCATTCGAAGCAGCATAAAACACCCTAACAAGGCGTGGATATTGTGGTTCATTGATACGGAGGAAGGAAGTCCAGCCTAATTGATCAAACATTTCTTCAATGTTGAAACCACCCTCTTTCAAATCAGCGGGGCAAATAATTTTTCCATTTACAACGGATTTATTTTTCCATTTAGAATTTGTTTCTAGGATAGGTGAATTAAACAATTTGACAGAGATTTTGGATGGAGAGGCTCGAGGTTTTTTGAAGAGAGGTTTCTTAGGCTTTTTGGGAGTGGAAACAATGGTGGTATTTTTGGTAGATGGTGGTGGTTGAATAGGCTCAGCAGAGATGGTTTGCTCAGAGTCATCTGAATTAATCACGTGTACAGTGTTGTCTTGAGACACTGACCTCTTGGATGAAACAACTCCAGACATGATCATGGAGGATCGTCTTTTAGGTGTAGAGGATGTTGTAGAGGATGAAGGTTTGGTGGAGCGTTTTTTAGGATTAATGGAGGGAGAGGAAATTGTTGTACATGGTCCAGGAGGATGAGACATGGATGAATGTTGTTGTGGCGTAGTTGCATCAGAGTTGCGTTCTTCGTGATGATCGGACTCCATGCTAGAGTAATAATCTTGGACAGATTCATTTTCTTGAGTGGGGGCTTTGCGTTTAGCTATTACTTTGGTACGAGCCATTTAAGTTAGGATTCTGGAACAGTAACGTAGAAGGAAGGTGGATTCTGATTTTTGAAAACAAATGGTTGAAGGATGAAGAGGAGAGAAGATTGCGGGATTAAGTAGAGGAGGATGGCAGTTGAAACATAAGTGACTGTTCAAGGGAGGAGGCGTTAGACGTTTCCCTAGGCTGTCATGATGATGATGGAGGCGTTAGGCTAGGGGCGTGGGAAAACGGACACGTGTGGCCGTCTGGGCATTTAATGCAGCAGCCAAAGAGACCACGCCACACAAACTGACCAATAAGGAGGGAGGCGCGTGCATGTGTGATACAAGGAGTTTCACAAAAGAGGAAACTGTATCCTCTGGGTTGTTACCGTCCTCTCAACTTTTTAACTTAAAAAGAAGGTTTAAACACACATCAAGTTTTGACAATAATAAAAAATTAAAGAAACAAAATAAAAGAGATACTGCAATGATACACTGGATAAAACAATAAATCATTTAATTTTAGAAAAATTAATGATGGAAAGTTTTTCCAAAATATTTTTGAACCGATCCTTCTTGAGAGGTTTCGTAAAAATATCTGCCAATTGATTTTCAGTGTCAATGAAAATTAATTCAATGTCACCTTTTTGAACATGATCTCTTATAAAATGATGTTTAATTTCAATGTGCTTAGATCTAGAATGTTGAATTGGATTTTTTGAAAGATTTATAGCACTTGTATTATCACAGAGGATGAGAATTTTTGCGTACCTTAGAGAGTAATCCTCTAGTTGATTTTTCATCCATAGCAACCGTGAGCAGCATTGTGCAGCTGATACATATGCAGCCTCTGTAGTTGATAGAGCAATGGTACATTGTTTTTTGCACGACCAACTGATTAGGGATTTACCAAGAAATTGACAAGCTCCACTTGTGCTCTTCCTTTTAACTTTGTCTCCCGCATAGTCAACATCACAATAAGCTATGAGATCAAGTTCTGAACATTTCTCATACCAGATTCCCAGATTTATTGTTCCAACAAGGCATCTCAGAATCCTCTTAACTGTTGTAAGATGAGATTCTTTAGGAGAGTATTGAAATCTTGCACAAAGACCTACAACGAAGACTATGTCCGGTCTGCTTGCTGTTAAGTATAATAAGGATCCAATTATCCCTCTATACTCTTTCTCAGAAATTGGAGTTCCTTCATCATCTTTGTGAAGCATGGAGGATGGGTGCATATGAGTTCTCATACTCTTGGCTGAACTCATGTTGTATTTGTTGAAAAGATTTATAGTGTATTTTTCTTGTGAGATGAAAATACCATCTTTGAGTTGTTTGATTTGTAATCTAAGAAAAAATTTCAATTCACCCATCATACTCATCTCAAATTCACTTTGCATAAGATTTGAGAATTCTTCACACATCTTTTCATTAGTGGATCCAAAAATTATGTCATCCACATATATTTGGACAATTAACAAATCTTCTTTAGATGATTTCTTGAAAAGAGTAGTGTCAATCTGTCCTCTGACGAATCCATTTTCCTTAAGAAAAGAGCTTAACCTCTCATACCAAGCTCGAGGAGCTTGCTTTAATCCATAAAAGGATTTTGAGAGTTTGAATACGTGATTAGGCTTCTTTTCATCCACGAATCCAGGAGGTTGTTTAACATACACCTCCTCATTTAGAAAACCATTCAAGAAAGCACTTTTGACATCCATTTGGTATAGTTTGATACCTTTATGGGTGGCATATGCTAGGAGGATTCGTATAGCTTCAAGTCTAGCAACCGGAGCAAATGTTTCATTGTAGTCAATTCCTTCCTGTTGGTTGTAGCCTTGAGCAACTAGCCTTGCTTTGTTTCTTATTACTTCTCCATCCTCATTCAGTTTGTTTCTGAAGATCCATTTTGTTCCAATGATGGATTTTTCATGTGGAAGAGGTACAAGGTTCAATACCTTGTTTCTTTCAAACTGTGAGAGTTCTTCCATCATGGCTTCAACCCATGATTTGTCACAAATAGCTTGATCAATATTTTTGGGATTAATTTGTGAAATCATGGCCATGGTACTTGCATTTCCTCGTAGAGACTGTCTAGTCCTTACACCATCAGCCGTGTCTCCAATAATCAAATTTGGAGGATGATACGTGACTGTCTTCCATCCTCGTGGAGGTTGCTGATAGGTTGGATCAGAATCATCCTCTTCGTTTGGACTGGGTGCGTTGGAGGATGAAGGTTCATCTTCCTCAGATTTATCAATTTTTTCTAAGCACAAGTCATCAAACTCATCAAAAATAACATGCATGGATTCCTCCACAGTTTGAGTCCTAAGATTATATATTCTATAACCTTTAGACGAAGTGGAGTATCCTAAAAACAATCATTTGTCAGATTTTGAATCAAACTTTCCCAAATTTTCTTTATTATTTAGTATGTAACAATAACACCCAAATATATGAAAATATGAGATGTTTGGTTTTCTTCCTTTCCATAGTTCATATGGAGTTTTGTTTAAAATCTTTCTAATGGATACACGATTTAAGATAGTTCTAGCCATTTCTTGCAAAGTTCTATTTTTCCTCTCAACAACTCCATTTGAAAGATTCGTTTTCAAATTCACCTCCATGGTCACTTCTTACGGAGATAATTTTTGATCCCTTTTCATTTTGGATCTTTTTACAAAAATAATGAAAAGCCTCAAAGGCATCATTTTTATGTTTTAAAAATAAGACCCAAGTAAAACGTGAAAAGTCATCAACAATTACAAATCCGTACATTTTTCCACTAAGGCTAGGAGTTTTAATAGGACCAAAAAGATCAATATGAAGTAGCTCAAGAGGATGGTTTGTGGAAACGACATTTTTAGAATGAAAGCTACTTTTAAAGTGTTTTCCTTTGGCACAAGCTTCACAAATTTAGTCCTTTACAAAATCAATTTTTGGAAGGCCTTTAACTAATTCTAATTTAGACAATTTAGAAATAGTGTTTAAACTTGTATGACCAGCTCCTTTGTGCCATACCCATTTGTCCTTTTCAATGGATACAAAACAAGATTCAGTAGGCAAATCATCAAGATATAGCTCATATAAATTATTTTTTCTAAAACCGGAAAAGAAAACTCTACTCGAGGATGAGTGTTTAACCTCGCATAGATTGGGTTTAAAAATAACTTCAAAACCACTATCACAAAGTTGACTAATGCTAAGCAAGTTATGTTTTAAACCATCCACATATTGAACATTTTCAATTTTGGTAGAATTTTTATTACCAATGATACTGGTACCTTTTATTTGAGCTTTATCATTATTTCCGAATGTGACCGATCCTCCATCCTTTATTTCCAATGAAATAAAGCAATGCCTATCCCCTGTCATATGCCTTGAGCAACCACTGTCCAAGAACCAAGGCTTTCTTTTGTTGATAAGAGGATGTACCTGTGTTTGAGTTTAGTAGTGACTTAGGTACCCATATAGAGTTGGGTCCTTGTTGGTTAATTCTTCCTCTTGAGAGGAATTTTCTTTTATGATAACAAACTGAATCATGATGCCCATGTTTACCACAGAATGAACATCCTTTCTTAATGTTGTCAACCTTTTTCTTGGCATAACATCTCTTGAAAGTATGTCCAAGTTTTTTGCAAAAAGTGCATCTTGACCTATCCTCTTGTTTCTTTGGAACAAAAAAGTTTTCATATAGTTTTTGTTTTTGAGAACTTTTAAATCCAATACCAGCTTTGTCAAAAATTCCATATTGTGATCCCATAATTTTTTGAAAAGTATCAATGGATTTAACAAAGTTGGTAAGATCATTTTTGAGTTCTTCAACTTCTATTTTCAAAATTTCCTTTTCTGCATCCTCTTCTAGAGGATTGGTTTTGACAATCTTTTTGTTCAAAATAAAGTGTTGCTCAGACAACTTTTCATGAGATAACTGCAAGTCTTGAATGGTTTGTTCATAATTTTTATTCTTAGCTTGTAGTTCCTCATTTAGCTTCTTTATTTCATAATGTTGTTTTTTAAGAAACCCACATTTTTTAGACAAAGTGTTTGAGTCATTTAAAAGATTGTCAAATTCTATTTCTAGTTGTTCACAATTAGGACAAAGTTCAGATATGCTTACCTTTTCAAATTCTGTATTTGTTATGAGACAGAGGTTGGCCTCTTCTTCCTTTTCTTGCTCAGAGGATGAATCATCACTGTCATCCCACGTGATCATCATAGATTTGTTTTTGTTAGGAAATTTTCTTGATCCCTTTTTGTTTAGAGGACGCTCAGTTTTGTAGTGACCCATCTTGTTGCATCCAAAAACGTAATCTGACTTTTGTCAGTTTTTTCTTTTTGAGGAGATCTTTTGTCCTGTCCTCTACGATTTATCATCCTCTGGATTCTTCTGGAAATTAGAGCAAGTTCATCTTCTTCCTCAGATAGAGGATAGTCTGCACTTTCTTTCTTTGTGGCTTCTTCAGCTCTTTTGGAAGATGAGCTTTCTGTTTGGCTTGATTTTAGAGCTATCATTTTTCCCTTTTTGCTTGGTTTGTCAGCGAGCAACAGAGGTTCATGAGCTCTTAGAGTTCCAACCAGGTCCTCTAGTTTCATCTTAGCCAAGTCTCTTGCTTCTGTGATGGCAATCACCATTGGTCTCCATTCTTTTGGTAAAATCCTCAAGATTTTCCTTATCCTCTCTTGTCGGCCTTGAGAACATTTCATCAATTGTTTCTTCCTCCTTCATTTCAAATAACTCGAACTCTCTTACTCCCATGTCAATCCTTGCTTCCTTTACGTGGCTTGATCCTTCGTGATGAATCCTTAGAGTATCCCAAAGTTCCTTGGCTTTTTTGCATTCTTCAACTCTATAATATTCTTCCCTGCTCAAAGCACACGTTAGAAATAAATGAGCTTTAGAGTTTAGGAGTACCTTAGCATTTTCATCAGCCGTCCATTGTGCTTAAGGTTTCTCGTCGGAGGTTGCATCTGTGTTGTTGATTCTGATGACATGATCCCCGTTTTCAACAACAGACCACATGTTGTTGTCTTGTGATATGAGAAACAATCTCATCTTACTTTTCCAGTGGTCGTAATCAGTACCATCAAAGTAGGGAGGTCTTGTGGAGGATCCTCCTTCAGAAACATACTTAGCTTTTGACATTTTTTCTTTGGATCTTTTTCTCTTACACTGTTAGATGTAATATTTCTAAAGAACCTCGCTCTGATGCCAATTGATGGAGCTAAATATCACTAGAAGGGGGGGTCGAATAGGGATTTTGGCGTTTAAAAATAGTTTTATGAGTTTTTAAGTTTCTGTCCTCTCTTAGAGGATACGAATTGGAAAATAAAATTTCAAACTTTTTAAGTTAGAACAGAATAAATGCAAGGAAAATATAAAGAGATAGACACACAACTTTTATACTGGTTCATCCAAAGATGGCTACGTCCAGTCCTCACAACCTTGTGAGATTTCACTAAAGATTAATCAAATCAGCCTCTTGTAGAGGATGATTACACTTTGTGTATTCTCAAGCTTCACCAAGCATACAACCCAGTTTCAAATGTTTTCAAGTACAACTTACTTGAAAATTACAGAGTGATATGAGTATGATTTCTTTTCTCTTTACTTAAACACTTTCTAAAAAGATATTTCAAAGATCTAGTGTATGGATGTAGAAAAAATAAAGAGAGGATGAATATTGCTTATGATAATCTTAAGATTCTTGATCTTTTTTTGCAATATTGTTATGTGTCGAATGATAGATAGCTTGCTTCCTTTTATAGAGGTCTTGTGATGTTCTTTCCATGAGACAAGCTTTTGTGACCGTTTGGAATCAATTCAAATCAATCCATGTTGTTTCATCATATTTACGAAAACGCCATCCAGCTGTCCTTGGACATATGCAGTCCATCCTCAGCCTAGAAATTGACTTGCATTGGACCTTGGTCTTGTGTTGTCTTTTTCTTTTCTCATTCTTCAAGACCTGTGACTTCTATTTTGAGTTTGTTTGTAGTTGTCTTTCTGTAGATTGACTTTGCTTTATTTTTCCAATCATACAAAGATGGTATATAGGTCTGCCCTTAGCCTTTGCACATAGGAAGGTAGTTTGCAACATGTGACTTCTTGAAAAACCAAGGTTTAAGCCATCCTCGTACCTTGTACAGCTAGCCTTTTGATTTCTTTAGATCAAATGCTTTATATATTTATTTATTCATGCTGGTTTGACCTCTTTTGATGAATTAAAATCATTATTTCAGCGAGGATGGAAAATTTCATCTTGAAGACCCATCCTCTCAAGGTTCTGTCATATCCTCCAGCTTGAACACTTAATGAATTAACCCAGATTTTTCTCCCTTTTGATCTAATTGAAGATTAACCTGTTTTCTTATAATAATTCACTCAAAAGCACAAATTAGTCATAAACCACAATCATAATCTTTAAACAATTTTGTTATCATTAAAATCATTTGAGAGATTTTGTCTCAACAAACCCAACCATGAGAATGAGTCAATCGACTGATAGAAATTAAATTAAATGGACATCCAGGCACATAAAGAACAAATATAACAAACAAAGAATGGAGGATTTGAATATTGTAAATCCCTTGAGATTGTGTTTCTGAACCATTGGCTGAGAGTATCCTATGTAAATAATAAGAAATAGAGAGAGAGGAGAAAAGAGCCTTAATACTAGTAATATGGTCCGATGCACCAGAATCGAGAATACATGGGGTAAGGGTAGGTGAGTGATCATAGCACTTGGGCGCATGTTTTTATCCTTTTGTTTAGTATTTTTAAAATCACTTTATAGCTTAGAATAATTTTTTAGCTTATTTCTAAACTTTGGGTTGAAATTGAATTATAATTTTATTATTTGCATTTTAACCCCTGCTCGCTTTGTAGGCCATAACTTGAGCTCTGGATATCCGATTGAGGCATGCGAGCAGTCGTTGGAAAGCTAAAAATCAGAGCTACAACTTTTGTGTTTGAAAAAAATCTGAATTCTGAATTCTACTGAGTCTAATTTACATATTTCATATTCTGGACCTTTGTAATAACTTAAATAGCGGGCTCCTTGTTTTAAAAGCCCAAAATCCCGATTACTATATATTTGGGATTGCTTTCTTTTTTAGAGGAGAGTATTTTCGGACAGAATAATAGATATATGCGAATTTTTATTTTAAATTCAATGGAAGGCTAATTTCATCAGATTAATCCACGAATTCAGAGTTTCATCACACCTGGAGGTTCAGGTTATACCGTCGATTTTTAGTTCATGATTCTATTTTCGTTCATCTGATTATATTGATTTTCTGATTGCTTAAACTGAATTTCAATAAAATCGATTAATTTTATTTGACAGAATTCGGTTTCAATCTATAATTTAATTGAATTATAATTCTGCGATGCTTAATCGTTAATTGTAATATTTTAATGATTGTGATGCTTAATCCAGTCAATGAAATCGAATTCACATAGGGTTGATTGTACGCTTGTTTGATCAATTCTGTAGTCAAATAAGAATAGAATCACGAATTAGAAATTAATTAAATTTCATTGATAGAATCTGTGATAGATTCGAAACTCGAATAAGTGGATTAATCGTTTTACTCATCTGTCCAAACCAAATCATTATCAAACCCCCAATTTTGAATTTCAACTCGGTTAATATCATTATATCAAGAGTCCTTGCGAAACGACTCGGGTTATTACCCCTTTCTGCACAAATTTTAAATCGAATTTGATCCGTATGCGACAGCGGATCAAATTGGCGCCGTTGCCGGGGACTCTCTGATAATAATATTAACCAGTTTTAGATTATTACTAACCTTCCTAACAATTGTTTCTTTGTGCTCTGTTGTTCTACAGGTCAGATAGGGTTGTGCTAGCTCGTAGGCACTTTGCTAGTCCAAAAAATCCGATTTTCAGGCGACTGTGGCGGATTGCTCCGAATTTTTGCCAGAAAATCCGAAAAAAATCAAGGAATAGGACTCCCGTATAAGGGACTTATTACGGGATTCCAGGCTCAAATTCCCAAATTCCTTCATCTGGACCATTTTTTTAATTTTTTGAATTTTCGATATTTTCAAAAAAATCCAAAAAAATTTGCGTGACCTTTATTTGATTTTTAGAGATTTTTGGTGGTATTTTTATATTTTTTGGATTTTATTTGATAGTGATTTCATCTCAATTTTAGCAATAGGGACATTGTTGGAATTTTCAGAATTGTGATTTTGCATTTTACTGTTATGATGATGCATGACTAGGGCTAGTTCTGTAAATCTGCACCCCCTTGACCCTGAAATAGATAGAACTTTTCATTTACGGCGTAGACTTAATAGAGCTGCTAGTGCTAACGTGTCAAATAGAGAGTCAGATAGTGATAGTGATAGTGATAGTGAAAAAAGTGACATTTTGCTGCACAATATGGCTGATATGAATAATAGAACTTTAAGACAACTTGCTGCACCTGATGTTACCTATAATTCATTGTGTATTGAATATCCTGAAGTTACTGTACCATTTGAACTTAAATCTGGTTTAATACACTTGCTTCTAAAGTTTAATGGTCTTGCAGGTGAGGATCCCCACAAACACTTGAAGGAGTTCCATGTGGTGTGTTCTACCATGAAACCTCAAGGAGTCTCAGAAGATCATATCAAGCTGAGGGCCTTTCCATTTTCACTTCAAGATACTGCCAAGGATTGGTTATACTACCTTCAGCCAGGTTCTGTTACAAGTTGGAATGAATTGAAGAAATTGTTTTTAGAAATATTCTTCCCTGCCTCAAGAGCTGCTTCAATCAGAAAAGAAATATGTGGCATTAGACAGATTGACAGAGAGTCACTACATGAGTATTGGGAGAGATTCAAGAAATTGGTGTCTAGCTGTCCTTACCATTAGATTTCTGATCAATTGCTCATCCAGTATTTTTATGAAGGTTTGCTGCCTATGGATAGAAGTATTTTGGATGCTGCTAGTGGGGGAGCACTTGTCGATAAGACACCAGAAGAGGCAAAAGCCTTGATTGAGAACATGTCCATTAATTCCCAACAGTTTACAACTAGAAGCAATTCAGCTATTTTGACAAAGAGAGTGAATGAGATTCAAACTTCTTCACACAAGAATCTGGAAAGCAGACTTGATGAGCTTACATCTTTAGTGAAGAAATTGGCAGTAGGCAAAGCCCAAGCAGTGGTATGCGGTATTTGCACTTCTCTAGAACATCCTACAGATTCATGTCCTACCTTGCAAGACGATCCAGTTGCTGATGCTTCTCAAGCATATGCAGCAAACATATTCACCCCTCAAGCCAACTATGATTTGTCATCTAACAGGTACAATCCCGGTTGGAGAAACCATCCCAACTTGAGATGGGGGAATTCATCTGCACAACAGCAACAGCAACAGCAGCCTAGGCAGCAAAACATTCCGCATCAACGACAAAACATTCCTCAGCAGCAAAACAGTACACCTTCATTAGAGGACCTTGTCAAGCAAATGGCTGTCCAAAATCTTCAATTCCAACAAAGAACAGATTCCACAATTCAGAATTTGGAGACAAAGATTGGTCAACTGGCCACTTCAATTAATCAGATGCAAACTCAGGGATCAAACCAACTACCTGCCCAGTCGGTAGTAAATCCAAATGCCCCTAATGTCAGTGCAATTACATTGAGGTCTGGGAAAGCTGTTGAAACATCAAAGGTATCTGAAACTGTTGTGAAAAATAACAAGGTTGCTGAAGAAATTTTGATACCTGAAATTGTTGGTGAAGACCAAAATATACCACTTCCTTTTCCTCAAAGGGCGGTGAAGACTAAGAAAATGGACGAGGCAGATAAGGACAGGGAGATCTTGGATACATTTAGGAAGGTGGAAGTGAACATTCCCCTCCTTGAAGCAATTAAACAGATTCCGAGATATGCCAAATTTTTAAAAGAGTTGTGCACACACAAGAGGAGGTTAAAAGGTAATGAAAGAGTAAACATGGGGCGTAATGTTTCAGCCCTCATTCAGCCAATGCCCCAAAAATGCAAAGATCCAGGAACTTTTTCCATTCCATGTACAATAGGCAGTAGTCAATTTGAAAATGCCATGTTAGATTTAGGAGCTTCTATTAATGTTATGCCCACATCTATTTTTAACTCTCTTGCTCTTGGACCTTTACAGAGTACAGGTGTTACCATTCAACTGGCGAACAGAAGCAATGCTCGCCCCGCTGGACTTGTGGAGGATGTACTTGTTCGAGTAAATGAATTAATATTTCCTGCAGATTTTTACATTCTGGACATGGAGGGAGAGAATAACTCCAGCAGGGCGCCTATCATTTTAGGCAGACCATTTTTGAAAACTGCTCGAACTAAAATTGATGTACACGCTGGAACTCTATCCATGGAATTTGGTGATAACATTGTAAAATTTAACATCTTTGATGCTATGAAACATCCCATGGAAGAGCATTCTGTCTTTCAAATTGAATTACTTGCTGATTTGGTTGATGACACTTACCCTGATATGTTTACTGCTGATTTCCCTTCACTGTCTGATTTTGATGATACTTTTATTTGTGAATTTTGCATAGATAATCAGTTGTGCTCTGTGTGTGCTGAGATTGAAGCTGCTTTGCAGATTGATCATTATGCTGATGTTGATACTTCTACTAATATAATTGATTTTGCAGACTTAGCTTCAGCGACTGATATCATACCCTCCATTGAGCAGCCACCGACTTTAGACCTTAAACCACTTCCTGAAAATTTGAAATATGCATATTTAGATGGAAGTGACAATTTACCTGTGATTATTTCAGCTAAACTTGAAGATGAACAGGAAGAGAAGCTGTTGCAGATTTTGAAAAAACACAAGAAGGCAATAGGATGGACCTTGGCTGATATTCCTGGTATTAGCCCATCCATGTGCATGCATAGGATACTATTAGAGGATGGAGCAAAATCAGTAAGGCAGCCCCAAAGGCGACTCAACCCATTAATTCTGGATGTTGTGAAAAAGGAAGTGACCAAGCTCTTGCAAGCAGGCATTATATACCCCATCTCTGATAGTCAATGGGTGAGTTCGGTGCAGGTAGTTCCTAAGAAAACTGGACTCACAGTGGTTAAAAATGAAAATAATGAACTTATCCTCACACGAGTGCAGAACAGCTGGAGGGTATGCATCGATTACAGGAGACTAAACCAGGCAACTAGAAAGGATCATTTTCCTTTACCATTCATTGATCAGATGCTTGAACGGTTGGCTGGTAAGTCACATTATTGTTTTCTTGATGGGTTTTCTGGTTATTTTCAGATCCATATTGCACCAGAGGACCAAGAAAAGACCACATTCACATGCCCTTTCGGTACATTTGCCTACAGGAGGATGCCCTTTGGCCTATGCAATGCTCCTGGAACTTTTCAACGCTGCATGATTAGTATTTTTGCTGATTTGATAGAAAGTTGTATAGAAGTTTTCATGGATGATTTTACTGTGTATGGTTCCTCATTTGATGTGTGCTTGAACAATTTAGATAGAGTTTTGCATAGATGTATTGAAACTAACCTTGTACTGAATTATGAAAAATGTCATTTTATGGTTGAACAGGGCATAGTTTTGGGACATGTGATCTCTAAGAATGGAATGGAAGTGGATTCTGCCAAGATTGATGTGATTTCTAATTTACCTTACCCATCTTGCATCCGCGAGATTCGTTCTTTTCTTGGTCATGCAGGTTTTTACAGGCGCTTTATCAAGGATTTCAGCAAGATAGCTCTTCCACTGTCGAATTTGCTGCAAAAAGATGTTAGTTTCACATTTGATGACAAATGCAAGAAGGCGTTTGATTGCTTAAAGGCAGCATTGACCTCTACTCCTATCATTCAGCCACCCAATTGGACCCTCCCTTTTGAAATTATGTGTGATGCGTCTAACTATGCAGTGGGAGCGGTTCTTGCACAAAGGGTCGGTAGGGCTGCCCATGTTATTTATTATGCCTCTAGAACTTTAGATTCTGCACAGGCTAATTACACTACCACTGAAAAGGAACTCTTAGCTATTGTTTTTGCTCTTGATAAGTTTAGATCATATTTGCTAGGTTCGAAGGTAGTTGTTTTTACTGACCATGCAGCTTTGAAGTTCTTGCTGAAGAAACCAGAAGCAAAACCGAGATTAATCCGGTGGATGTTGTTACTCCAAGAATTTGATTTAGAGATTAAAGATAAGAGTGGAGCTGAAAATCTGGTGGCAGACCATTTGAGCAGAATAGAACTGGATGAGGATCCCATCCCCATTCAAGATGATTTCCCTGATGAGCAACTGCTACAGTTGCGTGAGGTAATTCCTTGGTTTGCTGATTTAGTTAATTATCTAGTTGCTGGAGTCTTTCCCGCAGATGCATCCAGAACACAAATTCATAAACTTAAAAGTGATGCTAAATATTATGTGTGGGATGATCCATATCTGTGGAAATTCTGTAGTGACCAGGTGATTAGGCGATGTGTTCCCCACCATGAGGCTCAATCCATTCTTAAATTCTGTCATGCCTCTCAAGCTGGGGGACATTTTGGTCCTCAACGGACAGCCAGAAAAGTCTTAGACTCGGGTTATTACCCCTTTCTGCACAAATTTTAAATCGAATTTGATCCGTATGCGACAGCGGATCAAATTGCTTTTGGCCCACTCTATTTAAAGATGCTTTTGAGACTTACAAAACTTGTGAACAATGTCAAATAGCAGGAACAGCAATCACTCGTCGGAGTGAGATGCCTCAACAACCTATGCTTTTCTGTGAAGTATTTGATGTGTGGGGCATTGACTTTATGGGCCCTTTTCCTGTATCTTTTGGTTTTGTCTACATTTTGCTTGCTGTTGATTATGTTTCGAAGTGGGTGGAAGCAATACCCACTAGGACTAATGATTATAAAGTTGTTGCAGGTTTTATCAGATCAAATATTTTTTGCAGGTTTGGAATACCCTGGGCCATCATAAGTGATCAAGGCACTCATTTTTGCAACCGCACCATGGATGCTTTGCTTCGGAAGTATGGGGTTGTGCACAGAGTCTCTACACCTTATCATCCCCAGACTAATGGGCAAGCTGAAATCTCAAACAGGGAAATCAAACAGATCTTAGAAAAGATGGTGCAGCCAAACAGGAAAGACTGGAGCCGTCGGCTGGAAGATGCTCTTTGGGCTCACAGAACAGCCTACAAAACACCAATAGGAATGTCTCCTTATCGACTAGTGTTTGGTAAGGCATGCCACCTCCCAGTGGAAATAGAGCACCGTGCTTATTGGGCTGTTAAGAGCTGCAACCTTGAGATGGAGAAAGCAGGTTTGGAGAGAAAGCTTCAATTGCAACAACTTGAAGAGCTTAGACTAGAAGCTTATGAGAACTCTCGGATCTACAAAGAGAAAACTAAATACTATCACGATAAAATGATTTCTAGGAAGGAATTTTCCATTGGCCAAAAAGTTTTACTCTTTAACTCCCGTCTGAAAATTATGGCAGGTAAACTTCGATCCAAGTGGATTGGCCCTTTTGTTGTTACTAACACTTTTCCTCATGGTGCAGTTGAAATAAAAAGTGAAAACACCGACAAAGTGTTCAAAGTAAATGGACAACGCCTCAAGCTATTCCATGAGAGCTCTGTACTTGAAGATACTACCATAGAAGAACTCTCCTTGGAAAAGCCCACCTACACTGAAGATTGAACAGGGAGCTCCCTTTCCTTACTCTTAATTCATACTTGTTACTTTCATTGAGGACAATGTGTAATTTAAGTGTGGGGGGGTAGTATTGAGGATTTTATCTGTGATAGGATTTAAAAATAAAAAAATAAAAAATTAAAAAAAAAATTAAAAAAAAAAATATTAATAAAAATGTGCATTGTATTGCATGCTTTTTCATCAAATTTTGTGGTTGTAAATGTTGTGAGCAAATGTTGTGAGTTTGTTTGGACTGGCATGATTGGATATTATCTTTGCATTCTTGGTAAAATAAGTTGGATTTAAATGCTAAATTGCGTATCATTTGTGATAGGTCATTAACCCTTGTGAGAATTTGAGCCTATTATGAATGGAATACAATTTTCCATCTTCTTTTTTGTGTGATATCTCACTCATGATTGCTAGTTACGCTAGAACTTGACTTGACTCTTGTCCGCATGCATATATTGAAATGATCTAGGCATTTGTTTCTTGTTAAGCTACTAGCCAAATAAGCTTACCCTTCAATTATCCATTTGTTTAAGCCCTTTTGAGCCTAATTATCCCATTTTTTTTGTTATATAGCTCATTACAAGCCTAAAAGTGAAAAACAATGAATTGACCCAATCTTGGGGGATAAAGGAGTTTTCTTTTCCTTAAATAAGTGTGGGGTACTCAACTCAACTTGTTTGTTTAAATTTGAGGTAATTTCATCAAATAAAAAAAAGAAAAAAAAAGAGAAAAAAATAATATTAAATAATAAAAAAATAATTAAAAAAAAATTGAAAAAAAAAAATTTGAGGAAAATGGTTATGTTGTGAGTAAAGAGAGTTGATAATAAAAGTTGATGATACTTTGTTGAGTTACTTAATGTTATTTTTTCTCTCTTGATCATTACTCCTTTATCCTCTTTGATTTTTAGCCCTAGTCTCCTTAGGATTATCTCACCCTTACCTTGGCCACGTTACAACCTGAATAAAGACCTTTTGATCATTATGTGCATGTGTTTCAATTATAGATGTTAGAGGCTTGTCAAGCCTATGGTAGTGCTAGCTTTCATGATGTGTTTTGAGAGTAAACAGTAGCCCAAACACTTGAGTGATTGAGAGAATTTTATATCTTGTGAGGACTCTATCACTTATGATGCATTCTTTGGTTAATTTATCCTCTTGTTTGCCTTGGTTGTGAAAATTATTCATGAATGTCATATCCCTTGAAGTTTGAATTTTTTTTTCTTTTGCTCACCACTTTGCATTCCTGAGAATATTTGAAATCGCATGCATTGCTTTGCACGGAGTGCAAAAGCTTAAGTGTGGGGAAATTTGATCATAGCACTTGGGCGCATGTTTTTATCCTTTTGTTTAGTATTTTTAAAATCACTTTATAGCTTAGAATAATTTTTTAGCTTATTTCTAAACTTTGGGTTGAAATTGAATTATAATTTTATTATTTGCATTTTAACCCCTGCTCGCTTTGTAGGCCATAACTTGAGCTCTGGATATCCGATTGAGGCATGCGAGCAGTCGTTGGAAAGCTAAAAATCAGAGCTACAACTTTTGTGTTTGAAAAAAATCTGAATTCCGAATTCTACTGAGTCTAATTTACAGATTTCATATTCTGGACCTTTGTAATAACTTAAATAGCGGGCTCCTTGTTTTAAAAGCCCAAAATCCCGATTACTATATATTTGGGATTGCTTTCTTTTTTAGAGGAGAGTATTTTCGGACAGAATAATAGATATATGCGAATTTTTATTTTAAATTCAATGGAAGGCTAATTTCATCAGATTAATCCACGAATTCAGAGTTTCATCACACCTGGAGGTTCAGGTTATACCGTCGATTTTTAGTTCATGATTCTATTTTCGTTCATCTGATTATATTGATTTTCTGATTGCTTAAACTGAATTTCAATAAAATCGATTAATTTTATTTGACAGAATTCGGTTTCAATCTATAATTTAATTGAATTATAATTCTGCGATGCTTAATCGTTAATTGTAATATTTTAATGATTGTGATGCTTAATCCAGTCAATGAAATCGAATTCACATAGGGTTGATTGTACGCTTGTTTGATCAATTCTGTAGTCAAATAAGAATAGAATCACGAATTAGAAATTAATTAAATTTCATTGATAGAATATGTGATAGGTTCGAAACTCGAATAAGTGGATTAATCGTTTTACTCATCTGTCCAAACCAAATCATTATCAAACCCCCAATTTTGAATTTCAACTCGGTTAATATCATTATATCAAGAGTCCTTGCGAAACGACTCGGGTTATTACCCATTTCTGCACAAATTTTAAATCGAATTTGATCCGTATGCGACAGCGGATCAGTGAGATGCAAACAGATGAATTACCATTTTGTGCAATCAAAACAACGAAACTAGAGTTCTGACAATACTCTATCCACCGAAGAATATCTTCATAAGTATTCATAATCAGTAAGTAGTTACCTAAAACCAACATCGAAAAAGTAACGGAAGAGGCAAAAATTTATTTATTTTTTGCGATGAACAATACCACACGATGAACAGTGCAACGACTAATTTGCTGGAAAAAAATAACACAACAATGAAGAAGGGGGTAACCAGAATTGGGACACGGTTTACCGAAGAAAAAATCTTCTTACCAAAGGACATTGGGTCCCTCGGGTAATCACTGTATAGGGTTGTCTCTCAATAGAGTCTAGATACCATGTTGAAATTATGAGATTTTAGATAAAAGGAGGAGAAAATATAATAAGAACTAAAATATTATTGATAATAGTTTTATGCTAACTTGAATACAAAGAACTTAATACTAATATCTATTTATAGATACACATAAATTAATTCTAAATCAATAACAAATTATAATAATAATGAGATATATTTTAAAATATCTCTATGATTATAAATTGATTTTAAGAAATAATTTAAAATATTATAATATAATATAATATAAAAGATATTATAAAATATTTTTTAATATTCTAAAACTCATCGTATCTACAACATGGTCTAATGTTACTTTGTTAGTGGACCTTGTGGAATTAGTTTTATTTTTATTTTTTTGGAATGTGTAAAATTGGTTTCTTAAATAGGACAATCTTCTCTTTTTCTTAGTCTAAACCCTTTTGTATTTAAAAAAAGTTTTCACTAATCTAAAGTTTGAATGAGAGATAATTAAATTTTGACCAAAAAAATTATTTTATTAAGGAATTGAATTCAATACTTCAAGAACTCTTCTGACATTAGATAACTATTTGTCTCTAACCATTTGTTGAACAATAGACTCTACAATATTGAGAAAGATAATCTTTTGATTAAATGTATTGTTAAATCTTAAATGATCACCTTTTCTCTTACATCGATTGTTATTCTTCCTAATTCAACAATTGGTGTTTTCCATTATTGTTGCTCATGTTGTGTTCCAAACACAATGTTCCATTATATATGTTGCCTTTTGGTATTTCACTTTCTTTGTTTCTCTCCATTATGTAAGGATAATAAGAGGGTTGGTTACATTGTTTGATATTATATAATAGGTTAAATACCATCATCTGTGGTCCCTTAACTTAATTTCAATTAACGATTTAGTCCTTTATCTTTTTTTTTTTCGATTTAGTCCTTTATATTTTTAAATAATTTCAGCCTTATCCTTTAAGCGGAGTTCCGTTAAGAAAAAGTTAAAAAATCTCTTATCTGTTTTCAGAAAAAGTTAACCTTTATGTTTTGGAAATATTTCAGAAAAATGTTCAAAGTTTGTTCTAAGTTTGGTAATAGGATTGATTCGTTAAAACTAAAACTATGGGGTATTTATACTTCATAGACATCACTTCAGATCAGTGACAATCGTTCCTAGAGGTTTGATGAACAAGTGCAATGATCCAGATGAGAGATTTTTTAACTTCTTCTTAACGGAACCCCACTTAAAGGGTAACGCTGAAATTATTTAAAAACATAAAGGACCAAATCAGAAAGAAAAAAAAAAGGTAAAAGACTAAATCGTTAACTGAAATTAAGTTAAGTGACCGCAGGTGGTATTTAACCTATATAATACTTCAAAGGAGAAAGAAGACATCATAGTTCTATCCAAATGTGTAATTCAATATCTATAAAAATAAGTAAAATATATAATGTCAAATTCATAAATAGAAAAGAAAAATAAACAAACTTTTCACACCATAGAACAATGATACTATCACCACAACCTCCAACAATTCTATCACACACAATAAAGAAACAATGCAATGTCTAGACAATGATAACAATATGAGAACACACGAAAACGCCTTCAAGGGGAAGAAGTTGAAGGTGGCGGGGAGAGGAAGGGGGTGGAGGGGAAAGTAGTCGGGATTGAAGGAAGTTTGGGAAGTGAAGTGGATGACAATGGTGGAAGGTTGAAAGATGGGAATGTTGGATTCATAGGAATGGTAGGAAGTGGTGGCATAGTGAGTTTTGGCATAGAAAGCAAAGTAGGCAATGTTGTTAGAATTGAAGGCAAAGGTAGCAATGTTAGCTTTGGCAAATTTGGAATGTTTGGAAAATTTGGTTGTGATGTTGTATGCAAAAGATTGCGAGCTTCTAGGCTCATGCTTGCCAAAGTAACAACAAGAAATAAAGATGTGATGAAGGATTCTCTTGAGGCCATGATGAATTGCAAGAGCTAAGGACACTGTTTGTAGAAAGAGTATTTGATTTGAGATTTTATGAGAAGAAAAGAGATAGTGTTTAGTCTTAAATAGAGTTAGAGAGACATATGAAGGAAGGTATTGGTCCACTATGTTGGGTGATCTGGAGAACTAGCTATAAGAGCTTTTGAAACTTAGTTTGTTCAACTTATAGTGTTTGACAAAATATTTTTATGGTCAAATAGCTAATATGGTTGGTTGTTATATGTTCTAACCTGTGATATTCCAACGTTGGATGCCTACTATTATAAACAAAAAATTACTTTTATGGTTATTAAAAAAAATTCAGATTAATTTTTTAAATTTAATGTAAAATAAAAGTCAAATCTATAAAATTGTCTATTTTAAATATCAAACATTTAATTATTAATATTAAATATTTTTAAATTAAATAAAGAAAATATTAAAAATATAATTTTAAATTATTCAAAATTAGTTAAATGTTACTGATAATATTGACCAAGATTTGAAATATTTTTTATTTATAATAGCATAGCGAAAAAATGATAAAAGTCTGTGTAACAATATTTGCTTTTACTTATATATTTTGTATCTATCTCAAAATAATTGGAAATTGTCTACAAATGAATATTATTTTTTTTAGTTTTTATGAGATATTATTATTTTTTAATTGTATCTATTACTACTGAACTAACATCACAACATCATTTATT
>JBBPBP010009778.1:29429960-29473712 GCA_037974735.1 Cicer chorassanicum | reverse complement strand
TATATATATATATATATATTTCAAAATGTTCCATAAAAAGAAAAATTGAAGTTACAAAAATAGCATATTTAACTCAATTACTTTAATGCTAAAATGAAATATTTATTTAGAAAAATCGTTTGAATATAGATCACTAAAGTAAAATAATATGTCTCTCTCTATATACATAATATATATATGAGTGAAAATAGATAATTGAAAAATAACATTACTTTTTGTTCTAAGTTCATGTTAATTTACTTTTATTTATTAAAAAATTAAAGTGCATGAGCACCAAATGACTATTTAAAAATTCAAACCACGTTGACACTCTTAGACATTCACCTATCATTTACAACACCTCAATCAATTGTATTATTAATGATAAGCAAAACAAAACATGGGGTGACTAGGCTAATATATAAGGAAACAATGAAATTTGAAATGTCACACTGCCTTGTTAAGAACTCCTTGGAAAATCCAATGAAATTAAACAAAAGAAGAAAGAAAAAGAGTGTAGTAATTGACATCAATAAACACCAAGTCATGGGAAAATCCAAAATTAGAAAGCCCTACTCTATTACAAAATATGTATTCTTTGATACACGGAGGCATAGAATCTAACAAAAAAAATCAGTTGTAAAAAGTCTATATTAGCTAATTTATCTGCACAACTATTACTTTCTCGATAAATATGAGTGATTTTGAAGCGATAACCTATAAGAAATTGAAGGCAATTATTCCATCTTTTTCTAAGATGTCAAGGAACAATAGAGGAATTATTGAAAACTTCAATAGTGTTGTTATAATCACACTACAACCATATATTAGTCCAACCATTTTTTACCGTCCACTTAATAGCCAACATGACAACAGTCAATTCCGCATGAAGAGAAGTTGAGACTCCAAAGTCAGCTGCATATTCACCCAAAAAGGAGCCAAAATAATCTATAAAAAGTCTCTCACAAGCAAAACTTCTTAGGGAACCTCTAAAAGCACCACCATTAATTATTGCATTTTACCCAAAACAATGAAGGGGGCTGCCATATCACCTCTGTAACCACCAGAGAGTTTGGTGCATGACAAACAATGTTGCATTCTTTGAGGACACTATAGTCACACATATAAGATCCCATGTTTCCCTTAGAGTTAATATATGGCAGGTAAACACTTATTTTGATATTGTGAATGACCTGGTACTAATGCATATGTTTATCTTCAAAATGAATCTTATTTCTAAAAAACCAAATATTCCGTAAACTATAAATGATAAGCGATAACGCAACATCCTTCATCTGGGATCCCTTATTCATGCTACAAGTTTCCAACATTGTCAAAGGATAAGTGAGATTGACCTTGCAATCAAGAATTACTTAGAGCCAAGTCCAAAGTTGCCTAGCAAAAGAGAACTCCAAGAAAACATGTTGAACATTTTCTAAATGATGTCCAAATAACCTACAACAAGAGACCCAACGAAGACCTCTTTTAGCCAAATTATAATCTTTGCAGGGACATTTTGAATTATTCTCCAAAGCACCAATGATTTTTATGGAGGAATAATGGGACTCTTGAAGGTGTAAACACGAGAAGGGAGGTTGATTTGTGTTTGCCAAAGTTGACAACTTTTTGATAATTTATAAATAAATAAGAAACTAGTTTGGTTTTGGTGACCTACTTGGAGTAGAAGTAATCGGATTCAGAGGCAGCAAGCAATGAAAGCATAAATAATTTGACACGTAGATTTATCCTGGTTCACCACTAACTTGGCTACATCCAATCCCCCTCATTCAAAAGGCTTTAATCCACTAATTCAAATACCTTGAATTACAAAGCACTTGACCCTCAAAGCCAGTCTTCTCAAACAGCCTGACAGCCCCAGACTTTTAAGGAACTAACCACATTGACCCTACAAGCCAAGTCTTCTCCTAACAACCTAACAACCCAAGATTGAAGAAGGAACTAAACCACTCTCGGGTTGGATACAAAAGATTGGAACTTGAGTAGTTGCTTCTAAACTGCTGATGATAATAATAACTCTCACACTCGAAGAAAAGAACACTCAGAAAATATTTCTAACTCGAACAACTGTTTCTCTCTTTGAACTCTAAGACTACACTTTTCTGCTTAAAGTATTACTTAAAGTATTACTGTAACGCCCCAGATTTTTTTATCCAAAGTATTACTTAAAGTATTTGTTTTCTTTTAAAAACGACATAATTTTTTTTATGTAAAAGAATATAATGCAATTTACTAAAATATTATTTATTTATTTGCAAGGTTAATCTTCCAGTTATTAGATCGATATTCATTTACGCTCCAAAATAAAATAAATTCTCTTCAGGTGAAATTCAAAAGAAAATAGATTGATTGAAATTAATGACGATTCAATTATTTACTAGCGAATGGAAACTCACTTCCAAATTTCTATTTAAAGTTAATGATGAAGAGTAAATGACTTTACAATGTACCACAAAAAATTTATTAATACAAAACATTATTTTTAAGTAAATGTCCCATTTTCCCACGCGCTGTACCAAACAAACATCATTCATGCAACTCTTTGAGATCATTAGTACCTAAATGTTGGTGTAAGGGGTCAGTTCATCCCACAACAAAAATTAAACCAAATAATAAATTAAAAGCCATAAAATATTAATATAAAATCTTTTCGTAATAAAATATTTAAATAAATTAATTCTTTAATAATTCACCAAGATGTATTAAAAGTCATAAAATGCATCTAAATAAATCAAATAGCAACTCACTGCAGAGCAAATAATTAGATCAAAATAAAAATAATAAAATGTATGCAAGATATGCATGCTCCTAAATGTATATGATCCGGATATAACCAGCCACACAGGCGTCCACACAGAAGTCACCCATACCAATGGGGAAAATTAAACCAGCCACACATGCGTCCACAAAGATGCATATGATATGTCATGAAATGATAATGATGCTCGAAATTTACAAATCACTAGCCACATAGGCAACCACAAAGAAAATGTCATAACACGAATAACCAGCCACTTAGGCAATCACAAAGAGAAAACTATTCAAACCACAAAGATAATAATATTTAAAACACAAATAACGAAGGACACAAACAAATATGAACTTTATTTCTTCTACTATTAAATTTCTCTCAATTATTAGTCATTTAGACATACAACTCAAGGTTTACCACTAAACGCATCACAAAAATCAACTTAATCATGTTATCACAATTAAAGATTAAAACTTTTCATCAATTCCCTCAAGACTCATATAGTATTCATAAAAATCAAAACTTTGAAATGAAATACCACAAAAATCGACACTTTAAATTAAAAACAACTTTACAAATAATTACTCATGAGATCATGATAAAAATCATAACTTTATAATTAAGTACACCTAGACAACACAAAAATCGCAACTTTACATCAAATATATGACAACAATCATATTACTCATGTTATAATAATAAAAATCGAAATTTTATAATTAAGTTTATCAAGGCAAACATATTACTCAGAAAAACAAAACGTCATAGTTAAATCCTTTAAGGCAACATAAAATCAACATTTTTCTTTTAAAACATCAAGACATCATATCAATATCTTACAAACTATTAATTCAATATCTAGCCTAACCTTGCATGGGGAAAAGCCCTTACCTTAGGTGCTTTACTTCCTAGCAACATGTCCTAAGCCCCACAAATCAAAGGAGAAGACAAAAGTCCAAACTTTACTTGATATGGTATTTAAAGAAGAATGAAAATTGTAATTCGACTAGATGATAATGATGGTGTGAGAAAAAGAATGAGACTATGTTTCTCTTTTTTTTTTTCTTTCTTTTGTTTGTGATGGAAAATTTGGGAATTTAAGAGAAAGCAAAAATACGTATCGTAATAGAATAGGAAGGTGTGTAGACTCCCTTTTAATTTTTTTGCTAAACGTTATGACACTAAAGATTGCCTAGAATTCTTTTTGTAGAAAATTAAAATAAAATTATAATCTTGGTTTAAGAAAGAGTGAGGAGTGTGAGAGTCCTTTTTTTTTGTCCTCTCTTAATTGCACAGAAAGATAAGACCCATAATTCAATTTGTAACCATTCTATCAAAAATGAATTTAAGGTGTTAAGAATGAAGGAATCTACATTATCTCCTCTCTTAATTGGTTGAGACAAGGAAATAAAGTTACATTATGTCAAGACAACACCATGAATTGTCATAAAATCTCGTCATGAAGGAGAGTAAAAGAATGAGTCACTATTTTTTTATACTAACGATGGATTGACCAAAAATATTCTCAAAACAATTATACATGATGCCTGAGTTTCACTAACTCTACTATCTCCTAAATTGAATAATTATTTGAACGAAAATAAACTAACAAACAATATAACTTCTATAAATTATAATTTAATTAAATAATTCAACTAATATTTTATCAACTAAAATGAATCAAGCAAAACAAGAATATCATAGGTCACACATAACAAAATGAAACAAATATATCTAACACATCAATCTCATGATTACCGAAAC
This sequence comes from Cicer chorassanicum, assembly GCA_037974735.1. Lineage (NCBI taxonomy): Eukaryota > Viridiplantae > Streptophyta > Magnoliopsida > Fabales > Fabaceae > Cicer > Cicer chorassanicum. The sequence goes on along the minus strand of JBBPBP010009778.1, from coordinate 29,469,199 downwards.
TAATCAAATAAAAAAAAATACACAATAGTCCATTTAGGAAATAATCACGTCATAAATGGTCTCATGTAATTGTCACGCCAAAACAATTAAATAAAAATAAAGGTTATAATTATTTCGGTAAAATTTAGTGTAATAAATTTTAATTTAATTTATTTATAATAGAATAATTATTAGTTAAATAATAAATTGTAACAGTTATTAAAAAGACACAATTATAATATATATGAAAATATTGGGGTGTTACACCAAAGTTGACAACTTTTTGATAATTTATAAATAAATAAGAAATTAGTTTGGTTTTGGTGACCTACTTGGAGTAGAAGTAATCGGATTCAGAGGCAGCAAGCAATGAAAGCATAAATAATTTGACACGTAGATTTATCCTGGTTCACCACTAACTTGGCTACATCCAATCCCCCTCATTCAAAAGGCTTTAATCCACTAATTCAAATACCTTGAATTACAAAGCACTTGACCCTCAAAGCCAGTCTTCTCAAACAGCCTGACAGCCCCAGACTTTTAAGGAACTAACCACATTGACCCTACAAGCCAAGTCTTCTCCTAACAACCTAACAACCCAAGATTGAAGAAGGAACTAAACCACTCTCGGGTTGGATACAAAAGATTGGAACTTGAGTAGTTGCTTCTAAACTGCTGATGATAATAATAACTCTCACACTCGAAGAAAAGAACACTCAGAAAATATTTCTAACTCGAACAACTGTTTCTCTCTTTGAACTCTAAGACTACACTTTTCTGCTTTTCGATGACTTTCTTCTTCAGCCTTGAGTGTCTATTTATAGTTAAAATTTTGGCTTCAATTTAGTCCTTGTTTAATTCTGATTTGTATTTTGGTCAGACTGCGTTTGTAAATTCTTCAATTTTTGTTTAGATTGAGATTGTAAATTCTTCAGATCAATTCTATCCGTATTTTGTTCAGATTGCGTTTGTAAATTCTTCAGATTGCTTCTATTTATATTTTGTTGTAGATAAATCTTGATCAAATCTTCTACAAATCGTGACCATATCTTCTTTCATACTATTTGAAGTAAAATATATTGTTATCATAAAATACTTCTGTTATAATAAAAACTCTAAGTAAAAAAAATGAGTTTGGTTCCAACAATCTCCCATTTTTTTATGATAACAAAACTTGTATTTCCGATAACAACTTTTCTTTGTAATTCTTTGACTCCCCCTAAGTCTAAGTATCATTTTCTCTCCACTTTATCAAATATATTTCTCCCCCTTTTGACATCAGACAAAAAACTTGAAAGTAAAACTTTTTTTTTTCTTTATTATTTTTTTGGTTTTTTTTTTTCATTTTTTTTAATAACATGAATATAATATATTACAATAAAATGTAAAAACTTACACTTGTATAGTAAGTTTTACCCCACTTTACAATTTCATTAATAAATTACTTACAATTATTAGATGGATGTCGAAATAGAGAATACAAATAATTGACGTTACTTCTTAATTTAGTTTCCACTCGATTAAATTAAAGGAATCTTTAAATAAAAATATAAAAGTTCCATATAATTTTTTATGACTAAATAATCTTTAACAATTACTTCTCAATTAAGTTTTTTACGGGTACTTATCAACTATGTTAGAAAATAATCCTTTGTAGTATTTATCAATAATTAATTTAGTTTTGAAAATATTTAAATCAAGCACACGTATAGTTAGTTTCACCCCACTTTACAATTTCATTTGTATGTTATTTGGATTAACACTTGCAGCGACATTGAGTCAATTTTGCTTGCATCTTTGTATTTTGTTCTCTAAATACATGAGATGGAGAAATATGCGAGTGTGACAAATGAAAAGGTTAGAAACTACATATAGGACGATTTTATCTATATTTTATCAAAATTGCCTTTAAAATCTTTGAAGCGATTTGGATGTCATGGGCTCTCTTATTTGAAAACCATCATTTCATGAGCATCTTTCACAATAATTTCATCTCTTATGATCATTCTTTCTACGACGATACATCTCTTCTCGTAGAACTTACTGGTAGAGATTTTTGTTCATTTTCTAGAGATAATTTTGAGGATATAGTCAAATTAGATTTGTCAAATCCATTTCAAGAGGAGGACCCTTTTTTTGAGTGTTGGATTCTGGTAGTATTACCGGAGTTGTTTTTTTTTTTTTTTTTCTCTACAACAGTGATCAAGTATTTGTATTATGGAATCCAACAACAGAAGAATTCAAGATCGTCCCTTGAAACCCTCGTGAGTCTGTATCACCTTATCTTAAAGATAGGGTTATTCCACTTGGATTTGGTTATGACCAAGTTAGAAATGATTATAAGTTGATTAGGTAGGTATCTTTTCACTATCGATGTACCCAAAATTATGTAGAATTCAGTATTTCAAGGGATGAACTTGAAGTTTGCTAATTTGATGAAGGTTGGTTGATTTTTATGAATTACTTAGATAAGAAGCAATCGGATTCAGAAGCATTCAACTATGAAAGCTTAAATAATTTGACAAATATATTTATCTTGGTTCACCAATAACTTGGCTACATCCAGTCCCCTCATTCAAAAGGCTTTAATCCACTAATTCAAATACCTTGAATTACAAAGCACATGACCCTCCAAGCCAGTCTTCCCAAACAGCCTGACAACCCCAGACTTTTGAGAAACTAACCACCTTGACCCTATAAGCCAAGTCTTCTCCTAACAACCTGACATCTCCAGATTGAAGAAGGAACTAACCACATTGACCCTGCAAGCCAAGTCTTCTCCAAACAACCTGACAACCCCAGATTGAAGAAGGAACTAAACCACTATCGGGTTGGATACAAAAGATTGAACTTTAGTAGTTGCTTCTAACAAATCTGATAATAATAATAATAACTCTCACACTCTAAGAAAAGAACACTCATAAAATATTTCTAACTTGAACAATTATTTCTCTCTTTAAACTACAAGATGAATTTGTCATTTTGAGCTTCTGAGTTCTTCTACTCTTTTCTGCTTTTCGATGTTTTTCTCCTTCAACCTTAAGTGTCTATTTATAGTGAAAATTTGGGATTCAATTTAGTCATTGTTTAATTCTGAATTGTATCTTGTTCAGATTGAGTTTGTAAATTCTTCAAATCGATTCTATTTCTATTTTGTTTAGATTGAGTTTATAAACTCTTCAGATTGATTCTGTTTTATTTTTATTCAGATTACGTTTGTAAATTCTTCAAATTGATTCTATTCATATTTTGTTGTAGATAAATCTTGATCAAATCTTCTTCAAATCTTAATTAAATCTTCTTCAAATTTTGATCAAATCTTCTTCAAATCTTGACCATATTTTCTTTTCAACTTTGTCAAAGATTTACTTCAATTGTAAATTTGAATCAAATCTTATTTTAAATTTTCATCAATTATAATTTTGAATCAAATCTTATTTTAGATTTTCTTCAAAATCATAAATCTTCTTTCATACTCTTTGAAGTCAAATATATTGTTCTCATAAAATACTTTTGTTAACATTAAAACTCTAAATGTAAAACCAACTGGGTCCCATTTTTTATAACAACTTTTCTTTATATTTCTTTGACTCCCCATAAGTCTTAGTATCTTTTTCTCCCCACATTATCAAATATATTTCTCATTTTTTTGTCATCAGACAAAAAGATTTGAAAGTGAGACATTTTTTTTTTTTTTTGAATAAAATGAATATAACATAATATAAGAAAATATAAAAACTAAACTACTTTGAAGTTATCACAACATTAGTCAGGTATGAAGGTAAGTTTTAGGTTTTTCTTGATGAAATCAAGTCTATCTTCAGGTAGTGGTTTGGTGAATATGTATAGCTAGTATGGGAAATATAAATGGAGAAATCTATCATTCAGCTCTTCACTTTTATCTTTCATCCTCCAAAGTACATGAAGAGACTATTTTGCCTTTACCACTTGATACGCAAAATTTTCGAAATTATTAACATTTCGACAATTACAAATTTTTAAATTTTTTTAAAGAATTCTAACAAAATTATATTTCGAAAGCTTAGTGTTCATCCAAATTTTTTAAAATTTCAAAAACAAAATTCCGGGAAAATTGCATTTTAAAAATTTAATATTCATCCAAAGTTTCAATACTTTTTTAAATTTTTGAAAAAAAATTGCATTTCGAAAGGTTCACATTCATCCATAGTTTCGAAATTTTTAAAAAAAATTTGAAAAATTACATTTCAGAAGTTTTACATTCATTCAAAGTTTTGGAAAAAATTGTGCTTTGGAAGTTTTACATTCATCTAAATTTTCGATTTTTTTTTAACTTTTCATAAATTTTGACTATCAAATAATAGAGGATAAATAAAGGTAAAATGATCTTTTATGTGCTTTGCGTTGAGAAGTAAAGGCGAAGAAGTGAATAATAGATTTCTCATATAAATGAGAAGTAAAGGCGAAGAGGTAAAATGGTCAGATTTCAACGATGCAGTTGCGACAACTTGCATATATTCTTAAAGCTTATATATGCTTTTAGTCTCTAAAAAATGACTTTATTTTGATTTTAATCCCTATAAAAATAATTTTTTGATTAATACTCCTACAAAATTCAAATATTTAAAAAAAAATTCTTAATGTCATTTCTTGATTTAAGAATTATGATGAAGCCGGATTATAATGACATGTCAAATGTTGACTGTATATAAAATGTGGACCGAACTCTATTTTTTTTTTTTCTCTTAACTTTATTTAAATTTTTTAATAATGTTGATTGGATAATATTTAAAATTAACAATTATTTTATTAACTCATTTAATTAAAAAGTTAAAATTATTTAAATAAAAAATCTAACAATTTTTCGTCTTCAACTTTAAATTTCTTCTTTTTTGATCCAAAAATTTCAAAATTTGAACTCAAATATTTAAAATTTTCATTTTTATCCTTTCTCACACAATATCCATGAACTAAATACGTAGAAGCCTTATTACCATCAAAATACATAAAAGTCATCTCAACAATGACTTCTTTCAACTCTCACCTCTCGCCTTCTCTCACCTTTTCCCAAAATCTCCCTTTCAAGGTTGGTTCAACTTTTCTAATTCATCAACAATCCCATTCTATCGTATTCACAGTTTCAAAATCTCACCAACAATCTCAAAATCTCAATTTTTTAAACCTCACCAACAATCTCTTCAACCGTTTTTTTTATATATTCTTCAATCTCATCTCAACTCTCAGTCCTTCTTTTCCAACATAAGACATTTTCCCTTATCGACCTCCCGATCACTGCCAACAAAAGTGGATTTTGTTGAGTTTAATCCATAACTGTCATGTTTAGAGGGTTGTTATAGTTAGCTAGTTAGTTAGTTAGTTAGTTAGTTAGTTGCCTTGCATCATAATATAACAGGCCTATATAACTAACAGCTTGTATGTGCATTTATGTAACAAGTGAATAATAAAATTTCTGAGTGAAGATTGATCCAGGATCGATCTTGCATTAACAAGAAGATCAATCCTGGACTGATAGATCAATTCTTTCTGCAAATCGTTTTCTTTCTTCTTCTCCTTACCCGTTGTGCATTATAGTTTTGTTCCAACAATTGGCATCTAGAGCTGGGTTAAAATCAAGGGAAACACGAGTGAAAAGTGAGGGGAACAATCAAGGGAAACACAAAGTGATAGATTCTTGATAGGCATAATTAATAGCAATGGTTTTGGATCACATATTCTAGTTCTTGATGGCAAGAACTGGGATCGATGGAGTGCATTGATGAAATCTTTATTTGGAGCACAAGAAGTGAGTGAAGTTGTGCAGGATGGCTATGAGGACTTGGTAGAGAATCCAATTGATGCACAAAGGAATGCATTCAAGGAAGCCAAGAAGAAGGACTGCAAAGCGTTGTTCTACATTCAGCAGAATGTTGACAACCAGCATTTTGAGAAGATTTTGAAAGCCACAAGATCCAAAGAAGCATGGGACATCTTAGAAAACTATCACACTGGTGGAGAAAAGGTGAAGCAAGTGAAGCTACAATCCTATAGAAGAAAGTATGAGATGATGCAGATGGAAGCAGATCTGAAAGTAAGGGATTACTTCTCAAAATTAACTGCCATAGTCAATCAAATGAGAACTTGTGGGGAGAACATTACAAATCAGATGGTAGTAGAAAAGGTAATGAGATCTTTAAGTCCAAAATTCGATTTCATAGTGGTAGCCATTCAAGAAGCAAAGGATGTGAAGACTATAAAAATAAAAGAGCTGCAAAATTCATTGGAAGCACATGAGCTTCTGGTGTTTGATAGAAATTCTGAAAGATCAGTTCAACAAGCATTTCAAGTTCAAACTACCAAGAAGGAGGGAAATCAGAAGGATTTCAAGAAAATGGGAAAGAGAAGAGCAAATTGGTCCAACAATGGTAAGAACAAGATTGAAGACAAAGTTGAATCTTCAAAGAAAGGGGGTTTTGGCAAAAGTCAGAACAAGAAGAAGGATTTTGACAAAAGTAAGGTACAATGCTTCAACTGTGAGAAGTATGGGCACTTTGCAGATGAATGTTGGTTCAAGAAAGATCAAAAGGATGATGAAGAAGCAAATCTGGCTCATGGAGATGATTCTAGTACAGTGTTGATGATGGCTACTACTAGTGATGAGAAGATCAAGAATGAAGAGTGGTTTCTTGACTCCGGTTGCTCAAACCACATGACATCACATAAAGAATGGTTGACAAGTTTTGATGCTAGCAAGAAAAAAAGCATAAAACTGGCTGACAACAGAAACCTGGTGGCTGAAGGTAGTGGAAATATAGTGATCAAAAGCAATGATGGCAGAAGAATCATTATTTCAGATGTGATGTATGTTCTTGATATGAAGTGTAATCTCATGAGCATTGGTCAATTGGTGGAGAAGGGATTCTCAGTGACTATGGATGGTGATTCTTTGAAGCTATTTGATGCAAAGAAGAAGTTGGAGCTCAAATCAAACATGTCACAAAATAGAACCTACATATGCAACATTTCAAGTGAGAAAATGATGTGTATGTCTGCAGCAGTTAGTGAAGATATTGAAGGCTTATGGCACAAGAGGTATGGTCATCTAAACTTTAGAAGTCTTAGTGATTTGAATTCCAAAGAACTGGTGTATGGGCTGCCAAAGCTGAATGTCAGAAAAACTATTTGTGAAGTATGTGTGAAGAGTAAGCAAAGCAGGTACCCATTTGTATCTGAAGCACCTAAAAGAGCTAATGCAGCACTGCAAGTCGTCCACTCTAACATATGTGGTCCTTTTGAAGTATCTTCATTGGGGGGAAGCAGATACTTCATCACTTTTGTTAATGAATTTACAAGAATGATGTGGCTGTATACAATCAAGCTTAAGAGTGAAGCATTAGAGGTATTCAGGAAATTCAAGAGCTTAATTGAAAATGAAAGCGACCAATCAATTAAGATCTTGAGAACTGATGGTGGAGGAGAATACACCTCAAAAGAATTTGAAGATTTCTGTGTTAATCAAGGTATTGTGAATGAAGTGACATCTCCATATACACCTCAGCACAATGGACTTGCTGAGAGAAGAAACAGAACTCTATTGAATATGGCAAGAAGCATGATCAAGCAGAAAAACCTACCACACAATTTCTGGGGTGAAGCAGTCACTGCAGCTACTTATATCTTAAACAAATGCCCTACAAAGAAGCTGAATCAGAAGGTTCCAGAGGAAGCTTGGTGTGGCAGAAAGCCGAGTGTGAAGCATTTCAAGGTTTTTAGCTCATTGTGCTATAAGCATGTACCAGATGTTAGGAGAAGCAAACTTGAAGATAAGAGTGAGATTATGATACTTATAGGCTATCATTCCACAGGTGCCTATAAGCTTTATAATCCTGTAGCTCAAAAGGTGCATATCAGTAGGGATGTAATTGTGAATGAGGCTGAGAAGTGGAAATGGGAAGAGGAACCAGTGTACAGCGAAGAGAATCAACAAGGCTGCATTTATCCTGATTCTAGTGATGAATCAGAGGATGAAGAAGTGATCAATAATGATGCAGGTGAACCATAAGAAGTGGCAGCAGCAGTGAGACCTCAAAGAATCAGACAAATTCCAAGCAGGCTAAATGATTGTGAATTAATCTCTGATAATGCAGTAAATGATGAAGGCGATATCATTCACTTTGCATTGTTGGCAGACTCTGAACCTCTCAATTATGAAGAAGCATTGAAGATAGGTGTACGGAGGAAAGCTATGATGGAAGAACTTTAATCAATTGAGAAGAATCAAACATGGGAGCTAGTTAACTTGACAGACAGGAAAAGGAAGATTGATGTAAAGTGGGTCTTCAAACTGAAGATTAATCCTGATGGGAAAATTTCAAAACATAAGGCCAGGCTGGTAGCTAGAGGATTTTTACAGAAACATGGTATTGATTATAATGAAGTGTTTGCTCCAGTTGCAAGGCTTGAGACTATAAGATTAGTGGTGGCTCTAGCTTGCAAGAGAAGGTGGTCACTCTACCATTTGGATGTAAAATCAGCCTTTCTAAATGGTCCACTTGAAGAGATTGTGTTTTGTCACAGCCCCCTGGATTTGAAATACAAGGCAAGGAAAACATGGTGTATAGACTCCATAAATTGAAGCAGGCCCCTAGAGCCTGGAATAAGAGGATCGATCAGTTCCTAATTCAGATAGGCTTCACAAAGTGTTGATCCAACAATGTTCAGACAAATGGTTGGTTCACTGCGATATTTGTGCAACTGTTGATCCAGTAAGTGTAATTAGAAAATTCATGAATGATCCAAGGAAGACTCACTTGATAGCTGCTAAAAGGATACTTAGGTATGTAAAAGGCACAAAGGAGTTTGGTCTGCTATTCCCTAATGGCAGCCAAGGTGAAGGAAGTGAACTCATTGGATATTCGGATAGTGATTGGTGTGGAGACATCACAGATAGAAGGAGTACATTTGGCTATGTGTTCAAGTTCAATGAAGCAGCCATATCTTGGTGTACAAAGAAGCAACCAGTGACTGCACTTTCATCTTGCGAGGCAGAATATATTGCAGGAACATTTGCAACTTGTCAAGAAATATGGCTGGATTCAGTGATGAATGAACTAAGGTGTGAAGTGATGAAGCCTCTTAAACTCAAAATTGATAACAAGTCAGCAATCAGCCTTGCTAAAAATCCAATCTCACATGGCAGAAGTAAACACATTGATACAAGGTTCCATTTCATTAGAGAGCAAGTGAACAATGGAATGATTGAAGTGCAATATTGTCCAACTGAAGTGCAGCTAGCAGATGGTTTTACAAAGGCCCAGAAGCTTCACAGATTTGAGTTTTTGAGAAAGAAGCTTGGGTTTATAAGTGTGCAACAGTAATGAATTAAGGGGAAGTGTTGAGTTTAATCCATAACTGTCATGTTTAGAGGATTGTTATAGTTAGTTAGTTAGTTAGTTAGTTAGTTAGTTGCCTTGCATCATAATATAACAGGCCTATATAAATAACAACTTGTATGTGCATTTATGTAACAAGTGAATAATAAAATTTCTGAGTGAAGATTGATCCAGGATCGGTCTTGGATTAACAAGAAGATCAATCCTGGACTGACAGATCAATTCTTTCTGCAAATCGTTTTCTTTCTTCTTCTCCTTACCCGCTGCGCATTATAGTTTTGTTCCAACAGATTTTACATGTGAGAGTGAAGAGAAAGTGACATTGACGTGGTTGTTGTTGTCGCAAATGGAGATTTGGAATGCTTCCTTGAGGGTGGATTTGCGATGATTGAAGAGGTTGAAGGAGTCGATAGTTTAGTAGCCAGATAAAGGGATTGCAAATGGAGATTTCTGTGTATATGTGTTTTTCTTGGAAACACAAATGGTCTTGTTGGTAGTTTTACTCTAACAAGTTGAAGAGGGGAAAGTGGAAGGATAAAAGTGTTGGGGTCTGTGGAGATGGGGTTTGAATTTTGAATTAATTTATGCTTTTGAAGAGATATGTTTATAGGTTTATATGGATGAATTTATGGGTTTGTGAGATAAAGATTTAGATTTTTGATGAATTTTTGTGTTTGAATGGGGTTTGTTTTTTATCACTATCAACTATTTTATTTAAATATTTTAAAATAAAATGTCAACTAAGCATGATTTGTCCACGTCAATTGTAACACCCCGGCCATTACCGTTACCGGCGATGCTACCTCACGACCTTCTCGCTCCCCCCTTTCCCACCGTTGGAAATCTAACGAGTTTTTGCCTTCCGTGGGATTCGAGCCCGGTACCTAGGGGATAAGTACCGCATCCACACAGTCCCACTACCAATTGAGCCAAGAGGCGGTACTTATCAATTTTGGTGCTTATGTTCGCGGTTTCTCCCTCTAGTGTGATTATGTTCACTTTTGGTGCTTTGTTATGTTCATTGCAAGTTCCTTTGATTCTACTATTTGTCTTCCATTGACATGTTATTTCTTATTTTATTACTCTGATTGTTTGCCATGGTTTGTAATAAATATGATTCCTTTCAATCTATGTAGTGAAAATAAAATTGAAAAAAAAAGAGGATGTGAAGTTATGTTGATTGAACCTCTAAAACACCCACAAACAAGAAAAATGTAGTAGCATATCAGAAAGATTTGAAATTATAAGATGTTAATCATTTGAAAAATCCTTACTTGGATTAATAGTTCTAGTATGAAACTTACAAGGAAGTTTGACATCATTTGAAACACTTATATGTTCATTCTAACTGTGCGAAACAATATCGGTTGTAGATTCAAATTTGTGCTCTTAAGTAGAATAATATGTCCATTTTTTATTCTACCATGAGTCCATGACTAATTTTTGGGATCAATTGGATATATTTGAATTGGCTGAATTAAAAGTCTAAAAAGTGTACACTAGTTACAGAGAAGAGCAACATTTGATTTTGTTTCTTATGGCTCTTCGAGATGACCTTGAAGAGCATTGTGAGACCATTTTACATCGTGTTTTCTTCTCAATGTTGATTCTATTGTAAATAGGCTACTACCAAACACAAAAATCGACTCAAGTGTCAACCTCAATCGAAATCAAAAAAGAAATCTTCCATCTTCCCCATGTGATTTTTGTTGACCTTTCTAACAATGGAAAACCTCAAGGGAGTTTGGTGTTGGTATTGAGGAATGTGCTTTCTTTTTAAACAAATGGGACATTGGAAAGCATAGTCTCCAAAATTGTTGAAGTCATGGAGAAGGAAATTTAAAGCTCCATCATCAAATGTTGTTGCTCAACCATTTATTGGTTCTAGTATTGGTTTTGCATATCTATCTAAGACTACTTTATAAGTATCTAATCTTGTTGAGAAGTTTCAAAAGTTTGTTGTCACATGCCATGTTTGCTTCCTTTGTTAAAGGCTTGATTCGTTCTTGTTCAAAGGTATATTTTCTTCTATATGGATTCTTGATTTTGGTGTATCACACCCTATGACATTCGATCATAAGTCTTTTGTGTCCTTAAATCCTTCATCATCCATGTCCGTCATGACTACCGGTGGCACTCATAAGCTACTAGTAGATGTTGGGTATGTATCCACAACTAACATGTTTGTTTTTTATGTTTGCAAACTAGTAACATTTTAGATTGTAGTGGTTGCAAACTTGCAAACTTTTTTGCTTTAACTTTTAATAAAAGTGTTTCTATTTCTAATGCACCTTTGATTTAATTCATTCTCATGAGTGAAGTGCATTGTTTGTTCTTACCGAGAGTGAATCTATATGTTATGTCTCATTTATGGATGATTATACTCGTTATTGTTGGATTTATCTTTAAAAAAAAAACCATTCTGAATATTTTGGCATCTATCATATGATTTGTGCTATGATTAAAACTCAACAGTGTTATTATAATGGGTTTCTATTGTGATCTAGGAGGTGACTATCCTTCTAATAAATTATATGAGTTGCTTACTTAAGATGGTACTATTCACAAGACTTTGTATACTAATACTTCTCAAGAAAATGGCATTGCTAAAAGAATGAATTGTCATATTAATGAAAATACTCATATTGTTATCTACTTCAGTTCAATTTGAGTTTTGGGGTGAAGAAATTCAAACTGTTGTCGATACTATTAATATAATCTCATCATCTATCACTCAGGTTTTTCTCCCTTTGAAATTTTTTTTGGATGTGCTCTTGAGTATTAATATTTAAAGGTATTTGGTTCTACTTGTTTTTTCTTCCGTCCACAAGTAGAGTATAATCAATTGTCTCCTCACGTCATTTTCGTGTCTTGTTGTATTACTTATAAATATTAATTTCTAAATAAAATACAACTATTTTTTTTGTTAATTAACATTAAACCAAAGAAAATCCAAAGTTTTTTGTAATAAAAATAATGTGTTTAGGGAGGAAGGAGTGAGGGAGATAGAGTGTGTTTCTTTGTCATCTCTTGTTCAATTTGTAACCTCTGGTTCAAAAATGAAATAAAGAATGTAAGGAAAAGAGAGAAAATAGAGTGCATGGTGTCAAGAATAAGAGAATGTTCATTCTCTCATCTCTTAATTGCACTTGAGACAAGGACATCGAGACCATCATTAAACTAAGACAACACAATCAAGAGCATAAAAACCTCGTCTTCAAGCTTTTTGGGCGTGAACATACAAATGATGGATCGAGACACATTATATTTACTAAATAGATGGACCAAAAACATCTTTATGCAAAAACGCTCATGCACATGAGTTGGGTCTCGCTAATTCTACTATTTTCTATAAATTCTAAATTAATTAAATAATTCAAACTAATAATTTTATCAACCTAAATAAATACAATTAATCATCACTATAAGTCAGACACAATAATAAATAAAACAAATAACATCTAATATATCAATTTTATGATTTTCTAAATTAATTAAATAAATAAAATAGACAACAAACCATATAACAAAGAATCATGCAAAAAATAATCATCGCATAATAACAATAATAGTTTTAATTATTTAATAAAAATAGATGGTGTTAAAATTTGATTAAACTTTTTTACGCATATATCGGGGTGTTACACTATTTTATTCTCTTTCTATTGACTCTCATAATCCTAACAGGTCTGAGCTTACCCATATTGATCATTTGGCCTTTGATTATCATGTTTCTAGTAATTATAATGATGAGAATGTTGCCTCTACTCCTGATCCAAATAAAAATGACTCTTACTTTTGTTTCTTTTATTTGTCATTTTTAAAGTTTAAAGTTAAATTAATTATTATTGCTTCAAAATTGTCTCTAACACATAAAGAAAAAGAAAAAAAAAACTAATAGCCGTCTCCCCTCATTCTCTCTTCTTCTGTTTCTTTTTTCTTCATATAAGAAGAGTGGTTTATGACCAATTTTTATTCCGAAATCACCCCTCTAAATTGTTTTTATGATTCTCTTTTATCGAAATAACTGATTTTCACATATATTTAGGTTTTATCGTTTCAATACGACGTTGTTTTGATTTCCCGCCTTGTCGCGATATTCATTTGATTTCAGATCAATAGATCAATTTCGATTTGGTGAAAGTTCAATCAATGACTTTGGCATCTTAAACGTTGTAGCTTCTGAGGCATAAGTATTTCAAACACTTCTATTTTATCGTATTTGTAGACTTGGTCATATTTGTAGACTTTTTGCTTTTTATGCTATTAACATGGATGTTGTGAGTTTGTTTGCATATTCGTCCTTTTTGTTTTTAGCAACTTTGAATTATATTTTTGATTGATGTAATTTCTACTTATTTGAATAATAGAATATTGTATCTTTTGTCGAAAAAAATTGTCTCTAACTATTTGTTAGAACCAAATTGGTTTCAAGAACAATGGCCCTTAATTGTGTTGATGATAACACAACTTATTTTGTGGGAACAATTTATTGTACTAATAATTTATTTAAGTGTGCATACTCTTGTTACGAGAATAAAACGTTTTTACGTTGCATCCTCTGATGAATAGACAAGCTAAACAAAGTAGTTACAACAATACTCTATTACATTTGTTGAAGTATAACTCATTCTAAAAAGGTTCGCTCTCAACGCACTTTGCTGAATCTTCTTAGACAAGTTCACTTTGACGATTCTGCATTTTATAATCTCGGCATCCAGCTTGACCTCTCATAAAATCAACACTCTAATAAAGTCAACTATTTGATTAAAGTCAACACTCTTATAAGTAGTATACGCTCCAACAAGCTCTACTCATTAAAGAAGACTTATCATCTGACTGAAGAAGCGTATAACATCCTCTAACAGTGTCATCCTCTGGTCATCCTTCTTTTTCTGTCAAACTACGCTGAATCAATCATAAAGACAAATTTGGACAAATGTTTAATGTTGATTCATTATCTCTAAAGATTTGATACGAGCTATTTGTTGAAGAATCAAGAGAAATCAGATTTGATTCTCTTTTATTTTATATTATTATATTTATTTTTATTTTATGATTCTGTCATTATTACTCAGTATTACTATTGTAATTTCTTTTCCTATATAAACAGCTTAGGGCTATAGTAATAAAACATGAAAGTATTTTGTCTTTTACTTTCTTCATGGTATCAGAGCTCTGGTTAGGGTTCTGTAAAACTTTCTGCATAGCTCAGTTGGTTAGAGCCCCAAACCTTGATGTGTAGCGACGACAACGAAGATGAGCCCCAAACCCTGATGGGTAGCGACGACAGCGACGATGGTTTGGGTAAAAAATCAGTAGTCAACAACGCCGACAGTATTGGTTTGGGCAACGCCCCAGGCGGTAGAGGCGGCGACAGAGGCGGCGGCAATGGCGGCTGGAATGGTTTATCTAACAATGGTTTTTCCAATTTTTTTGGCCATGAGGGAACTTCTAATGTCCTCAAGGTTGAAATCCAAAAACTCAATGGAAAAAATTATGTCGAATGGTCCCAAACCACAAGATTGATACTAGACGGTAAGGGAAAATATGGTTTCCTAACAGGAGAGGTGCAAATGCCTGCCACAACTGATCCGAATTACAGGTTTTGGAAATCTGAGAACTCTGTTATTATTGCTTGGCTGCTTAGTAATAAGGAATCAATGATTAGAAAACCTTTTATGTTTTTGCATACTGCAAAGGAAGTTTGGGAGGCAGTCAAAGAAACATATTCTGACATTCAGAATTCTTCCCAAATTTTCGATCTCAAATCACGATTGTGGCATGCCAAACAAGGAGATAGAGATGTCACTACCTATTATAATGAGTTGATGACACTATGGCAAGAATTGGATCTCTGCTATGATGATCATTGGAAGTGTTGTGAGGACAGTGTTTTGTTTCTTAAGAGACAAGAGAACGACCGAGTATTCATGTTCTTGGTTGGGCTTAATAAACGGCTTGATGAAGTCCGAGGTAGAATATTGGGAAAGTTTCCATTGCCATCACTTCGGGAAGCATTCTCAGAAGTTAGAAGAGAAGAGGCGAGACAAGGTGTTATGATGGGTAAGACACCTTCTGTTGGTGAGGTTGAAAGCTCTACCCTAGTCACTAAGAATGAAGACGGGAAGAGAGATGGCAAGAAACCCTGGTGTGAACATTGAAAACGTCTAGGGCACACACGTGATACATGTTGAAAGCTCCACGGAAAACCTCTAAATTGGAAGAAAAAAGAAGGAAATGAAGGTCATGCCCTCCAAGCTGGTACCTCTAATCACGAGAAGCAGTCTCCTTCAAGCCCATCTCCCTTCACCAAGGAACAATTAGATCAATTGTACAAACTCCTTGAGTCTCAAACTCCTTCTTGCTCTATAGCTCAAAGAAGTAATTCTCCAAATACTGCTCTACTTAGTGTCACTCCCAGCCATACTTGGATTATCGATTATGGTGCTACTGATCATATGACTGGGGAGTCGAGTCTGTTTTCTTCTTATAGTCCTTGTGCAGGTAACCACAAAATTAAAATTGCAGATGGCTCTCTTTCAGCCATTACAAGGAAAGGTTCTGTTATTCTGTCACCTGTGTTAACCTTAAAAGATGTCTTACATGCTCCTAATTTATCATGTAATCTGTTATCCATTACTAAATTAACAAAGGATATAAATTGTCAAGCTAACTTCTTTCATTCTCATTGCACTTTTAAGGATTTGAGCACGGGGAAGATGATTGGCAATGCTAAGGAGAGTGGAGGACTCTATTATCTTGACAATGGACTCGACTTCAAAGACCAACAAAAAACAAGTACCTGCTTTGAATCTATTTTTGTGTCTTCTAATAATGATGATATTATGTTATGGCATTTACGGTTAGGAGATCCTAGTTTTCCGTATTTGAAACATTTGTTTCCTAAATTATTTTCTAAGAAGGATCCGTCTTTATTTCATTGTGAAACTTGTGAATTTGCTAAACATCACCGTTCTTCTTTTTTGACACAACCTTATAAACAATCAAAACCGTTTGCAGTTATTCATAGTGATCTTTGGGGTCCTAATAGAATAAACACATTTTCTAATAAAAAATGGTTTATAACTTTTATTGATGATCATACTAGAATTTGTTGGGTTTATCTATTGAAAGAAAAATCTGAAGTTGGACAGGTCGTCAAATTTTTTTTAGAATGGTGCACACTCAATACCAACCAAATATTCAAGTATTCAGAAGTGACAATGGTAAAGAATATTTTAATATACTTTTGTCCGATATTTTTCTTGCAAATGGGGTTGTTCATCGAAGTTCTTGTGTTAATACACCCCAACAAAATGGAATTGCAGAGAGAAAGAATAGGCATCTTCTTGAGGTTGCTAGAGCTTTACTATTTGCAAATAAGGTTCCAAAATATTTGTGGGGTGAAGCTGTTTTAACTGCATCATATTTAATTAATTGAATGCCATCTAAAGTTTTAGATTTTCGTACCCCTCTTGATGTTTTTCGAAATTATTTTCCTTTGACTAGTGTCTCTGCTGATTTGCCATTAAAAGTTTTTGGTTGCATTGCTTTTGTTCATGAACATAAACACCTTGACAAACTCGAGCCACGAGCAATAAAATGTGTGTTTACCGGTTACTCTCCAACTCAAAAGGGGTATCAGTGTTTTGAACCAAAATCAAAAAGAATTTTTATAACCATGGATGTTACTTTTGTTGAAAATCAACCATTTTTTACTGACATTCATCTTCAAGGGGGAAATTTTAAGGAAGATTCATCTTTTACTTTTGAAAACATCATTACTTTAAGTGATATAGTGTTGTCACAAAATTCTGAGACTTATATTGATGCACCAAAAGAAAATGCCCAAGAATCAATATTGAAACTCAATCCACTTATGAATGAGGTTTCGATAGATTCGGGGGCGACAATTTCAAATCAAAATCACAATGATCAAAATCACAATAATGAAGGACCACCTGAAATGCCACAACATAATGACTCAGATAAAGAGACACAAAGCAGGTTTACAACAATTGACCCTACTTGGAAGGGAAATGTCTTTGAAAGGAGAAACCATAAACAAAGAAATGAAGGACCCATTCTCTGACCCTTCCAAGATTCCGAACCAATAGATAATCCAACACATCATCTTGATACAGGTAAGTCTTCTTCTGTTCTTAAGAGTCATGTCGAGTATCCTGATATAGACCTTTCTATTGCAATTAGAAAACCTATTAGATCATGCACTAAATATCCTTTGTCTAATTATGTGTCATACTCAAAATTGTCTTCTTCATTTGCTGCATTTACCTCTAAGTTGTCTGCTGTAGAAATTCCAAAAAGTATACAGGAGGCTCTAAAAATTCCAAAGTGGAAGGAAGCTGTTCGTGAGGAGATGAGAGCTCTTGAGAAGAATCAAACTTGGAAAGTCATTACGTTACCTACAGGAAAAAATACTGTTGGTTGTAAATGGGTATTTACTGTAAAATATAATTCTGATAACATAGTTGAAAGATACAAGGCACACTTGGTTGCTAAAGGGTTTACTCAAACATATGGCATTGATTACTCAGAGACTTTTGCTCCCGTTGCCAAATTAAACACTATTAGAGTTCTCTTGTCCTTGGCAGTGAATTTAGATTGGTCTCTTAACCAACTTGATGTAAAGAATGTTTTTCTGAATTGTGATTTGGAGGAGGAAGTATACATTGATAGTCCACCTGGGTTTGAAGATAAATTTGGTTCAAATGTGTGCAAACTACAAAAATCCCTTTATGGTCTCAAGCAATCCCCAAGGGCTTGGTTTGAAAAATTTACTCGGTCAGTCAAAAGGCAAGGATATATGCAGGGACAATCAGACCATACTCTGTTCATGAAGTTCTCTAATGTTGGTAAAATTGCAATTCTAATTGTATATGTAGATGATATTATTCTCACAGGAGATGACATTGTTGAGATGGAAAGATTGAAGAAAAATTTGACAAAAGAATTTGAGATCAAAGATTTAGGCGTGCTTAAATATTTTCTTGGTATGGAAGTTGCTCGCTCAAAGAAGGGAATTGTTGTTTCTCAAAGAAAATACATCCTAGATCTCTTGGAAGAAACTGGGATGAGTGGGTGTAGACCAGCAGATACTCCTATGGAATTAAATGCTAAACTTTGGGAAAAAGGCAGTGTTCCTGTTGAGATTGGAAGATAATGGAGGTTAGTTGGCATACTTATTTATCTAGCCTACACTAGACCTGACATCGCTTTCTCTGTGAGTGTTGTAAGCCAATTCATGCATTCTCCCTATGAAGAACACTTGGAAGCAGTTTATCGGATCTTAAGGTTCTTGAAATCCAATCCTGGAAAGGGTTTGTACTTCAAGAAAACTAATGATAGAGAAGTCTCTATATTTACAGATGTTGATTAGACAGGATCAGTTACTGATAGAAAATCCACCACTGGATATTGTGCCTATGTTTGGGGAAATTTAGTTACTTGGAGAAGTAAGAAACAAGGGGTTGTTGCTCGAAGCAGTGTAGAAGCTGAATTCAGAGCAATGGCTCAAGGAATCTGTGAACTTTTATGGATTCGTAAACTCTTAGATGAACTGAAAATGAAAGTTGACTCACCCTTAAAATTGTTTTGTGATAGCGAAGCAACAATAAGTATAGCTCACAACCCTGTACAACATGATAAAACCAAGCACATTGAGATTGACCGCCATTTCATAAAAGAAAAAATTGATGCTGGAATTATATGATTGCCATTTGTGACTTCCAATCAGCAAACTGCTGATATCTTCACAAAAAGCTTGGCAAGACCCAATTTTGAGCGACTTATAACCAAGTTGGGCATGACAGATATCTATGCACCAACTTGAGAGGGGGTGTTGAAGAATCAAGAGAAATCAGATTTAATTCTCTTTTATTTTATATTATTATATTTATTTTTATTTTATGATTCTGTCATTATTACTCAGTATTACTATTGTAATTTCTTTTCCTATATAAACAGCTTAGGGTTGTTGTAATAAAACATGAAAGTATTTTGTCTTTTACTTTCTTCACTATTAATTCACATGTTGATTTGATGCAATCACAACAATAGTCACAAATCCTAATGAACTATTTGATACTCTATAAAAGGATTTGTGATTGTCACTAAAAAGAAGAACAACGACGAAAAAAAAAACGAAGCACTTCTATGATTATAAACATTAAAATCTCTTGTATTAGCTCTATGGGTTGAGAAACCTAAGAAATCTTTTGAATGCAAAAATCTTTGTAAACGTTGTGTGAGAGTTGGTTTCAAACCCAATCTAAATACTTTGTAACTTGACTTAGTAGCGGTTTCCGTCCTCAACAGCATGATTGTATTAAGCTAGAAGATTGTGAAGCTTTGAACACAATCAATTAACCATAAGGTGTTCAGTGAACGTGTGGTTCCATTGGTGAATAGTGAATTAAATCCTTTTGTGTGAAGGGACTAAAGGTAGCTACCGTGTTGGTGGTGAACCAGGATAAATTGTCTTGTATTTCTTCCTTTATCTCTTTATTTATTCTTTTACTCATTCATGATTTCAACATCACAGCTTTGGAATTAAGTTTTTGAAACAAAATACAATTGTTTTACTCTTTACTTAAAATAACAACTAAAAAGAAACATTGATAGTTTTTAAGTCCTACTTCAACTACTGAAAAATGCTGATATTGTTATGATGAACATCATGTTTTATAGTATAACCCAGAACCCCACAATTGTATATGTAAATTTTTGGTGTATTTACCATCTCGTCTACAGAAAAAAAAAAATATATATATATATATATTACGATAAAGCTTGTGTATAAAACTATTACATATGTATTTCCTCCATTCTTAAATATAAGATCTCGTTGACTAAAGTACTAGAATTATAAATAAAAAAATTATTACCATTAAATTTATTAACTATTAGTAGTAATTTTATAAATTATTCTTTATATTACATCTAGACTCAATTATAAATAAAAATAATTAATTGCATATATATTAAGAATAATAGTTAACGGTTACAAAAAAGAATGATAGTTAATTATATTTAAATTTCTTGATGCAATCAAAAACATAATTCCATCTAAACTATCTAAAATTTTCATTTAATTTTGTACCAGAACTTGTTTTGTTGAAATAAATTTTAATAATAACAATATTAAATAATTAATAAAAAATATTAAATGAAGTGAAATTAGTTAAATTTTAATTATATTTTAATTCTTCAAGTTTAATTATTTTTGTTGTTGTTGCTAATATTTAATTCTAAAAAGAGATTAGTATTTAATGCTTATTTATTGGTTATAAAAGATATATAGTATCATGAATATTTTGATAAAAAAAACAATTAATAAAATGAATATTTTATTGAATTACATATACAAAGGGAGAAATAAAACCTAAAAAATGTTACCAACCTGATGTCGAAAGATAGTATAGTATAACTTCATAAAGAAAAACTTGATACCAAACTGTCAACTCGAGAATTAATGACATAACGTACCTAAGTCGTGGAATACTTTGAGCCATTTATTAATTGAGATTCAAATATCAAAGGAATACTTCCTCAATCTCAAAATATAAATAATTATAAATAAATAAAAATTGATATATATATATATATATATATATATATATAAATGATTAACTTCATCGTGTTAAATTAAAAATTCTAATTATATAAATAAATTTTAAAAATTTACTATAAAATTTTAAAACTATTTAATATTTTATTAAATAATTGTAAATAAATTTATAATAAACTTTAAAAATATAAATAAATAGTGATTATTAAATCGCATAACTAAGAATTTATATTTATATAAAATTCTACATATTTTGTTATTAATAAATATATTAATAATAAATAATAAAATTAATAAATTCCCCACAAATTTAATATTAAAATCAATAATTATATATATATATATATATATATATATATAAATATTAATACTATTATATTAAACGTTTTTTTTCTACACCAGATTAGTAGGAAGTTTTTAGGTCTCTGTTGTTATTAGAGTGGAAGTTTGATTGGATTCATCGGAGTAGGTGGGGCCGCTGGGGTTGGAGAAGCCGTAAGTGTAAGTGGGTTGGTGAAATGCTTGTACCCTTCGATGATCGATCGTTTTTTTTATTTATAAATAAAAATATATACTTTTATGTTTATTAGAGATGATAGTTAAAAATATTTAAATTATTTTAAAAAATAAATACAATAGTTAGCTTACTTTTAATTACTATAAACATCTTCAAAATAATAATAAATTTATATAAAATATTTTTGGAACAATATATTTCACGAGATAAAATTAATTAATTGATTTTTATTACTATTTAAACATATAAATAGATGATTTTTTTTTGTTATAATTAAGGAAGATGGGATATTGATAATATTGGCAATTCAATTCAATACAAACCTTGGCCAAGGACACGCTCCCACACCTTGTTGCATTGCACGTGTGTTAACTTGGAACTGCAAGTTGCTGTGCTTTTTCCACGTTGAATTTGATTTTGACTTCTTTCTAATATTTTATTTTAGGGGTTGGTGGTGTATATATTGTCTTTCTCATAATGATGGTATAATAAATAATACCGAAAATTAATGAAAGGAAGGTGTACCTATATACAGGATTTTTTATTTTTAATCTGCTTGTTGTGAGAAATTCAAAATACCTTACATCTAAATTATATATTAAAATATTTTATTTTTTCGGATTTTCATCACTCCATACATGCAATCAGATAATAAAATTCATTTTTTTTATGCTTTTAAGAAGTCGTATTTTAAAGACTATGTACCATGAATTTGAGATGAGCATGATGGAAGAATTAAAGTTCTTTCTTCGAATTCAAATTCATCAAAATCCAGATGATGTACTCATTCATCAGACCAAATACACATGGAAGTTGCTTAAAAAATTTAAAATGGTTAAATGTAAGCACATGTCTACACCTATGCATCCAACTTGTTCTCTTGATAAGGATGATTCAAATAAAAAGGTAGATCAGAAGATATACAAGTAAATGATAGGTTATCTCCTCTACTTAACTGCCTCTACACTTGATATTCTGTTTAGTGTGTGTGTACCAGATTTCAGTCTGACCCTAAAGAATACCAAGTTGGTTTGAAGAACTATGACTCTTACTTGTTTTGATGATAACAAAATTATTTTATCCGAACAATTTAAAGCATTAATGTTCTATTTAAGTGTGCAGCTCCCAAATCAGGTTTATTTTGAAATGAATTTACGTTGCATTGTCTGATGTTTGGACTAAGTTAAAGGAACACCAGGACTCCGCTTTGATTTTCATATTTCTGAGTCTGATGAAGGCACTCTGAAACGTGCCTTGTGTGATTCTGTTAATGCAAGCAATGCTCTATCTAATCTGGCTATGATGACTAAAACAAGCATATGATCGTCTACCTCTAATAATCACATCAAACATGATATTGACGTAGACATCACAAAAATTTAGGTAATAGAGAAAATGTCACTCCCATTTTTGTAAAAGAAGTGAGAAATTTCTTGGGGCATGTCGGATTTTACCGTTGATTCATTAAAGATTTTTCTAAAATTTCCGAGCCTTTAACCAGTCTGCTCCTAAAGGATGTAACTTTTGTCTTTGATGAATTTTATCTTGAGTCATTTTGCAAGTTAAAAGAAACATTGATATCTGTTTTGATTATAAAGCCACCTAATTGGAGTCTTTCAATTGAAATCATGTGTGATGCTAGCAATTTTGTTGTAGGTGTAGTGTTGGGGCAGAGAAAAGACAAGAAAGTCTATGCTATATATTATGCCAATAGGACTTTGGATGAAACTCTATTTAACTATGCCACAACTGAGAAAGAGTTATTGGCAGTAGTGTTTCCCATTGACAAATTTCGTTCCTACTTGGTGGGATGGAAGATAATTGTCTGCACAGACCATGCATCCATCAAATATCTCTTGAGAAAGAAAGATGCTAAGTCGAGATTAATCCGATGGGTACTACTTCTCCAAGAGTTTGATATAGAAATTTGAGACAAGGAAGAAATTGAAAATGTGGTGGCCGATCATCTCTCAAGGTTACATGAAAAAAAATGAAAATGAGTTGCCCCTAGATGATTCATTTCCTAATGATCAATTGTTTGCTCTTGCTTAAATAGAAGCACCATGGTATACTGATTTTGCGAACTACCTAGCAGCTAGAGTACTACCCCTAGATTTGAACTATCAACAAAAGAAGAAGTTTTCCTCAAATGTAAACAATATTATTGGGATGAACCTCTACTTTTTAAGAGAGGGGAAAATGAATTTTTTTAGAAGATGTGTCCCAAAAGAAGAAATGAAAAACATCATATTTCACTGTCATTCCTCTGCTTACGGCGGACATGCTAGTTCCTAAAAAATTGCAGCAAAGATACATCAAGGAGACTTCTAGTGGCCCACACTCTTCAAAGACGTGCATTGTTTGTGTTTCAATGTGATCAATGCGAGTGTACCGGAAACATATAAAAAAGAAATGAAATACCTTTGAACAATATCCTCAAAGTTGAAAACTTTGATGTTTGGGGAGTTGATTTCATGGGACCATTCCCCTCGTCTCTTGGAAATCAATACATCCATGTAGCGGTGGATTACATGTCCAAGTGGATTGAAGTTGTGACTGCCCCAACAAATGATGCTAAGGTAGCGATTAAGCTCTTTAAAAAAGTAATCTTTCTTAGGTTTGGTGTCCCAAAAGGGGTGATCAATGATGCAGCTGTCATTTCATAGCTAAACAGTTTGAAGGGTTTCTAAAAAAGTATGCAGTGAAGCACATAATCGCCACAACATATCACCCTCAAACTAGTGGACAAGTAGAAGTTTCCAATAGAGAGATCAAGAGCATTCTCGAGAAAACTGTTTATGTGTAAAGGAAGAACTGGTCCATGAAGCTAGATGATGCGTTTTGGACCTACCGTACAGCATACAAGATTCCCATTTGTATGACTTACAAATTGATCTTTGGAAAATCTTGTCACCTTGTAGTTGAGCTTGAACTCTAACAATCTCTAGCGATGAATTTGCTGAGGAAGAAATTGAGATATCCTTAGCTACAAAGGCACACCACCAGTCGTGGTACTTTGACATTGGATGCTCACAACACATGACAGGAGAAAAGTCTATGTTCCAAGATCTGACCCTCAAGAATGGAGGATTCATAGGTTTTGGAGATGATTAAAAGGGTAAGATCGTTGGGTATGGAACACTAGGCAATTGTTCTCTTCCTTTTCTTAAAAATGTTTTACTTGTAAAAGGACTAATGCATAACCTACTGAGCATAAGTCAATTAAGCGATAGTGGTTATGATTTTGTCTTCATTCAAAAGTCATGTAATGAAAAAGTCAAACAGATGTATCCTTACTATTTATTGGCCAAAAGAAAAACAACATTTAAAAAATAAACTTATTTGACTTGAATAAACAATAAGCTTCTTATGTTTGTAAGTGAGGAACAACTGGTTTGGCATAAAATATTAGGACATGCCAATTTGAGGTTAATCTCAAAATTTAAAAGACTTCATTTAGACAGAGGCTTGTCAAATCTTAAGTACGAATCATATGTTCTTTGTGAGGCACGTCAAAAAGGGAAACAAACAAAATCTTATTTTTCTTCTAAAAACATTGTCTCCACTTCCAGATCACTTGAACTTTTACATCTTGATTTATTTGGCCATGTAAAAATTACTTCTATTAGTGGTAAAAAGTATAGACTCGTTGTTGTTGATGACTACTCCAGATGGACATGGGTAATGTTTCTAAAATAGAAGGATGAGTCACATAAGATTTTCACTACCTTATGCAAAGAAGTGCAAAATGAAAAAGGTTTTTGTTTAGAAACGACTCGTAGTGATCATGGGAGTGATTTGAAAATATACATTTTCAAAGCTTTTGTGAAGAGAATGAAATTTTACATAATTTTTCTTCTCTTAGAACACCTCAAAAGAACAGTGTTGTAGAAAGGAAAAATATATCTTATCACACCCCTATTTTTAACAATCCGAGTGCAATTTTTTTTTAAAACAACTTAATAAAATAATATGTCGTAACACAAAACAACAAGAGTCATAAATCATTACATCATACATGCAAATAGACAAAGATAGTTTTTGGGACGGTAATCCAAAGTATACAACTAGAAAATACACCGAGACTCTGAGACCTATCACACATCGCTCATAACCCTGGGGTATTCTCGGCAGACACCTATGCAGAAGTGAAGCTCCAAGAATGTTATCCCCCCATGGTTACGTAAAATAAGTGGAATATGGGCCAACAACAAAAGTCAACTGTCAAGGTATGTCATAGATACAGTCATCCCAAAACCAAATATATACAACCACCCAAAGAGAGGCACTAAGGCCTTATACAACAACAAAAAGCCTAATATGATCATCCACTAACAACTACAGTAACAAGGGTGGCATCCACACACAAGTCCCCTCTAACATAATATTTCTCCTCGAAGTAACCTCCTCCTCCTCCTCATGATCCATAGAGGGATCAGTCTCCTCATGGGTCAGGTCCACCCACGAGATAGGTTGCTTTGGCGGTGCTAGAATCTCAAAACAAGACACTACCTCAGAGGTAGTGGGTAGAGGACCATTCACCAAAAAATGAAGCTTTGACTCGATCCAAGGTGACACCAACCAAGGTACTGGTGGTCCATCAACGAAACCCTGGTCCCTGACCAGCCTATACGGTCTTGTAATATCCTCTTATGTCGGCATCAACCCTCTCTGTCTCAGCTTTAGTTGAAGCATCCTCTACATCCGTCCACGCTTCTCTCGCCTCGAGTACCGATCTTGAAGGTACACTGTAGTCGATTCTCTCGTGTGTGAGTCTCACGTGAAATACTACTCCAACCCTCTTACTAGTCATCACTACTATCCTCGTGTATGTAGCCCTACTTGAGATGGGGTCGTATGCCCAAGTAGTCGATGAATGTTGATCAGGGAAGTCTAATGACGTTTCCGTCGTCAAGGTAACCGTCAATAGAATGAAGTCTGGTATCATCTAATGGTAAAGCCCAATTTTCACAGTAATGTAAAGGGTCACCAACCAAAATTAACAGATAACATTTAACAATTATGTCATGATAATAAACAATAAAAACTTAATAGTTATGGCATGATAACAGACAGTAAATAGGGCATGTATATACATATATTGTAACAGCCCGATTTTTTTTTTAAACAAATTCAAATTCATAATAAAGAGATAATTACCTTTGTATAAAATATTTAAGTCGTATCACAACGACAAAAGTCAACAATAATTACAAACAACGGAAACGGTTTCGAAATGAAAATCCAAAATATTTAAAACAGAAAAATACACCGGGGCTATGAGACCTATCCAACATAGCTCATACCCCTGGGGTATTCTCGGCAGACACCTGTACAAAAGCACTGCACTGCCCGAAGAATTTTAACTTCCCCACGTCACGTCAAAAAGTGGTACAAGGACCCATCAAAATAAAAGTCAAGCTGACAATATATGGTATAGGTACAATCTTCCAAAATGAAATAAATACAACCACAACAGATAGACATCTAGCCCCTATACAGCCATCTAATCTGATCATGCTACAAAAAAACTATATCCCAAGTGATCTCCACGCGCCCCGTAGAAATCCTTCTGACACAGCAGTGGTCAGGTAAGTCTAACTCCGTACCCATCTCCAGAGTACTAACTGGTAGGGCGATCCTGATTCTCATCTGAGGGCAAAGCCCAGATTTCCACAATAATTGTAAAGGTCACCAACCGAAATTAACAAATATCACATAACATTTAAATTTTAAATGCACAAAATAACCTTTCAACTTAGCATACATCTAGAAAGGATTTTCATATGCCAAACATGCATAATCAAAGTTGAAAAATGGAATTTTTAACAAATTGCACTGTCGTATTCGAATACCACATCCTTGTATCCGAATACAATTGTGAAAATGGCATAATTTCCAGTTTTGAAAATATTTCGATATCATTCAACGCTTACCACATAAAGTCAATCAATAACACTCATCAAATACGGCACAATTACAAACCACAACCGAGTATGCATATACGACCATCACAGTATATCAAACATGACTCGCGTGCCAAGCACCCTAATGAAATGCGTATATGCCAATGCACATGATTCCAGAATTCCAAACCAACACCCTCCTCGAAAGGGCGTAAATCATAACTGTACAGTTACTCACAGACCAGTACTAATTATCAAGGTGCAATCTCTCACGGATCAGCACAATTTACTATCGTACAACCTCTCACAGACCAATACTAATTTTCTATGCATGCAATCGCTCACAGATCAGCACGACTTACAAGAGTGCAATCTCTCACAGATCAGCACGACTTACAAGAGTGCAATCTCTCACAGATCAGCACGACGCAAAAATCCCCGCAAGGGTAAGATGAACCAACTATTCACATGGCATCATCTCGTGGCCCATCACGGTTACCACTATCACTATGGCCCATCGCGGTCACCATGTACTATGAAATGCATGAGCATACTCTAACTCTTTTCACCACAACCATAGGTAAATGCAGCTATTAAAAGATTCCCCCTTTTTAATACTCATTTAACACTAATGATTTTTCAAAACTTTTCACAGAGCATACTCAGACATATTAATTCATAATCCAACAATTCCACATCAAATTCAATCTACAAACCACATTAAATACAACACTCCAAATTCCACAAATCCACACCAAATCACCACAAATTACTCATTTTCAAAACTCGTCATATTTCAACCACAATACACCCATTAATTTCCATAATTGCAAACATGCATTTACACCAAATTTATTTCCTCAAATCACTCCTCAACACACATCAAAACAATTTCACATAAAACACCTTAAATTCATTTTCTGCAAATCCACACATCAAACACGACAAATTCAATCAATTCGAATTCCAAAATTTCACACCAAATTTAATCTCCAAAATTTTCAACCATAATCCACACATAAATCACATCTCAAAAATTCATAATATTAATTATAAACACATAAACCACACCAAATTTAATCTCCAAAACAACATTAATATCTCAGAGTTCTCTCCACCGCTAACTCGGTGCCAACAGTCTCGATTCTTTTTCGAGACTCAAGGAGCTAACTACATAAACATGAATATTTATAACAATTTGTTCACAACTAAAGTTCAAACTCATTTATTTGAAAATAACTCATTTCGTAACTCAAACACGTCAAAATCAATTTCCTTTTTTTTTTTGTTAACCATTACTAACAAAATCGACCACATTAATTCAATCTCAGCAAATCGCACACAATTCACATCAAACTACATCTCAACCGCGTCAATTTTAAATTCCGCTAATTCCCGCATAAACGAATTAAATTCATTCTCACCATTTTACACATCAAATACACCAAATTTCTTTCCCATAAAATCACATATAATGTCCAAGATGCAAACTAAAAGTTTTGAAGGAGCCTTTACCTTAACGATAGCTTAAACAACCGATTACGGTACCGCGATAAATTCCGGTAAAATATTTTGTTCGCACGCCGCTTCCAAAGGTAGCTCACTAGCACCGCAGCGTGGAGGTGAGCAACTTTCTCTTCTGTCACTTCGCGAGATGAAGCTTAGATCTAGGTGAAAATTGAGGTTTTATGTTTATGGGTTTTGAATTTATTTTGGTTTTGGTTTGAAAGCTGGAAGAAGGAAGAAAGGAAAGAAAAAGACGCAGGCAGGGAGTAGGAATGTTCTGTTTCCTTTCTCTCACTTAAACACATATATATGTGGTTACTAATTTAATAATAATATATATGTATATAACTAATTTGCTAAACTAATATGCTTCCTCCCTGTTGCTATATTATATATATAGATAGTTATACTACTTACTAACATACATGTATATATATACTATGCTAACTAATATATATTATTACTTACAATAATAATTTTATAATATATATATAGATATAGATATTAACTAAACCAAATCAATAAATATCTAAAACTCTCACACACATTTTAAATTATTTTGATAAAAATATCTACTTTCGTTGCATCTCAATTGACAGGTAAAATTTTCAGCAACCAGAGATATTTTTAACAAAACTGTCTGATAATAAATTCTTCGTACATAAATAAATTATTTTTCGACAAATAATTTTAAACGGTCTCAAAAATATATTTTTGGCATTTAACACACAAAATACCAATAAAATTGGCTAAAAAGCCTCAGAATTCCACATAAAAATGCACTAAAATTCATAATTTACAAATTAAAATTAAGGGTCTTACATTACTACCCCCTAAAAGAAGTTTCGTCCTCGAAACTTAAAGTACGAGTGAGAATCCACCCTAGGTTTGTACTCAAATTCAACATACAAGTTACAACTTGTTTCACCCGACCTACTCGAAGAAAGTGTTGCCTACCCTTTTTCGTAGGGTGCTCAATAACTCCATACATTACCATTGGCGGCAAGACTCGTCCGTTTCACTCAATGTGATTTTGTCTACTATCAACAATAGATTAAGGATGATCAGTTCCTCAATTTGTTAATAAATAGCCAACAACCATGATAGTGGCTTGGACTATCTTTACCGAACTGTAATTGCGCTCCCTGCGACTTGCACTTAAGGTTATCCGAATGCACAAGCTGTCAAACAATCTTCTCAAAGTCCACTGAGTTTCCCTTATTTTCCTATAACTTTGATCATATCGAGGAATTTTAATCGCCCATAGCTATGTCACATAGTGTCATATACATCCACTTGGTACGAAACATCTATTTGGTACCCAGACCGAAACACTGCGTATGATACCAACACGCCTAACACCAACAATCATTACCGTCGAGATAATAAATTCTTCGTACATAAATAAATTATTTTTCGACAAATAATTTTAAACGGTCTCAAAAATATATTTTTGGCATTTAACACACAAAATACCAATAAAATTGGCTAAAAAGCCTCAGAATTCCACATAAAAATGCACTAAAATTCATAATTTACAAATTAAAATTAAGGGTCTTACATATATCATATCATAACAAACATGACTCGCGTGCTAAGCACCCTAATGAAATGCTTATATGCTAGTACACATGATTCCAACGTAAATCCTAAATGTACCACATCTCACATACTAGTACTAATTTATAAGGTGCCACATATCACTGATCATCACGGTTTTTACCAGAGTGTAGCCTATCACAGACCTACACAACTCAAAAATCCCCGTAAGGATAAGGTGGACCAATCAACTCATGGAACCACCCCATGGCCCATCACGGTCACCACTAACATTATGACCCATCACGATCACCACTAACACCGTGACCCATCACGATCACCACTAACACCGTGACCCATCACGGTCACCACTAACTATGAAATGCATGAACATACTCTAACTCTTTCACATCAATCCTTGTGTAAATGCAGTTATTAAAAGACCTCATTGAACATTAATAATTTTTAATACTTTTTCTCATAGTACACTAAAGACATATTCTCATCAATAGATTCTTAACATGTAGCAACACATATTATTAGTTTTGAATGTGTAATTACAACAACATTAACCATCACATATTCACACATCAATCACACATATAAGGTCCCTATGTACAAACTAAAAATTTGAAAGGATCCCTTACCTCGATTATAGTTTTCTCAACAATCATCGCTACCATAGTCAAAACAACAAAAATCTTGCTCATGCTAACACCGTCAATCAAATAGTGTTTGACTTAGTCGAATTAATCGCTAACACTTTAACTACCTTACAATCCTGTTTTCACTCCTAATCCTCTTAAAGTATATTTAACTAAAATATTTTGAAACAAGTAAGAACTTATAATATTATTAATCACAATACACATTTTAAATTTATTTCTCATAACGAAACATATTTTACTTCAAATCTTTCATTTGATCACAACTCTAAACTTTTTAAAAATAAAATATTTTTATAACTCTACCTAAAGAAACCTTCACAGCTCTACCCTTCAAAATAATTTTTTTCCTAACCATTTCTCAAATAGGTCCACAAGATTTTCGATTATCAAATTGTCTAGTTTAACTCTTAAAATTAAACATTTTTTCAACTCTTGATTTCCTTGAAAATTCACAATCATAAAACTATATATTTTATGAACAAGTTAAATCATTATAAACAACGTAAATATTTCAAAGTTCTCTCCACTGCTAACTTGGTGTCTCGATTCATCTTCAAGACTTGAGGAGCTAACTACGTAAACAAAGATATTTATAAAAAAAATTTCACTACCAAAATTTATCCAACAACATCATCATCTCAAAATTCAATCTTTTTCACACACAAAACCTTTAAAACTAATTGATCTATAATATTTATTTAAAACTAAATAAAAACAAATGTTTTCTAATCCACGCATACACAACTCAACAATACAAATCTTTTTGGAAAAAAAAAATCATTTTATCTTTCAAGTTCTATCACTCAACCATTAGAGCACAAAAATTTGAGCTAATAAAGTACTCTAAAATTCTTCTTTAGTGTCATTCCAACTCATTAACTTAGTTAAAATTTGAACTTTTTCACAACTCTAAATTTTCTTGTAAAGTTTCAACTTCAATTCAACCTCATTTATTTGAAAATAACTCATTACATAACTCAAATACATCCGTAAATCAATCAATTTTATTTTTAACATGAAATCTAAAAATAATCTAACAACAAAAGTATTATGATTATCCTTCATTACTACAAGAACATTTCAAAATAAAATCTTCTTTACTCACACACATAGATCGCGTTTTTTTATCCAATAAATAGAGGAATTTGTTTTGTTCAAGTACCTCATACTACATCAAGTGAAACCATGTGGAAACAAAGGAAAAACATCATCTACACAACACACACGGTTTAGAGAGGAAAAATAAGGGTTTTTGCTCATTTCATTTTTTCACTACAACAAGAACACATTACAAATGGATTGTAAAAGAACTAAAAATCCCACTCTTTTTCCCAACACAAGCATGCTCAAGATATTGCAAGAATAGGAAGAGAAGGAAATTTTCTTTCTTCAAACAAAATGGTACACAAACTTCCCCTAGTAGAGAGGACAAATTTGGCTTCCAAAATTTTCTTCTAACAAAGCTTGGATCAAGGAGGAAAAGGGTGATTTATGTTCTTGGTCAAAGAACCAACACTATGTCTAAGAAAAGAAAAAGAAACAAGAACTGAGAGGGAGAGGAAATATAACTAGAGAAAAGGAGAAAAAAGGGGGAGTGGTTTCTTTTTGTCTTTCTAAGCCATGACTAAAAATCTAAGTGTCTAGTTACACTACAAACTAGTGTAGTTTGCTAAAAAATAAACCATCATTGACTTGAGATAAAATTAATTAAGGGTCTAATCATGTCCCCCCTTTCACAAACCTAACTAAAAATATCTACACTCGTTGCAATTCAACTGATGGATGAATTTATCAGTAACACGTGACATCTTAAAATTTTTCTATAAAATTTCCATAACATAATTAAATTATTCTCCTATAAATATATTTAATCGGGTCTCCAATTTTTTTTTTTAATTTATTAGTAATCCTAACTACCTAAGGAACTAGGGTAAAAATTTTCGGTTTGTGACTTCTACTATTTTTACACACAAGGAAATTAAAAAATATTTCGCTCCAAAAAATATACTATTGGTACTTAATTTCTTAAAATAAGAACTAGACAAATAGTCTAAGCAACGCGTTCAACACAATATACAACAAAATTGCAAAAATTGGAGTTTAGAAAATTATGGATTTTACAGATCCCTTGAAGAAATTACACGTACCACGATTCACAAAATTATTGTTACCAATCACTTTTGGGTAGAAGTAGTGAACATTGCATGTTATATTTAAAATAGAACCTATATTAGACTTAATCTCAATAAGACTCCTTATGAACTGAAAAGACTAAAACTCAACATTTCATATTTTCATCATTTTCGTTGCACGTGCTATATTTTGAACACCAAAGAGAAACTTGGCAAATTGGTTCACGATCTCAAAAGTGCATCTTCTAGGATACTCTGAAAGTTCTAAACCAAGAATACAAAAGAGTTTATCAAGAAGTATAAGATGAATGATTCAAAACATATGGCTACACCAATGCACCCTACTTATTCATTGGATAAAATAAATAAGGCCAGAAGGTTGACTAGAAAACTTAGAGAGAAATGATTGGATCACTTTTATACCTTACTGCTTTCTGACGTGATATTCTATTTAGTGTGTGTGTGTGCCATATTTGAGGCTGATCCAAAGGATGTTGAGACAATATCCCAAATCAATGTTTTGAAGATAAACATACAAGTTAATTAATTTGTAATAATGATTCTAATTGTGTTGCTATTTAACTTGTGTTTTTTAGTGTATGATTTGAAGATAGGTAATCAAGATCATTCTAGTGTATAAAAAAACATTCCAGTTCATAAGAATATCAATATGGGCAAATTAAGATCATTCTAGTTTATAAGAGTAGAAGTCTGGGCAAACCAAGATCATTCTGGTTTTTGACAGTAATATTCTAATCAATCAAGATCATTCTGGATAATTCGTTTTAAAGATAAAAATGAAATGAATCATTTCCCAAAATTAGGATCTTAAGTAAAACAAATATCAAGGCAACTCAGAACAATGATCAAGCCTAAAAGGTTAAATAAATCAAAACAACATCAAGTACAATAACCAAATCAATCTTCAAATTGATGGCATATGAACAAGTACAACTAAGACAACAAGGATGAAAAATACACTTTTGTTGCACCTTTTGCAGAAAGTCTAGCTTGCTTGTAAAGCATAAAACTAACACCAGAAAACTGCTAAAGATCTCAGTCACAATATTCATTGAAGCACAAAGGAATAACATTCTGGTTATAAAGGAAGAAACTTCTGGATAAATAGAACACATGTCTATCAAACTATCACTCTGTATAGTTGGATCAGTAACAACAATATGAGTTGTCTCCAACCTTCATCATGTCTATAAAAAGAAACTGAAGGTGAAGACAACAACAAGAGTTTTCAGTGCAATCAATTGATCACTAAAACAATCATACTTGAGAAATCAAAAACTCTTTAATCAAGCAAAAGCTTCAGTTATCTTACACTAGATTCCGTTATCTTTTTTATGAGTTATTGCTGATAATCAATCTCAAACAAGTGTTGAATAGATTCTAATCCTACAACCTACTTTCATAATTTCATTTGAAAACTCAAGACTAATTCTTAAAGATAGTTTAAGTTTTGTGTAAAATTGTTTATGTGATCAAAAGGTATCGTGTAAAAATCCATTATGGACTAAAAGGTATCTGTAAAATCCTTTCAAGGTTGAAAGGTGAATATTGTAACCGATCAAGAAAATATTATGTGAAAGCAAGAGCATTCTTGTATGAAGCACATTAGTGGAAAAGCTCATAAATAGTGAGGACTGAACGTAGCCGATCTTGGGTGAACCAGGATACATCATTGTGTGATTCTCATATCCCTATCCTTTATTATTTCTCACCCATTATCATTAATGACGTAGAAATAATTTGTTTCATTTATTTTTGACTAACCAAGAACATTCTTGAAATTTTTATAAGTAACTAAGATTGATCTTGAGTTAGTTTAAACTAAAAGCATAAATTAATATTTTAAAAAGGGAATCACAATTCAACCCCCCTTCCTTGTGATTGATATTGCTACTTTAAAGGAATCTCACTTAACTGCAGTTAAGAGGATCCTTAGATACCTGAAATGTACTTCCAACATTCACTTGTTCTATAAGAAGTCTACTAAGTACAAGTTACGTGGCTATTGCGATGTTGACTCTGCTAGACACAAACTTGAAAGAAAAAGCACCAGTGGAAATTACACATTTCTTGGTGAAAACTTAATCTTCTGGTCAAGTAAGAGACAAAGTACAATTGCAATGTTAACAACAGAGGTTGAGTACATTTCAACAGTTGGCTACAGCTCTCAACTGTTATGGATGAAACACCAACTGAAAAAAAATCCTTGAGAGTATCATTCCCATATTTTGTGATAATACTTATGTTATTTGCTTAATGAAGAACCCAATCATGCATTCTAAGGCAAAACACTTAGAAATTAAACATCACTTTATCATGGACTTTGTTCAAAAAGGAGTACTAAATATCCAGTTTATAGACACTGAACACCAATGGGCTAACATATTCATCAAACCACTAGTTGAAGCCGTATTTGAATTCATTATGAAAAATCTGAACCTTACCTTTCTTCTGTAGTTACTTGCCTCTCTAAACTAGCAAGCTCATTGTGAGTCAAACTAGGAAGATTTTGAGAAAGGATGAAGTCTTGATTATGTCAATCCCTTAAAAAAAAGCTCTTTATAATAATTTGTAGCTAGGGAGTTGAGTTCAAATGCACCACTCACCCAATTACCCAAATTCTCCTGCAAAAGAGCAAAATAATTTTTCTTTCTATGAACTGTTGTGACTCTATGGAAGTAACTTGTATTTTTGTCTCCATAAGCAAGCCACTTGGGACGAGATTTTTGAAAACTGAGAATTTCTTCTTGATGGAGAATTTGTTCAAACTCTTTCCAATAGACGAAAAAGGGAGCGGTTTTGTTTAAGGATATTTTCAAACATATTCTTATTCCAGACTTCTAAAGCTTGCTTAAAAGAAAGATCGTAAAGAAGTTTGATCATTTTATTTTGAACTTTCAAAATTTTATTGTCACAAATATTCATGTTAAATTCCTTATGTTAAATAATATTATGTGCTTTTACAATGAGTGTAACGTATGAACAAAATTATTTTTAAAATGAATGTCAGTTTCAATTTTTAATATTATATTTTTTACTTTTTTTTTTGCAAATGTACCCTCAAACTAATATTATATACATTACTCTCAAGTAATTATATTTTATTTTTCATTTATGATAATGATCAACCCATCAATGTTTCGTAAGAATAATTTTGTAAAAATGCTACTTTTTAATCTATTATAGGTTTTTAATATATGTAAAAGGAAATAAAATGACATTTGTTGCGAAGGAAGGTACCATAACTCTATTCAGTTTTTGCTCAAAAAATAATTCTATTCTTTGTTGTACCCTTCGAAAAAAATAAATCAAACACTAAATTTACATCTCAAACTCTCTAGATTGAGATTCCCTATCTTTTATTTAAAAAAAAAATTCTTTACTTTTAATCTTATACATTTGATAACTTTGTTTCTATTTTTCTTCTAATAGATCTAAATAATTTTTATTAATTTATTTTAATTACTAACTTTTCACTTAAATCCGCTTAATTATCATAATCACCAAATACCAAAAGTACACAATTCATTTTCAAAATTCCTCCGGCCAACCTTATCTTTTGGTACATATATCCTCCAACACTTGTTTAATAATTTAAACTATTAATAATGTGAATAATTTAATTATTAAAACCCCGTAATTTATTGATATTTGATTTTTCCGTTCTACCAAAAATGAATTAATATTTAATAAAAAAATGAATTGATATAATATACATTGAACACAACAATTTAATAAAATTCAATACCGCCGCCGATCTCTAACTAAATCTCATGCCTCTTCAAGTCATTTTCTTCCATTATTTCATTTAAATTAGAGAATTTCAAACAAATTTAGTTTTTCTTTCATTTTTTTTTCTATGATTTTGTCGTTTAAGTGTGGCGCTTTTTAGTGTTCCGAGTCTATCTTAATGCGATGTTCTTTTGATTTGGATCGGCAAAGTAACTTTGATCCATTATATATTTCAATAAATGATTTTAGCGTCATTAA
The DNA here is from genome assembly GCA_037974735.1 of Cicer chorassanicum. NCBI lineage: Eukaryota > Viridiplantae > Streptophyta > Magnoliopsida > Fabales > Fabaceae > Cicer > Cicer chorassanicum. The sequence continues at coordinate 29,431,980 of JBBPBP010009778.1, read as the reverse complement.
CATTATAGATCCGGAAGCATAAATATTCTGAACACTTGAATTTTGTGATATTTGTAGCATGTTGTTTTTTTGTACTGTTAAGTTGGATAATATGAGTTTGTTCGCAGATTCATCATTTTTAATTTTAGCGATTTTGATTTTATATTGTATCAATGTGCAATTTGGATATTCTTATGATAAAAAAAATAATAATATAATAAGATTAAGTGATTATTAAGATCCATAAAACCTAACTCAACTGATAAATTCATATTGTTAGACTAGATACTATGTCCTCAAACCAATAACTATACCGTTTTATATGAATTTTTTTGCTGTTTCATAAAAAAAAAACAACAAAATTCGTTTTAAAAAATTGTCCGATAGTTAAATACATCTTATCAATTATATTACATTTTTAAATCATGCACTTTCTCAATTTAAGAAAATATATTCTCCACTTTTTGTCTAAAAAAACTAAATACTACCATTTCTAACAACACTTTTCTCTTTTCTATTTTCTTTTTATAAGACAATACATTGAATTAAATCAACTTAATTTTTCACTCTTTGTATGTCTTTTATTTCTTTTTCCTATTTTCAATTGATTCTCGTAATTATTTTAAATAGAGTTTTTTTTCTTGACTCACCTAACAAAACTTAAGAACAGCTTGGTCTTCAACTCCAAACCACGCCGTCGGCTTATCTAAGCCAAAAATGGAAGTGACAATTAGTAGGTGAAGAACACCAAAGCAATTTTTTTTTCCTTGTTGTTCAATGTACTCAACGTACCTGTACATTAAATTTAACAAATCAATGTTCTCTGACTAAAAAAAAAAAGAAAAACACTAAATTATTTTTCTAAAAAAAATTAACAATTATTTTTTCTGAACATTTAATTAATTTATTTTTTGTACAACTTAATAGTTTATTTTTGTTAGAAGAGGAGTAAAACTCAAGTCTAAATTATGATATGATTATAATATATATTATATTTAAGGTTAAATTGCATCTCGTAGTCCCTTAACTTAATTTCAATTAACTTTTTGGTCATTTATCTTTTTTTTTTCTTCCGATTTGGTCATTTATTCTTTATTAGAAATTGTAAATTATCATTAATAAATTTTAAGATGAAATTAAATTTACAAATTTTCCAAATAATGGTTGTAGAAACTAGAGTAAGTTCTTTATTTTTAGAATAAGTTTTTGTTGTTGTGAGAATAAGTTTTTTTTTTTTTTGTAAAAAAAAGATAATATAATTAATAAAATTTCACTTTCACTTTACCCACGGACAATCCCTAGACAATTTAATATTATTTTTTTTCATTTACCTACGGAGAATCAGTGGTAAAAAATAATACGAATAATTTTTGGCAATTTAAGTTGTGTTGCATTTTTTAAAACTTTTCCCACGAATTTTTTTAATTTTACCTACGGATTAACAGTAGAATCCAATAAAAAAATTAATTTATTCAATAACAAATTTACTCACGGATTTTTCGTAGGTAGAGACAGTTTTTCTTGTAGTGATTTAATGTTGTTAGAGATGAAAATATGAGTTTATTTAAATATTTAAGTTATGAATTTGATGAAATTTGCATTATATTGAGGATGATAATTAATTTTATGGGTTTTGTTTGAAATTTTTGATGAATTTTCGCAATAAAAAAAGGATAACATTGTTGACATTTTAAAACATAAAAAATCAAATTGTCACTTAAAATTAAAATAAAGGACCAAATCGGAAAAAAAAAGATAAATGACTTAAACGTTAACTGAAATTAAGTTAAGGGACTGCAGATGCAATTTAGCCTATATTTAAATAACAAAATTACCACTGTGAACAATCATGTATTAGTTTTTTTTTAAATTAACTTATTATATTTTAAATATTATAAATTAACAAAAAATTAAATATGTAATGAAATAATTTTATATTAAAACTATCTATTGACACTAATAAATAAATAATTTAAATTTTAAAAACAAAATCATGATTAACTAAATAATTATATTTTATTTGTTAGAATGTAAATAAAGA
>JBBPBP010009778.1:29373870-29429950 GCA_037974735.1 Cicer chorassanicum | reverse complement strand
ATAATATATTATATGTAAATGACAATAATACCTTGTAAATAAATTATATTTATTTTAAAATTTCAATTAACTTTCATATTTTTATAATTGTGAATACTAATTTATTAAATTATATAAAAAGAAAAAATTACCCTTTTGTAAAATCATAAACACATTTTTTAAATTAATTATTAATATTTCATTTTTAAGTTTAATATCAAATTCTATTATTTATTTTTCTATTCGATTAGATTTACATTTTTATATTTTAGATTATATTTTATAAATTATTTTTATATTTTATTATATTTAAAATTATATTTTGTAAGAGTAATTGAGTAAACTACTGTTCTTATCATATTCTGCTGATTTCTAACCCAGTTCATATTCAGGATAGAAATTTCAACTAAAGAGACAAAATATGATTGAATTATGGATTAACTTATCATATCACACGTTGGTTTATCAAACACTAAATTCAAACATGATATAATAACTTATTCTTATCGTGTCTCTTATTTTATCTATCAAAGAGACTATTAAAGTTTAACCATTCAACTTAATACTCAATATTTTGGGAAAATGTTAATTATATGACTAGAAAACATTGGCAACAAACAAGTTTTAGTGTTTTCCAGTTTAATTGCAAAATTGATTGGAGAGATGATGATACCCCAACATAATGAGACGTTGATATGGCTATTGTGAAGGATCTTCATTGCACTGTAAGAAATATAATATTAATTGTGGTTTTTTTCTAATATAATTGTGAATTTGTGAACACCTAAACACGTGTTCGTCTATTTTCGTTTAAGAGTTATTTGTACCATATAATAGTGTCGTTAATTGAGTTTGTGAACACCTAAACACGTGTTCCTCTATTTTCATTTAGGAGTTATTCGTATATATAGCAGTGTGGAATTAATTAATTAAAAGAAAAATAGTTCAAAAAAACAAATTTTGACTTCGTCGCCACTTTGTAACCATACTACATTCCCCAAAACAGCCTTAAACAATCATAAATTGACAAAAGTACCCTTCCCCAACTACCACCACGTCTCTACCCAACCCAACTCACTCAAAAAAAAAAAAAAAAAAAATCAACAACAACCCCCAGATAACCTCTCACATAATTCACAACCCTTTCTTTCTCTCCTTATAAAACCCTCCCCAAACTCCCCTCACCTTCTTCAGTTCACGCCAACCTCTCCAAAAGCGTGACCAAAACATTCAAACAATAACAGTCCCATAAAACACAACAACATAGTAAACAAACCAAACCAAACCAAACACAATGTCTCTCTCATCAACTTCCAACTCTCTCATTCCTAACAAATCATTAATCCACCATTCCCATTCCCATTCCACCAAACCTAACCAGTCGTCATTCGCAATCGGGCCCAAGCCCAACAACCATTCAATCCTAGCCGTTCACGCCGCCGAGCCCACAAAAAACCCAGTCGTCACCGACAAGCCATCGAAACCTCAAACAACAACCATTCCTCGTAATGCCGGATCAGGAAAATGGAACATTGAAAGCTGGAAATCGAAGAAAGCCCTACAGCTCCCCGATTACCCGAATCAGGAAGAACTCGACTCAGTCCTCAAGACGCTTGATGCTTTCCCACCAATCGTGTTCGCCGGAGAAGCTAGAACGTTGGAAGAGCATTTGGGAGAAGCTGCTATGGGAAACGCGTTTCTTCTTCAAGGTGGTGACTGTGCTGAAAGCTTCAAAGAGTTTCATGCTAATAACATTCGTGATACCTTCAGAATCATCCTTCAGATGAGTGTTGTCATGATGTTCGGTGGCCAAATGCCTGTCATTAAGGTAACACCTAAATCATTATGACTTAATTCAATTAAATTGTTTGAAAAAAAATCAATTTTATGAGTTTAGATGGTAAGAATTTAACTCATTCTTGTGTTAATTTGTTTTTTTTTTTTAACTCAATTTTACTTGTATTGATGGTAAGGATTTGATTCAATTATTTTGCTAATTAAATTTTTTAAAAATAATTTTACTTGTCTAGATAGCAATAATTTGACTCATAAATTCCAAGGTGATTGAGGGTAATATGTAACTAAATACCATTTTTTAGCTTTGAGATTTGTCCTTACTTTGATGCGTGGTCGTGATCTAGTTTTGTATTAAAAATATAATTTTACTTGTCTATGTGGTAAGGATTTGACTCATTTCTACAGTTCTGCGGATTCCAATTCCAATGTTGATGTGAGTGTTTCATGTTACTAACTATCTTTTTTCCAACAAAAAATCAATTTTACTCATCTGTATGATAAAGATTTGACTCATATTCTACAATTGCTTGGATTCAAATTCCAATGCGGATATGACGGTAATATGCAACTAATTATCTTTGTGATCTTTAGATTTTTTCTGACCCCGATAATTCCTCGAGATTAAGTTGTGTTAAAAAAAAATCATTTTTGTGTGATGAAGATGTGAATGTGTGTTTTGTTTGTTTAGGTGGGGAGAATGGCGGGACAATTTGCGAAGCCAAGATCGGATTCGTTTGAGGAGAAAAATGGTGTGAAGCTTCCAAGTTACAGAGGGGACAACATCAACGGTGATACGTTTGATGAGAAATCAAGGACTCCGGATCCACAGAGGATGATTCGTGCTTATTGTCAAGCTGCTGCTACTCTGAATCTTTTGAGAGCTTTTGCCACTGGTGGTTATGCTGCTATGCAGAGGGTTACTCAATGGAACTTGGATTTCACTGAACAAAGTGAGCAAGGAGACAGGTATATTGTAATCTTCACTTTGCCTTTTTCTTAAGCTTTTCTTTTTTTATTGAATTTGTGATTCTTATGTTAAAATGTTTCCTTTTTCTTAGTTTCTTAGTCTTCTATTTGTAGTTATGAGTTGGATTTGTGAAGATTTTACTGATTTCAACTATTGATAAATTTCCTATTGAAATTATACATGATAAACGAATAATAAAGTTTTTATTTTTAATTCTTGAATTTTTACTATTATGTTAAAAAGGCAAGATATATTTTGTCTTTTGGTGTGAGCTTCTGACAGTGTCCCATGGTATCCATCATTTTTGTTGAGAATATACTTTCTCAAAAAAGATTTTTTAGAATTGAAGAAAATTGATTTATTTTAATTTTTAATTGATAAGCTTTTTGGTTTCACGCATGATTAATAAGGTAAAGTGATGATTGATATAATAAGTGGCGAAGTGGGGATACATATTTAAAGTGGTTGGTATTGGGTTGTTGTTTTTCTCTCAAATGATGATGCCAATTGCTGACTGTGTCAATTTCGTAAAAACTTATGTTAAATCAAAACGTGAGTTAACTGGCCCATATTTGTGACTTTGTGAGATATGCTTTGAACCACTTGTGCAACGACTTAACTTTTATGCACAAAAGTTAATAGATAAAGATTTCTCTTCTCTTTTTAAATAGTAAAAAGAAAGAGTAAAAATAAGGAAAAGGAAGGCTAAGATATGCGATAGATAATATAACGAAAACCCAAAAAAGGAAAGAATATAAAAAGAGATGTAAAACAAGATGCATGTTAAATATTCTGAAGCTTTGTGAAGTTGATGTTGATGTGTTTCCTAATTTTGTAGTATTTTACTGAGATTAATACCCTTAGATTGGTGCAGTATATTTTCCAAAAAAGCCATGTTTCTGTCACAAGATGCCTTTGCAGCGGCTGCATAGTCATTGGATCCAGATCTAGATTTGGCTGCTGCGCCAATCTAAATCTTAATCCAACGGCTCTGCAGCTATTTTGCACTTGTGCAGCTGCAACTCTTTCTGTCTGTATTACAAGTTTAGTTATGTTGATGTTGGATATATATGTGAATTGGGGTAAATTGAACATGTTCTTGGCATGGCAGGTACCGAGAGCTTGCTAACCGAGTTGACGAGGCCCTTGGATTCATGGCTGCTGCTGGGCTCACAGTTGACCATCCCATAATGAGAACAACTGATTTCTGGACATCTCATGAATGCTTGTTGTTGCCATACGAACAATCACTCACTAGGTTGGATTCAACTTCTGGTCTCTACTATGACTGCTCGGCCCATATGCTTTGGGTTGGTGAAAGGACCAGGCAGCTTGATGGTGCCCATGTTGAGTTTCTGAGAGGAGTTGCTAATCCCTTGGGAATCAAGGTTTGGACATTATTCTTATCGTGCAACTTCGCTTTTGTTATATAATAAAGGGTGGTTAATCTTGTTTTTTTGTTCCCAAGGTTGTACTAATGTTATGGTTTTGATTTGATCCCTCAAGTTTCAAAAGTGTCTTTTTCATCCTTAACGACCTGAAAAATGTGCTACAATTAGTACTTTATTGTTTTTAGTTCCAATGACACATTTTTTTTTCTCATTTTAGTTACGTAATCTTTTTTTGTTGTTTAGTTCCAAATTCCAATTATGTATTATGGACACCATAATAAAACAAAGAGGATATGGGACAAAAAAGATATATATTTTTCTTTGGAGGCTAAAACCGAATATTAGCTAGCATAAGCTGAGGGACTAATATATAATTAAGTGCTTATGAATTCATAGGCTTGAGCAAGAAAATTGAATCACTTAGCACAATCTCTTATGTTTCTTATTTTGATGCATTTGCAGGTAAGTGATAAAATGGATCCAAATGAGCTTGTTAAACTCATTGAGATCTTGAATCCCCAAAACAAACCAGGGAGAATAACTGTGATCACAAGGATGGGAGCTGAAAATATGAGGGTGAAGCTTCCACATCTAATCAGGGCCGTCCGTAGAGCAGGGCAAATTGTCACGTGGGTCAGCGATCCTATGCATGGAAACACCATAAAGGCTCCATGTGGTCTTAAAACTCGCCCCTTCGATGCCATCAGGGTATATAATCCTTATCACTCTTTCGCTTTAGTTGGTTACAAGTTGCTGTCGGGTATCTATAATATCTTAATTTTTGAATTAAAATGAAATTTCATTTATTTAAGCAGAAAATGAATTTGTTTCACTCTTGTAGTCAAAATCTTTGGATGAAATAAATATCATGCCTTGTATTAAAAGTTCTACTTAAAATAACGAAAAATGTTAAAAATGATTAGTGGGGGCAAGTAAATTGTGTTTAATTTGACTAATGTATATGAGCTGGTCATTGATGGTGGGCTACCAAAACTGAATACTTTCTTTTATATATAATATATAACTTGGAGTGGTAGGTGGGAAAAGGCCACTTGTAGAAGTAGGTGAAATAGTTAAGTATTCAAGAAATCATTTGTGTTGTTTGTTGTGTACGAAGGTCATTCTGGACCAATAGGGTCCAACATAGTTAAAAATCTGTCAAGTAAATGTCTTGTTGGAATTGGTAAAACTTTTTTTTGGCAATCTCCATGCCTCGGTATGATTAATCTCTTAAATTTATGTAAACTCTTAATTTAGTTCCTCTAGGACCACTATCCTCCAATTTAGTTCTTAAAAGTACATATAAATAATAAGTAATCTCTTAAGTATATCAAATATGTTTCTTTAATCTGTGCTATTAAGATACCAGGGACTATTGGAACAAATTTTCAGATACTTTAGTGACTAACAAGATGAACTTTCATATATTTTAGAGACTATTATTTTTTATATACTTTAAGTTGGTAGGAGAGTGATACTTTGTGATTAAATTTTGGGTTTATTCCTGAATTTTTGTTGGAGATAGATAGATACCCTTGGTGATTCACCATTTACCTAAATTTTGTCAATTTGTCATTATGGTGCGGGGTTGCATTTCGTTGGGGTAGGTGGGATTGGTTTTCAGTGGCCCATATGGGTGTGAATGTTTATTCTTACCAACTTATAGAAAGAGACATCATTTCACTTAGTAACTTTAATCCAAGATTTTGAATTTTTTATAATGATTACAAATAATGTCACTGACTTTTGTTTCACTTAATTAATTGGACAGGCTGAAGTGAGAGCATTCTTTGATGTGCACGAACAAGAAGGAAGCCACCCAGGAGGAGTTCATCTCGAGATGACAGGTCAAAACGTGACCGAGTGCATTGGCGGGTCGAGGACGGTCACATTTGATGACTTGAGCTCACGCTACCACACACACTGCGATCCTAGACTCAATGCTTCACAATCTCTTGAGCTTGCTTTCATCATCGCTGAAAGGCTAAGAAAGAGTAGAATCAGATCGCAGCCTCCTCTTCCCTCCAATGTTCTGTGAAAAAGGCATTGAAGAAAATCTCGACAAAATACCTTTGTTCTTTTTTCGCTATATATTTACGGATGAATGCCGCTTTGTTGTTTACACATTGATATGGTGGACCAGGAATTTGTTAGCTAGTTAACTTCATGTTGTGTTGTATTGTGTTTGTATTTGTATACCGTCTAGCAATGCTTTTGAACTTGGGAAAAGACTAAAACTGTTTTATGAATAAAGGAAACTGAAAAGTTTCTATTGCATTTGGCAAATTGAGTGTACGATCATGACTTGCAATTGCTTGCCACAATAACTTTTAGTTGGTGGGTTGGTCAAGTTGCTACTTGCTCATTCTTGGACACAAATTATGTGAACAAGCTTCAGTTATTTTTTGGTTCTTATTTTTGTTCTTGAAGTGATGATCTCGGCTGATTGAGGCCGTGTTGGTTTTTTGGGGTGGTGTCACTGGTGTGATCGGAGAATCGACAGTGGATGAAGCGGTGGCCAATGACTTATTTTTTTGTGGTATCAAGTATTATGTGAATATTATTTTCATATTAATTAAAAAAATTAATTTAATCCAATTTTATTTGAATATATTTTTATTTTTAAAATTAATTTTGAAAACATAAAACTTAGAATCACAGTGAATGTGTCCTTAATTTTAGGAAAATTTAAAATCTATGCCTTTATAAATCACAATCCATGTATGTAAGGGTGTTTATAGTTTAAAAATTAAATTGAAAATTTTATAAAAGTTGGTTAATTTTCGATTCAGTTTAATTTCGAATTGTTTTGAAATTGATTTATTAAAAGAAATTAGTTTAAGTCGTGTGAATTAATTATAGTGAAATGTATCATTTATTTTAAAATAAAAAAAATCAATTTAATGTTTTAAAAAAAAAGCATTCAGTTTAATATTTTGAACCGATTTCGAATTAGGATTTTTTAGTGAATTTTTAAAACCAGCTTTTTAAGTGAATTTTTTAAAAATTGATTGTAAAATCAGTTTTTCAGTGAATTTTAAAAAAATGGTTTTAAAAATTTGTTAAACTCTAAAGAAGTTAATTTATCTTACTTTATTCATGCTGTTAAAATTATACATTCTCAAAGTTTAGATAAGATATCTCAATTTTTAAAATAACAATTTTTTTTTAATTTCATTTCGGAAGAAATAATTAATAGATCTTTTAATTAATTTTTTTTTTATTTTAAATTTAATTAACTATGCAAGGTTCAATTTTGCGAATGGACAACACGGGTGTGGCGAAAGTAACAAAATCAGATTTCGATGGTTGCAATGGAACAATATAAAAATGTATCGTAGGCTTGGCTTGTAATCAACTTAATATTGTAAGTGAAATGTAACTCTATCTCCATACTATGTATATTCCTTGGTGCAGTTTTTGTAATCAAGAGAACTATCTTAATAATGATATAAACAGAGTTTGATCATCTTCTCTCTTTCATACAATTCTAACATGGTATCTTATAGCCTCTTTTTCTTCCCTGTTCGTCAACCATGGTAAGCTCAAATTCAGATTCTCAACCGAGTTTAACAAAAGGCTGCATGACAAATCAAGATTCTGCAAAATCAAAGAAATCCAAATCACACTACTTTACTCATTCCCTTTCAATCAAACTCGCTGAAAAAAATTTATCTCCTTTTGGCATCAACAAGTTGAAGGTGTCATCACCATTCATAAATGTCATATTTTTGTTGCTAACGCAAAAAATACCCCTTAAAATTTGCCTCTGCAGAAAAACAGGGTTCTGAAAACGTTCTTATGGGGAACGAACAAGGTTTGCTTGTTAATTTAATAGGTTCATCAAATATTGCTTCTCCATTTCATTCTAATATTACTTTAACTTTGAATAATCTATTGCATGTTCCTACAATTACTCAAATTCTGGTTTCAGTTTTTAAATTTGCACAAGATAATCATGTTTACTTTGAGTTTCATCCATATAATTGTAAGTAACTATTTCTCCAAAGTCTTCTAATTGAGTACCACTTATTTACAAATCTCCACCTTGATAACAAATGAGAAGCTTTAGCTTGTGATTCTTCAAATCAAATCCTCTTAGTCCTTGATCTCAGTTTATGGACTTGACTTGCAGCATATCCAAAAAGTATTTGAATTTGCTAAGTGTGACAAATTTTGTATACATGTTACCATGATTATCACTTGTGTGCACCTTTGCAACATTTATCTCACCCCTTTCAATGACATCTCTTACGAAATGAAGCCTGATGTCTATATGTTTGGTTCTTTCATGATACATTTGATTTTTACTCAAATGAATGACACTTTGGCTGTCACAATTTATGCAAACAGATTCTTGTTTGACACCAAGTTCAGTGATGAATCCTTTCAACCAAATTCCTTCTTTCACTGCTTCAGCAAGGGCAACATATTCAACTTCTGTTGTTGCTAATGCCACTATGTGTTGAAGATTAGCTTTCCAACTGACTGTGTTATTGAACACTGTGAACACATACCCTCTAAGAGATCTTTTATCTAAATCTCCAGCAAAATTAGAGTCTACAAATCCTTGGAGTGGTTTTGATGGTTCTGAACTTTTGTTGTATTCCAAACACATACTTTGAGTTCCTTTTAGGTACTTTAGAATCCATTTGACAGCTTGCCAATGACTCATCCCTAAATTTTCCATAAATATGCTTGTGACACTTACAGCATGGGAAATGTCTGATCTTGAGCAAACCATAGCATACATGATGCTCCATATGGCACTTGCATATGGTATTGTCTTCATGGTTTCTGTTTCCTAGTTTGTGTTTGGTGACATGGCTGAAGAAAGTTTGAAGTGACTGCAAATGGAGAGCTGGAAGCCTTTGATTCACTCATATTAAACCTATTTAGGACCTTTCCAATGTAGCTCTCTTGTGAAATTATCAATTTTCCTTGCTCTCTAATTCTGATGATTTCCATTCCTAGGATTCTCTTGGCTGGCCCCAAATCCTTCATCTCAAATTCTTTCTTCAGCTGGCTCTTCAATTTTTCTATTTCTTTCATACTTTAAGAAGCTATTAGCATGTCCTCCACATATAATAGCAAGTAAATGTATGTTGTTGATGATACTTGTTTGTAATACACACAACTATCAAAATTACTTCTAGCATAACTTTGACTAAGCATGGATGAACCAAATCTCAAATATCATTGTCTTGGTGATTGCTTTAGCCCATAGAGTGACCTTTTTAGCAAGCAGACCCATTCCTCCTTTTCTTGAGTCCTAAAGCCATCTGGTTGTTGCATTAAGATTGTTTCATTCAGATCACCATGGAGAAATGTTGTTTTGACGTCTATCTACCCTAGTTCCATGTCAAAGTGTGCTACCATGGCTAGAATTATCCTTATAGATGCATGCTTGACTACAGAAGAAAAGATTTCATTGTAGTCTACATCTTCCCTTTGAGTGAATCCCCTTGCTACTAGCCTTGCTTTGAACCTAGGTGGTTCAACTCCTGGAATTCCCTCCTTCCTCTTGAAGATCCACTTGCTGCCTACAATTCTGGAGTTGGCAGGCTTAGGTATGAGTTCCGAAGTGTTGTTCTTCTCCAATGATTTCAGCTCCTCAATCATAGCTAAAATCCATTTGTCTTTGTCTTGAGCCCTGACAGCTTCATTGTAGTTCCAGGGATATTCTTGTATGATTTCTTCAACAGCATGTAATGCATAACTGATCATGTCTGCATAACCATATCTTTGAGGGGGTTTTGATGTCCTTCTTTCTCTGTCCCTAATGAGGTTATAGTCATCTAATTCTTGTTCAGTTGGATTGTTATGGTCTGGAAACATAACATGTTCAACTGGGTTTGTATCTGTTCTGTCTTGTTGAGCCTGCGGTTGTTCTGAAACCAAGAACGTTCTTGGTTTTTGTTGTTCTTTCTCCTTTTCTGTAACTTGCTCCACCTCAAGATCATACTTCTCAGCTTCAATTTTATGTGAGCTTTTATTTGCAGCCTTGGTTAAGGACTTATATAGATCAACCTCATGAAACTTAACATCTCTGCTGATGATACATTTCCTATTTTTAGGACACCATATCCTATAACCTTTTACACCACTGGAATATCCAACAAAATGCCCTTTCTTGGCTCGAGGAACTAGCTTCCCTTCATTTACATGATAGTATGCAGCACATCCAAATACTTTTAGGTGACTGTAATTAGCAGCATGTCCAGTCCACATTTCTTGAGGGGTTTTGAGTTCAATTGATGTTGAAAGGCTCAGATTTATCAAATAGCAAGGTGTGTGGATAGCTTCTCCCCAAAATTGTGCAAGCATACCTGCATTTGACAGAATGCATCTCATTCTTTCAAGCAATATTCTATTCATCCTTTCAGCTAGGCTATTTTGTTGAGGTGTGTGTCTTACAATCCTATGCCTGTTCACACCATGAGTTTTGCAATAACTAGTGAATTCCTCATTGCTGAATTTAAGACCATTGTCTGTTCTTAGAGTCTTAATCCTTTTGCCAGTCCTGTTCTCAACCATAGACTTCTAATCTTTAAAGGTTTTTCATCCTTACTTTTCAACATGTAAATCCATACTTTTCTACTATAGTCATTAAGAAATGTAATGAAATACTTGTTACCTCCATGTGAAACAATCTTTGCAGGGCCCCATAGATCACTGTGAACATATTTCAGAATTCCTTTTGAGCAATGTTTCCCTATAGAGAACTTGATCCTATGCATCTTTCCATACACACAATGCTCACAAAATTCAAGATCACTAATCTTGTCCCCACATAGCATTCCTTGTCTGTTTAGAACCTACATTCCTTTTAGACTTACATGTCCCAGCCTTTGATGCCACAGGCTGGCTTTGCTTGATGCTTGGACTGCCACAAGCATATTGGATCTTTAGGATTAAAAAAAATCCTTATGGCAGCTTGAACAAATATAAGGTCAGACTTGTGGCCAAGGGGTTTCATCAAACTCCGGGATGTGACTTTGATAAGACCTTTTCACTAGCTGTTAAGCCTGTGACCATCTGAATTATCCTTACTTTGGTACTCACAAACAAGTGGGACATTCAACAAATCGATATCAATAATGCTTTTCTCAAAGACTCATTTCACGAGGATATTTACATGGTTCAACCTCCTGGATTTGTCTCACCAGATAAGACTCTTGTTGGCAAACTTCATAAGTCACAGTATGGTTTAAAACAAGCACCTCGAACCTGTTTTGCAACTCTTAATGCCACTTTGTTGTCTTTTGGCTTTATTGCTAGTAAATGCGATCCTTCCTTGTTCATCTACAAACGTCCAAACTGCTGCCTTTATGTCTTGATTTAATTTATGTTGATGACATTCTTATCACCGGATCCTCCTCAACCATGATCACATATCTTATTTCCAAACTTAACCATAATTTTTTTTTTTTAAAATAGTCAGATGCCTTTGAATATTTTCTTGGCATTGAGGTAAAGAAACTGTCCAATGGCTCCCTTTATCTCACTCAATCCAAGTATATTACAGATCTCCTACAAAAGTCCAATATGCTTGAATCAAAAGGGATCTCTACTCCAATGGTCAGCAGTTGCAAACTCAGTAAATATGGGACTGATTGCCTCCCAGACCTTCACTTATACAGATCCACAATTGGCTCTTTACAATATGCAACTCGCACTCATCATGAAATCTCTTACTGTGTTAATAAAGTGTGTCAGTTTATGAGCAGGCATGTAGACACTCTCATTGGTGTGCAGTTAAAAGGATCCTCTGATATCTATATGTGGTTTCATGACTTTGGTCTCTTAATACAGCCTGACAAACTCTCTATTCCATTCACATTGAGAGCATATTTTGATGCTGACTGGGCCAGCAACCCCGACAGCAGAAGGTCTACTTCGGGATCTTGCATATTCCTTGGTCTGAATTTAATATCTTGGTCTTCTAAGAAACAAACTCTTGTTGCTCGATCTAGCACTGAAGCGGAATGCCTCATCATGCCAATACAACAACAAAAATTATATGGATTCAATCACTCTTACATGAGCTCCAAGTCAGATTTTAGGTCCCACTCTTCTATGTGACAACATGAGTACTGTTATGTTGGCTCAACCCGTTCTTCATTCCCAAACAAAACATATGGAGCTTGACATTCATTTTGTTCGCGAAAAGGTCATTGCAAAGCAGCTTGTTATCACTCATATTCCTGCTGCAGATCAGCTGGCCGATTGCTTCACCAATCGTTTCTCCTCTTTCAGTTTTGTTGACTTAAGACACAAGCTCAAAGTGCTTCAACCACCTTGAGCTTGAGGGGGGAATATTGGAATGTATCATAGGCTTGACTTGTAATCAACTTAGTTAATTAGAAGTGCTAACTACTTTCTATTATTGTAATTGAAATGTAACTCTAATTCTGCACTATATATATTCCTTGGTGCATTTTTTGTAATCAAGAGAATTATCTTAATAATGATACAAAAAGAGTTTGATCATCTTCTCTCTTTCATACAATTCTAACAAGCAAAAACAATTTCATTGTTAAAAAAACCGTTCAGCTAGCATGACTCTAAACAAAACAGGACAACAATATTTCATTTGTACCTTTGGAACTCCTGTTCACTTGGTCAGAAACTGTCAATTAACGTTATTAAAATAGCTTCTACCACTTCACCTATTTCTGCTGATCTGCTCCTCAAAACTAAGTGCTTTTCCACCAAAGTCAACTCTTGTTCCAGCACCATCAAAAGGGAGAGATAATTTTTTTTCTTCATAAATTCAGTGATATTTTTTATTGTTGCAAAAATATATTTTTTTTTTTATTTTTATAATGATTTTGGTTAAAAAAGTTTTAAAATGGTTAAACCAATTTTTTAATTAAGTTTAACTAACTAGTGTTTTAAATTTGTGGTTCAATTCATGAATAATTTAATTAGTATGAATTTTTGTTGTTATAGTGCAGTTCAATTTATAAACCAATTAATCATATGTTTTGCAAACCCCTACTAGTACCTTTTTATATAACCCATATGGATTGACTGTGATGGCAAGAATTGATCACCAAGGTGCTATGACAACATTGGAAGGCAATACCAAATTGAATGGAAACCTAAACACATAAATTCAACAATAATAAAAAAAGATGAAATTTTTTGTTTTGATTGAGAGAATGAATTGTGAAACAGGGGATACACTTGGATGGAGAACACAAGAACATGTTTCCTCTCTCAAACAGGGGATATTTTTAAAATGGTAAACTACCCAGGTATTTATCTCGTATCAATACTTGTACCGTATTCGTGGTACTCTGTTTTACTATATTATTTTATTACGAGTGAGTTAATTTGTGTATTAATATATTATTATTTGTATATTTGAGTTAATTTATTGTTGTAAGTAAACACAATTTGTGATTTTTAAAACTTTTATTTTAAATTTGTTTTGTAAATTAAATAATTTAACTCTCTTAATTAAATTATATAAAAAAATAATATTTTTTATTGACGTACCCGTACCTTGATTTTTTATAAAATGCCGTATTTCAAATCCGTACCCGTATTCAGCACCGGTACCATAAGAGAGGTTATTGACGTACTAAAAAATAGAGGGGTGTCAGTTTATTTAGATTGATTTCAGGGGAGGTCAATGTAATTTTTCTTCCATTTTATTTTACAATGTTTTTGAAAAATACTGTTTTGTATTCTTTTCGTCTCAAAATAATTGTCAATTTTGATAGGGTTGGATATCTTACTTGATTTGAGCTAAGGATTGAACGAGTGGAGGAGTTAAAAAGAATGAAGTTCAAATTCTAACGAAGGTGTAAAAAATACTAATTTGACTACCAACTAACTTTTGTTTATTAAATTTTTTTTTTTGTCAATTTTAATTTTCAAAATAACTTTAATTACCTTATTCCAATGGTATCCTCTAATGCGATAAATATTATATAACGAAGGGAATATTTTTATGAAAAATATTATTCTATAAAAGTTATTTGTGAATTTCCATAATTCTATAATAATGTAAATGTATAAAATAAGAAGAAAAAAAAAGAACAGTTTACTATTCTGAAATGAAATATAAATAAAAATGATATTTAAAAAGTTGATGTGTCTGGATTTAATTTTTAATCAAATACATCAACTTTTCAGATGTCATTTTTGTTTATATTTCATTTCAAAGAAAGTATATCTTAAGAATGACTTATTTATGATTTTAATCCCTGTAAAATGTCTTTATTTTGATTTTAATCATTGTAAAAATAATTTTTTATTAATATCTCTACAAATTGCAAAAAAAATTAAAAAAATCATTTCTATTAAAAACACATAGGGGACCAAATTTTGATGATGTGGCGGTGATTGATGTAACGCCCCATATTTTTAATTCAAAAGTTACTTAAAAAAATACTTATTGTTTGGAAAAGTTTACGATTTTTTTTTGAATACTTAGCATTTATTCATTTAAATAATTAGTAAGAAACACATTATTTAATATCATTAAGAAAATATTTATTCAAAATTTAAAACAAAGTAAATGCAATTATTCATAACGGAAGGGAACCACTTCCGTATTTCTAAAATTCTAGTACATTTTAAAAGTTTGTGACAAAAGATTAAAAAGAACTTAGAAATATTGCGACAACTCTATTATTACAAAATTGTCTCGAAAAACCCATTGTTACCCCACGTTCGCCGCACATCAATACTCATTAACTACTCCTAAAATGTTGTTGTAAGGGTCAGTTTTATTCCATCATCCACATCAAACCAAAGCTAAACATATGAAAGAATAACACAAAACATATAAAAGTAAAAACTTCCAATTTAAAAGAAAAAATGCGCAAACCGGTAAATTGTATATCAAACATATGCATTGTGCATGCTCCTAAAACTATATGATCTGGATATCAACCTGCCACTAAGGCAACTTCCACACAGAAAGGTCACCCATACCAATGGGGAAATCAAACCTGCCACTAAGGCAACTCCCACGAAGATGCATATGCCATGACATGATGATATAGTATCAAACATATATATACTCCCACACAGCCCACTAAGAATCATGTCATATGCATTCAAAATTACTTTTCAAAATCATCTCTTATTCACATATCACTAAGAACACATACAACACATCCTTATCATGAGTATCACATAATCATAGACAAATAATCATAAAAATTACGACTTTCACCACATACACATAAAAATAGAAACTTTATATCATATAGGCCATAAAAATTAACACTTTAACATATATGACAAGAAAATTCAAACTCCAATTCATATACATAATAAAAGTTAAAACTTTATCACATATAAGGTAAAAATTCAAACTTTATTTCATATTCATCGTAACACTACAATTTTATCACACATAGCATAAAATTTCATACTTTACTCCATAAAAGTCATATATTACAATTCAATCTCAATAAAAATTGGGGTTTTATCATTTTAATCCATTAGTCTACATTTATTCATTTTAAAATAGAAGCAATCACGATTATTTATTTCATGTCATCCAACCAACGGCCCAACTCTAATTTGTGTGGGGAAAAACCCATACCTTGGCCGCTTTTCTTCCTAGTACAAAGCTTTAAGCCCCACGGAGTTGTTCACAAGGAAAAAAGTTCAAAGCTTGGATACACGAAGAAAATGAGGTGTGAAGTTGAATGGCTAGAGTTTCGGAATTTTGTTTGTTATTAGTGAGTATACAAAAATTGTGAACTTAGGGAAATTTAAAGTGAAAATTGTTGGTTAGATAATGTTGGGCCTAAATGAAAAATAAGAGGGGTAAAATGTCATTTTTTTTTTGTTAACCTTGATAATAAAAACCAAGCCACAAACACATAGCCCACTGTTATACTAATTCAAGTGGGTTGGGTCACACTAAGCTTTAAACCCTTAGTCCAATTTCTTCTTGCACTAAAAAACACATCTACATATAATATATCTCTACTTATATATATGTATATATTTGAACTCCCCATATATTTAAATAATTCTTATTAATAACTTTATCAACTACAAAAATCGAACAAGGCAAATAATTATCACACATAATTTAATATTGAATAATATTGATAGGTTCTAATTATTTTTAAATAATAAATTTAGAGGATGTTACACTAAGGTTTCAATAAGAATGATCAAAATAGAATTACGAATACAAAGTTTACGTATAGTATATATAGTAATCCATAAAATAAAGGACTCAATAACTTAAACCCAAAGACTAATATCTAGCACTTCCATTTAACACAGTGCACATTTCACATTTTTACACCTATTTTTCAGTGGTTTTTATTTTCATTTCATTTTTCAACTTTTTGTATAAATTTTCTTTGTTAAAATTTTTTTTGTATGGTGGGATATTTTAAATGGTTTCTTTTTACAAAGTGATGTGGTTTTATTAATAAATGCATTTTGATTAACTAATACTTCTTTTTCTTTTCAATACAATAATTCTCTTTAAGAATCTCATCAAAATAAAATAAATATATATTTTAAAATACGGTTGTTCTCAAATTTCAAATTTAGTTTCTACAAAGAAATATAAATATTACATTAGTCTCACAATTAATCCCACATCGCACGAGACAACCACATCACACTAGTTTGTTAGTTCACTCCCAAAAACTTCATAAAATTGAGAGCATGAGAAAAAGATGAAATTTTGTTCACGTTACATTAATAACCTTGTAGGTTTTCATTTAACTAACCATTTAAGTGTTTGATTTAAGGGTCAAAAGCATTTTTGCCCCCTAGTCTTTTAAATTAGTTACATTTTCCACCCTCATTTATTAAATTAAGCATTTTCCTCGCTAATTAAATACTATCTATTATAATGCTCTCTTTAGTGTGATTCTTCTGTTAAAGTTGATGGAAAAAGTTAATAAAATCATTCAATAAATTTGAAATAACGAGATTGTCAAAACCGTCCAATATATGTCTATTGGAAGGACAAATAAACGAAAAAAGAGATTATAGAGTGATGTGTATACAATATGTGCATGTGATATTTGGTGTTCAAGGAAATTTACAACAACAACAATTTTCTCCATTTAAAGTCTAGGTAACCATCTCCTCTTGGTTTCATTAATTGTAGAGAATAGAACTTTCAAAAGATTGTAAGTCTAAACGAAGACAAAAAATAAATTTTTATTTTGTGTTAATGATTTCTTTTGTTTTTGTAAACCTATTTCACCATAATAAATAATACAATAGTACCAGGTAGACGAAGATGAATTGAAAGGTGATAGTGTAGATCCTAACGCTTGTGGATAAAATTGTCTTTTTATTTATGACAAATAGTTTTTAAACATTTTCTTTTTTCTTTTAACGGGAAAATGTAGTTAAAGGAAAAACAATAATAATTACAATTAAATTAGGAAAGAAAATGTTTAATTCAGTAAAGAGGATGGATAGTGAAACTAACGTTAAATATAAAGTGAAAAAGTACATTGAACTCTTATTTAAAACTAAAAAGAGGAAAAACAAATAGATTTTTTTTTTTTTAAATTTTCTTTTTAGTCTTTTATCTTATTTAGTTGTAACAGTTTGATCTTTTATATTTTTTTATGTCAGATTGAACATTTGTGTTTTAAAATGTGCAAAAATTGATCTTTTATTTATTTATTTTATAAAATGTTGATGTTTCAAGCCACTGTCAATTTTTAGTTAATTTATTTTCAAAAATACTTTTTTTTTAAAAGGTTAAGAAAACCCAGAAAAAGTTCATATCATCTTCATCATTAAATCCATAAGAGAAAAAAAAGACAAAAATTACCAATATAAAAATAAACCCTAAATAATCTTCAATTCATTCTAAAAGATCCCTAAAAAATTCCTCAAATTTGATTCCAAGTAGTGTCTTAAACCTGGAAAAAAATTGTTTCTTCCTTCCATCTTCATACTTCCTACTCTCTCTCTCAAACACACATTGTGAAATCTGCACCGAATCTCTCTCGACTTCTCTCCTTCCCCAACCTTTCTCTCACCCTCTATCCCACAAATCCTCCTTATTAACAAGAGACCATAATTATGGGGGTTCATATGGAGCTTAGTGGTTGGACTCGAGGGATTGAGAATTAAGTTAACTGATCTAGTTAGGACTTAGGAGTCTCATTGATACGACTTGTTATCTATTTAGGCGATGACAACTAGTGGTGCACCTAGTGTGAAATACATAACGCTAGAAAAAAAAGAAATTTTGTTGGTGAAATATGACATTTTCAATTTTAGTTTGATTCTGACGGTTCTGGGTGTGAAGATAATCATTAGAAGAGAAAGGAACAAAGAGAGAAATTCAAAAATTATTTTTGTAATATTTTAATTATAATTACTAATGATGATATTAAAGTGATTTCTAAGAGTAAAAAATATTTAAAATTCCATGTCATTAGCATATGTCTAGCTACACAATTTTTGGACATATGAAAAGGTTATATTATCATTTTTCAGACTCCTCTACATCTATGATGGAGACTAGGTGCGAGTCTCTTTCTCGGAGAACACATTTTTTCTTTTTCTCTTAAATGAATTGCTCAATACGCACTACCCTCGAAGCCAATTCGTTCAAGTCGTGGTAGGCTTATCCAACAAATATTTCTCTAAGCTAAGGATGCATACTACTAATGGTAATTGAAGCATAGTCTGTGTCAGAAAATTGGACTGAGCATTTATTTGCCTTTTCCTAAACCTTTATATGAAGTCAACAACCAATTCGTCAACTTGTTGTCTCAAATTCATGTAGTCAACTGTCATATCCTTAAATCGAGGCCAAAAATATGTGCCATGGAAACACCTTTCTAGGTCTGCCTAGTTTTAAATTAAGTTTGGTGGGAGAGAGGAATACCCCGTAAATATTGTTCATGTTAATGATTAAGAGAAAAATTGTAATTTATGGAACTCGTTCTAATTTCCCTCAATGCACTGCACAATAAAACTTCCAATATGGTCAATTGTTAACTTGCCAACTTCCACAAAAAATTGGCAAAGTAAGGAGTCTTGTAACCTCTAGGTAGCAGCACCAACCTGTCCACCCACTCAAAATAAGGCTTCCTATACATAGGCCTATCCACAGGTTTCAGATGAACCCCAAAGTACCTCTTGACAATATCGATTATGAGGTTAGGATTCAACAACTATTTTCCAATATGTCTAGCCTCAGCTACAGTTGGATGACGCCACATGTTATCTGGAGGGTTTTGAAAACCTTGTTGAAATTGAACTTGACGTGGGGGATTACCCCATTGCTACTCCTGGTTCATTGCAATAGAATTTCTCATAGGAGTTCTTGAGACCACTAGTGTGTTGTGTTGGTAAAATGGATTTGTAATCAATGTAAGTTCACCAACATAACCACTAGCTAATTGTGGTATAGTTGAACCCATTCATTTGATTTTTGGTACATAAGGGCGTGATAGGTATGTTGTGGGGTTAGTCGATACAAATGGGTAATATCCCTATGGATGTTGAGTTAGACACTCCATAAGACTTAAGAATCCCTCTACTAAAGGGTTGTCCTCCAACGCGTGACACATTGTTTTCTTGCAAAGTGTTGCCAAAAGGCAAAACTTGCGACATACACATTTGGCTTACTGCCTTAGGTGGCCTTTTTATCATACGTACCTTCCAATGTTGAAGGTTAGCCTCACTATATGTAACACTCACCATTGGTTTCCCTATAGCTGTGGAAAAAGTACTAGGCTAATAATTAAAAGGAATAGAAGATACTTGTTATATAGAACTCGACTGCACCTTTGAAGGCCCTATCGTTGCAATAATCAGATAACTTTGAGTTATAATGCCTGCCGACGTTGGTTCCCTTGGATTGGGGAGGTGACGGAATGGTCAACAAAGTTGGCTCGTTTGGCCTCTAACACTCCGGCTTGTTGAACCTCATTGTGAACTATGAGTTTAACAATGTTATCAAGTTGCTGTGATACATGATACATGATGTCATGTATCCCTAGGTTAATATGATGTCTAATGAAAGGCGTAGAAGTTGTTGAGAGACATGTTCAGGTGCATTCATTGTTGCGCTTCTGGAGCGTAGGGGACAAAAGTGGAAGTTGCATTCCTAACGTTGGTGGAGGGTCATTAGGTGTTTGTTGGCATGAACTTTTAGATGTTGATCAAGACATTTGATCCACACTACTCAGACTTTTACTAGAATTCAAGTGCATTCGCCAAACGTAACTGTGACTTGGCAAACTGAACATGTCAATGGTTATTATCGTAGTAGTTTCACTAGGGTGCTAAAATTGTTGTAGGAACTTAAGATTAATTGAGGTATCGACTAATTGCTCTCAACCATAATTCCTTTATCTTTAAACAATTACATCAAAGAAATAACTATAACCCTCAACTATAGGCTCCTTAACTACTCCGAAGAGTGTTAAGTACAATGTGTGGGTATTTTGAGCTACTAAATTAAGAAATGCATAAAAGTAAACCAAAATGATAGAGATAAAACGCGTAAAAAGATTGTTTGATTGGTTGAGTGTGTTTTGAAAATTTACAAGTGTTGGTATTTATAGGCAAATGCTAGTCTTAGTTACTATAATCATGGCCCACAAAAATGTAGGCTTGCTCAGCTATTTATGTGGCTAATGCATGATTGTTCTTACTATTGGGAAACTGTGGCGTATTACAACTGGCTCATCTTTCATATTTTCAGGGCATGTTTCTTTGTCAACATCTACTCATGTTTTTTCCTCATATAATGGCACTAAAAACGTGGAACACGAATGTAACTGCCAAATTCTCAAGTTTTATTGAGCTTTAACCAGTTATTACGTCGTTACGACTTTTGTTGATCTCTTTTAACTTGAGAAAGATTCCAGTGACTGATATTCAACTTTGTTTTTATTCTCTTGACACTACAAGAAAAAAAGTGTTTTGCGGCGGTTAAAAGGGGGTTTGCGGCGGTTGTAACCGCCGCAATGTGATGTTTGCGACAGTTTCCCAACCGTCGCAGATTCGTGCGTCGCGAGACAGTTTTGCGACGGTTAAAAAAACCGTCGCTCCAACTGCCGCAAATTTTTTGCGACGGTTATAACCGCCTCCAACAGGAACACTTATATTTTGGTCCAGGAGGGTGTTGCGACGGTTACCAACCGCCGTTATGTACTTTTTGCGACGGTTACAAACCGTTGCAAACTTAATTTTTTTTTTGCTTTTCTTTTGTTTTTTTTTTTTTTTCATTTTTCATTAATTTAATTAAAATAAAAAATATTCATAAATCTCATTCATATAACTAAAATACACAGATATAAAATTATAAATAAACCTCATTCATATAATATATTCAAAAGTAACAACCATACATTAAATTAATTAAAACAATAAATAAATTTGTTTAAATATTCAAAAACCAAAATATTAATAAAGTGACTGAACATGTAAAACAACATCAAACTTAGTTCATAAATAATCTAAATAGTCCCTAATGATGTTCCATTATTAGACGGACAACTAGAATCAGCAGAACGTCTTCTATCTCTTGGTAATTCAAAGTATATGTTGCCTGAAAAAACATATAAGTATATATATTAAATTCAACCTCACTTTTTCATACATAATCAAAACTTTAATATTAACATCAAACTAATTAAACTCTAACAAGATCAAAGGCTTAAAATCAAAACATGCAAACATCAAACTAACACCCTCGATTTGATAGTGGTGACAAACAACTCAAATAGAAGACTAAACCATGATCTATGATTTCATTACAACAATATAAATAAATAAAATATTTCGAACTAATGGACATTATTATGATTAATTAATGTCATATTGTACTAAAATTCAACAAAGACATTGACATTACAATCACATTTTCAGCAAATAGTCTTGCAAACATGACACCAATCACTACAAGAAAATTTGTCATTACCTACGGCAAATTAAGAATATATGAAAACAAGTAAATTAAGATATTATTATATAAACAAACAAGTTCAATACTTGACACTTGTTTCATGGTTAACCAAATCAAGTGTAGTAAAACCTTTACATTTATGTCTAAAAGAGAATAAGTGATTACTCATGTGATTACAAGAGAATAAGTGATATATAGTTAAAGCTTAAAGCATAAAGCATATATAGTTATATATAAACACACCTCAGTATATCATGAATGTAGCAAGTTTTTCAAAATTCAAAGAAACTCTGCATTTATTTCTTAATTCTTAAGACACTAAACAAGTGATCATTCAACACGCGCAGTAGTATCAACATCTCAAACAATGTTGTCAATCGTAGACTGCAAAAAATAGCAGTTTATTCAAATCCGCTATAGCTGCTAGTATTTGACAACACTTGATACTAAATAACATATTGTAGAATAATAGTAAGTTGTTTAAATTCCGCTACGTTAAAGCGTTGCTATTTGACAACACTGATCACAAACCTGACATAACAATAAATCTTACTATGTAACACTTCCCACAACAAGCAAAAACCTTGAAAAGACTTACCTTGAAATCTACATTTGAACGCATGCGCAAAATGGTGCTAAACTCTAGATCCGTAAGTATGGTGCGCCATTTTCCAGCCCCGTATTTGACTACTCCAGCTTTCAGAGCTGCCTCTTCTTCTGCAGTCCAAATGCTTAGTTACATTATCAGGCCTTGTTACAAAACCAAATGCTTAGTTACATTATCATAAATAATCCTTCAAATATGTGTCAGCACAGGATCAAGATAACAATCATAAACATTTAAACATATAATGGTAAATAATAAGTCACAGACCAACTCTATCAAAAGAACACAAGCCATTGGAATTGGATGCAGAAAATCAGCATCTTCAACAAATTAATTGTGTGGTCCATTTATTCAATGCATAAACCAAATTCAAATGGCAATCACCCAAAAGTCACCCAAGTTGGTAGGCTACATGGATGCTAAAACATATCTATCTAGCTTACCACCACACAACCAAGGACATGGACAAAATATAAGTAACTCAACAAGCGCATGAGACATTTTATCGTCAATAGAAAGAGATAGCAATTCCAACCACCATAACCACACAATACTCACAAAGAAGGAAAGAAAAACAATTGAAAATCAACAATCATGCGAGGAGCAAATGACTTATGAAAACGGCTGCGCAAAATCAGAAATGTTTCGCTCTTTCGTTGTATTGAATCACAATCTATTTGAATGAACAAAGAAGAGAAATACATAAATAAAAAGGTATATTGATCAAAAGAAAAGGTATATTCTACAAATAAGTAACTCAACAAAGAAAAGATGGAACAGATAACAAACTAAAAATACAATAAATAATCATCACCTCAAGCTATTATTGCCTTTGCCTTTCCTTCTGCATCCTTCGTGAGAAGGAATTGTCTATACAATAAATGAACAATGGATGAGAATAAAGATTTTAAATTTCTTCAATATTCTTATCTTTGATAGATTCCTTTTTATGTCTTTGATACAAAAAACAATCCCATTGAATTCGCCGCACTTGAGGAATTTGAGACCGAGAACTATAGAAAATTCCATATGATATATTCAAGGAGCTGAGTAGATGGCTTCCTATTCAACTCCATGCATAGGGAGAATAAATGGGGAACAATAACTTAACCAAAATCATGCATGACATGCAATTCAAAGCAAACAACCTATTCACCCACTTTGAAATGAGAATATGAATATAGAAAAAAAGTTACCAATGGTCTCTTAATTGAACAATGGGTTTTGAAACCATCTTCTTAAAGTGGCAGGGCTGCAATAGAAAGATATAGTATCAATTTTTTCATCGGTTGGCAGGGCTGCAATAGAAAGATATAGTATCAAATTTCCAAACAAAACAGTTGAGAAAACAAAAAAGCTAAAATTCCAGGTAACCACATTAAAATAACCCTGCCATAAAACCAATCCAAAAAAGAATAGAGGAAAATAAAATGGAAACAATCATTCCACTAACTAATACAAACAAAGTATATCACATTAGTCTTGTTTCTATCTCATAAAAACAAATTATATCCAAACAAAATGGTGAAAAACAGTCATAAAATCAAGTATATATTCCATAAAACAAGTAATCACCAAGGAGCTATCTCCTAGCACATTTAATTGAAAGAAGAAAAATAGTAAAAGTACCAATAACAAAGTACATAATTTAAAATAAATTGTCACAGTGACAAATTATCAATTCTGCCATAAGCACCAATGAGTTACTTTTTGGATGATCACAAATCATTCTACAATGCATGAACATACTAGAAAAGTGAGAGAAAGAGATTAAATGTTATGGTTACTAGAAAAAGTAGAACGATGTACCTGTGAAGAAGCGAGAAAGATTCTATATTAGTAAGAAAACATAATGTGTTTGGAGACAACCGCCGCCACCACATCGTCTCCGCCATCCACCACACCACAGTCAACACCGCCGCGCTCCTCTCTTACTCTTAAAAGCTCATCATTCCTAGTCCCTCAGTCTTCCCACCATTGAAGCTCAAACCAGAATTGTCCGTCGTGGACAAGACAAAGCCACAAATGCTAGATTCGAAAATGAGTTGCTGACACCGACACCTGGGTTGAAGTGTTCATGTGGGACTACTTTTTCTAGGAAGGAAAAGTTGAGAGATAAGTGCAAATGACTTCAGATTGAGAGATTGAAATTAGATAAAAGTTGAGAGATTAGACGACGACGGCAATGAAGTCAGATTTGGGGAGATTTGAGAGATTGAGATTTGGGGGAGATTGAGAAAAACAAAAGTGTATTTGTGAGGGATAGGGATTAGGGAAGGAAATAGAGATTTGGGGTTTTTGGAGCGCAAGATAAATGAAAAGAGGAACGCGGGATACTGAAATAGTTGAGTGGCTTTTTAGTTCAACAAAAGGATGGAGGCGGTTGGAAAAATCTGTCGCGGAAACCGCCATTAATTATCATTGAGGGCAGTTTTGCAAGAACCGTCGCAAACTGAGTGTCGTAAAATTGAAAATTTCTTGTAGTGTGACCTTACTTAGGCAAAGGGAAATTCAGCTCACCCTAAAATCGAAAGCTTGCCGATATCAACTAGCAAAATATTTATTTTTAAGTGTAAACCACAACATAACAGATGTGTACCATTTCACATAAAAGTAATGTAGAATTTGGAATTCATCTATGGATGAAGACGTAACACCCGAAGATAGATTACCATTTAAGTTGACAGGCCTCGACTTTTCGGATTAAGAGACATAAAAGTGAATGTGTTACTTTATCGATTGCAACTAAAAGATTTATATACAAGGTATTAATCAACTAACAATCTATAAGTTAGTTAAGCATTATAACTATCTAATACACAAAAAATGGACTAGTAATACAAACAACTAAGGCCCAACATAGACCATTAAATGACCTACAATACATCTAACATTCTCCCTTAAATCGAACTACAACAAGTAGTCCATTTACAATAGATAACAATTTGCACACTTTTATTCTTTCACGCAACTTTTTGAAGGCTTGTCAATATTTCATAGACTATCTATTTGAGTATTATAATGCACCAACTCAACTACTTCATCCTTAAAAAGATCACGAATAAAGTGAAACCTGATATCTATATGCTTGCTTTCATCATACATAATTAGGTTCTTTGACAGCTTTATAGTTGAACTATTATGACAAAAAATAAGTGTGCGCTGCTCTTGATGATGACCCAATCTTTCTAATATCCTTCTTAACCACACAACTTGACAAGCACAAGAGGTTGTAGCAACAAATTATGCCTATATGGTTGATAACGTAACATCTAAATGCTTCATGACATAACTCCATTTTCCATCATAAACACATACCTACAAGTGATTTTTCTGTCATCAATATCACCAATGAAATCACTGCCTAAAAGCTACCAGCTCACCTTTTCCAATTTTGCAATACTGAACACCAAAATTATCTATCCCTCTCAAATATCTAAGTGTTTTATTTGCGGCTAACATATGCATATTTGTTGGTTGCTACATATATCGACTAATTAGGCATACTGCAAAGATAATTTTGGTCTTGTAGCAGCCAAATATATCATATTGCCTACCATTTGTTTAAATCTTGTCACATCTACTTTGTCACCACTTACCTCCTTAGTAAGTCTACAATCAGGTACTATAGGACACTTCCCATCATTACAGGTTTCCATTCCAAACCCTTCTTGATAAATTAATACACAACCAAGTACTATAGGACACTTCCCATCATTACTCAAAATCTCTTAATGAATTAATTTTCGCTTATCGAATTGGACACATAAGTTGTCGTCTTGGTTTTGTTGCTCAACAAGAAAGGATCATTAGAGGTTCTTCTAGAATCCAAATTCCCTTTGACTTATCTGGAAATTTTTCCTAAACAATTATACAGACACAAAAGTCCCTTTGGATCTAGTACACAACACGCATTATATGAATAGTCTTTGTGTACTTCCCTATTGGGGATAGTCCTTTGGTCCTGGTTTTTTCTTCCAGTAGTCCTCTAGGTTTTTGCGCATCCTTGGTTTCAATGATACTGGTTTAAGTTGTTGCATTGATAATCTTTGTAGCACGTTGTATTTCAAAAACAAAATTAATAATAAATCTGACTATATTTTCTTTTTGTGTCAGTTGATATTTCTTAATTTAAGTATTTTTAAGGAATATATTGGAATCATTCCCTTTTTGAGAATTTTAGAAGTGTGTCTTATCTTTATATAGGACTTTGTTTGACCTAAATCTGATATTTACAACCCTAGATACATTTTTGGAAGCAACGCAGAACAAGTGACAACTATGACACAAGTAAGGAAACTTTAAATTTATTTTTCTCAGTTTTAGAATTTGAATTAGATGAGGCATATTGAACTCATTGTTGTAGGTTTTCTATTAGCTTTATAATGCCACAAAGAACATCTTAATTAGAATCACGTAGCTCAAGTTATGGTCAAAATAGTGCAGTAGTTCTTACTAATCTAAAGCTCTATTTAAACACCTTTTTGTGTTCCTTGGTCATTTTATTTGAAAATTTATGGTTTCCTCCTACCGTCAAGAACTTTGGTACACTTTATTTCTTCTCAGGTTATCCTAAGTCAATTGTGTTAGTTGCTTGACGAACGTAGAATTAAGGGCTATATTTAGTGTCAATATCATTTTTCAGAATTGGTTCAGTATATACTCAAAAATATGATTTCTCTTTTGTTTCTAAATTGTTCTTAGAAACTATACTTGTTCTTTTTCTTGATCATACTCCTTTATTGATCATGAACGTTTGTTGTTGTCTTTGATCTAATATCAAAATAAAATTATTTGATTTATAAGGTTACTTTTGTGATGAAATTTAAATAATCAGGTGTGGGGTTTACTTTGTACGGATGTATGTTATTCTTTCATCTAGGATTTGTAGCATAGTACGCGTGCAAGTCCTATTCTTGATGATATATATAATGAGATGGTTAAATCTTGTTCACATGATGATATATATAATGAGATGGTTAAATCTTGTTCACATAGATGATTAAGATTAAAAGAAAAAGTCATCAGACTTTTTTAAGTGATCATGCGTCATTTAATTAACTTTTAATCATGACCATTCTATATATATATATATATATATATATATGACTAAGTTGTTAGTTAAATGTTGATAATAAGGTTTGTTGGTGAGCTGATAATAATTGTTTATGTTATAGCATGATTGTGAGTTAATATGTTTAAATTTGTATTTTATTTCTGAGTAATTAATTAATCGATTGGTATAGGTTAATCAGTAAATGTGTTTAAAAGAAAGAAAAATCAGTTGTTAATCGATTAGGATTATGAATAGATCGACTATGATGTTAAAATGGAGAAAATTATTAAGTTTAATCGATTAAGACTAATAGAGTAAACGGTTAGGTATGAATTAATTGACTATTAAATCAATTAGGAAGTATGATTAATCGATTAAAATAACTGAAAATGCATAACTTACTTTAAGCGATGACCCCGTTGGAATTGATGGATTTAATCGATTAGAATACATAACTAATAGATTTAGTTAAGGTTTCAATATGTGTTTGTGTTTAAAATTATAATCTTTTTTTGACTTTTATCTTTGTAAGTTTTTAAACATCCCAGTAAATATAGTTTTATTTTAAAATACTCATTCAATCTAATTTTTGTTACAAAAATTGTAACACCGTTAAAATATAATCATTTTTAACAAAAACAAAACTTAAATATAATTAAATAAAATATTTTTTAACCTAAAATCAATCCTAAATATTTTAGTCTTCTTTTCTAGAAAAACCTAAATGACGCCTTCTTCTTTATCGTTTCAGTCCTCTTCTAATTGTAGAATTACTCACGTTGTGTCGCAATTCATAAAATAAAAATATTTAGAAAAACAATATGAATTTGATTAACTAGATCAACAATAAAGCTTAAAAGTTACTAAGGTTAAATAATGTTCAATTTAGTAATAATTATTAACGATAAGTTAGTTGTTAAGATTAAATCATGTTAAATGTCACTTAGTAGTTAATAGTAAATTAGTTTTAAGTGATTATGGTTAATAATGATAATAGTTATAAATGAAGGTTAAAACATAATCGATTAATAACCTTAGTTAAAATATTATTAAAATAAATAAACTTAGTTAATCGATTAGAACGTTGACTACAGTTAAGAATAATTTAGGTTAACAATTAATCAATTAAGATTTTAGGTTAATCACACTATGCGAAAAAGCGCATTTTACAATGCTTTTTTTAAGCCATTTATAGCGCTTTTTCAAAAAAATAAGCGCGGTAGTTACTAGCGCTGTAAAAAGATACAACAACGCTTTTTAAAATTAAAAAGCGTTGTAAAAAATGTGGATATATTACGCGATTGTTATACTCGTTTTACAACGCTCTTTAAATCCATGCAATAGCGCTTCATATGCATGCACCTATTACAGCGCTTATGTGAAAAAACACTGTAATATGTGCATTCAATAGATGCATTATTATGCACCTATTACAGCGCTTTTTTGAAAAAGCATTGTAATAGGTGCATTTAATTGTTTTATTATTATGCACCTATTACAGCGCTTTTCCAAAAAAGCGCTGTAATAGGTACATTCATATAGATGCATTATTATGCACCTTTTACAACGCTTTTTCAAAAAAGCGCTGTAATAGGTGCATTCATATAGATGCATTGTTATGCACCTTTTACAGCGCTTTTTCCAAAAAACGCTGTAGTAGGTGCATTCAATAGATACATTATTATGCATCTTTTACAGCGTTTTTTCAAAAAATCAATGTAGTAGGTGCATTCTAATGCATGTTTTACAGCGCTTTTTTGAGAAAGCGCTATAAAAGGTTTTTATTTTTTTTTTAATTTTTTTTTATTTTTCTTATTTTAGTTTTATTAAAAATGCTGTAAATTTTAAAAAACGCTTTTTGGTTTTTTATGGCATTTTTTTAGAAAGCGCTGTCTTTTAATTTTTATTCCAAAATCATTTTCATCCAGAATCAGTTCACAATCATTTCACAAAAATCAGTACACAACAACACAGAACTACATATTCACAACAATTAGTTCATATTTACAACTATATAACTTTACATATTTACAAAATCAGTTCACAACAACACAGAACTACATGTATACAACAATTCCTTGCACATAATAGAACTACCATATTCACAACAGCCCATAACTACATATTCACAACTACCTATTCATATAACTATCAGATTCACTATCATATTCATACAACTACATATTCATATTCACAACTATCAGTTCACAACTACATATTCACAACAAGACAGAACTACCATATCCCTTGCAGCATGCAATTTCCCAGCAAATCAAATAATCTTCATTTCAATCACATACTGACTCCAGTCTTCCTTTATTTCAATTAGATCTCTTTCAGAGTATGTTGAACTTGAATTGTCAAAGTACTGTGCGATATAAAAATTAAACATAAATAAGTTAGAATCAAATATATACATAGTTTATATATGAAAATCAAATAATGAAAATACCGTACCATTTTTGGGATTATAATTTGATTCTTGTCAACAATCTCCTTCATGAATCGCAATACATAGTACCCACAGTCGATGTTGTTAGTTTGACGAGAGCACTATAAAATAAAACATATAAGTCAATAATTATTTGTGCATTGATTGTAAATGAAATTTTAAAAGCATATATTTCAAACCTTTATTGGAATCCATGTGATGTTATTTGACTTTTGCTTCGACACTGTAGCACCTCTTTGAGCTCGAAAAACTTGTAAAGCACTATCGAATAAATAAATGTGATTATTATAGCATTAACAAACACATTATATATATATATATATATGTAAAAAATAAATGAATATTACTTACGTGTCGAACATAGTCTTTATCTTGGGGTGATTGTTGTAATGGCCGTGCAAGGGATCTAGGTAGTATATAACTTCAGAGGTCGCATTGATTGCAAATAGCACCCAATGTGCCCTACAACAACAAAAATTTGGTTTACACAACTAATAAATTAAGATCTCATAAATTTAAAAAGATATAAATAAAGAATATATAATTACGTACCCTGAATTATATGGTGCAAGGAACAACTTATCTTTCTCTTTATTTCCTAATAGTATATCTACAACGTATTTTTTTACATTCAATGGATCGTGTTTAAGCATCGAAATGTTATGCAGAGACAATAATGAAAATCTATTTGACAATCTGCGCGTGCACACGAACTTCTCATACAAAAATCTTCAATGAAAATTTCAAATTAGATTAATTACCAATAAATTAAATTAATTACAAATAAATGCAATTAAAAGTAGTTTTTACCTCATGTATAAGCTGATGACAGTAACACTCAACTCCTTATGGTCGAGAAGTTCGTATATGTGCTATTTTTCAAAATATTCTTCATACTCATCTCCGAATATAGCTTTATCAATGCTTATTATTCGTGAATCGTTGTCGCTGCCCATATTTTTTTTTGCCTGTATGTCAAGACACGACCCATATCGAGCAAGTCGTGGCTGACTTATTTTAGGAGCAGGAGCAACAACTAATTTTACACGATCTAGTTTTTGAGTAGCAACTTTGGCCGCTTTATTACCCTCCAACTTTTGCAGTTTGCCAGCTTTATTTGCCTCCAATTTTTGAAGTTTGCCGACTTTATTTTTACCACGAGCATCCAGTTGTGGTGCGGCAGTTGGCTTGCTGTGCGGGTGGTTTATTGGATTGAATCTGAAAAAATGAGGTTAATCAGTTTGTTAGTTTATTGAATCTGAAAAAATGACAAACCTTACAGAATAAATGTGACAAACCTTTTCAGGCGATGTGACTGTTTCGTTTATGGGAATCTTCTTATCATTTCCTTTAGACTTTGTTTGAATCTAAATAAATGTGAAATTAAAGTTAACATCGGAAAAATTCAGCAATTAATTATAATCAATTAAACATACATTTCAATTAATTAAACATACCTTATCAAGGGCAACAAGATGTTTAGGCCATGCCATGTAAATGCCAATTGCTTCGCCTAAATAATTCAGATCTGCATCGTTGTCCGGTATAGGCAACGGTGCATTTGGTTCTAAAGCAATAACTGGTGATACTTTGACATGGCCCCCAGGGATCGGTGTGTTGTGCAATACTTCGCCCAGAGTATTGCACAATGTTCCTTTTCCAACCTTCCGATGAGTAGAGGAGGATAAGTACAACACGCATGGAGTGACACCCTAAATCAATGGTTAATACATAACTATGTGAAACAATTAGCTTGAATGAATTTCTTATTTTATTAAGTAATTAATTACCTCAGGAAGACTTTTGAGACCAACATTGCAACTCGCGTTTTCACTCTCCATTTGATTTTCACGTTAGAGCTGATCTGCAAGTTGCTTGTCTTTATTCGTCTTCACCAAGAATGCCACTTGCTCTGTTAATACTTTGATCTTCTCTAATACTTCCTCGTAAGATGGATTTTGGCGCTTTTCTTGTGAAAAATAGCTTCTAGGAGTTACGCCAAATCCTTTCCCCCTCACGCGGCCGGAATATTCAGGAACATTAAACACTTTACCTAGTATGTCCCTGCAACTAGCCTTGTTGTCCTCTTGATTTTCCGAACTTTGTTCGAGATTCGCCTAAAATATATACATGTAGGATTAAAAAGATTAGTTGTATATCAATTTTAAAATAAAATATTAAAAAATATTAAAGTGATAAATATACTTACACAAAGTTCTATTACTTTTTGAACATTTTCGTTATCAACTACTCCGTCTTTATTTACGCGAGCTTCCTTCCACAATATATGACGACCCAACGGTTGATCGGATTCTCGTTAAGATCATAAACAAATTAAATATTAGTTAGAAAGTATAGTTTATAATGTACCACATTATATAAAAGTGATGTTTAATTACTTACAAGTTTTTGCTCTAGACGTGCATATCCCATACGAGATTTCTTGCATGGGTCGGGAATAATTTTTGCCCTCTTGCGATTTGCCTTACTAATATTCTATATAAAAAAATAATAATCTTGTAAAAATTTAAAATACGCTATGAATATGAATAATAAAACACAAATGCTAATAAAATATTCACTTACAACAAACACGGGGTCTGAATGTTTTTCTACGAATGCGCTCCATTCCTCATTTGATATATAATGTTTATATATATTTGGAGCTTCCGCATTCATATTTCCATCTCGGTCTCTTAGATAGCAATTTGAGAGGTGAGATCTAAAACCCCGGTGTATTTTCCCGAAAACTCTCAGCATGTAACTCTTTCTCACCTCGTCAACATCAAAAGCTGTCTGCAAACCAAATAAAGATATAGTTTGAGTAAAGTACTTCAAATCAGTTTGTAAAAAATTATAAGTAAAAAAGTGGAGTAAAAAATTACTTGTATATCAGCCCACAATACATCTTTTGCATCCTTCAATGCCTTATCTCTCCAATCATCTATTCTGATGGGGATATTCTGACGAACAACAGCTCCAATATAACTTGCAAACATTGAATTGTTGGGGTCAATTAGCTGATCACTCTCATTCCATCCCACCTAATAAACTCATATAGTAAGTACCTCAAATTATAAACAGCAAACAAAGTAAATAGCAAACAAAGTATAGTATAAACAACAAACAAAGAAAACAAAAAACAAAATATACCTCAAATTTTTGCCCAGTACTTCTTGCTTTTATAACATTTTGCATTATGGTTGCACCACGTTTGACTTCATTTTCGTAAGTCTTGGTGTTGCCAACTTCTTCATTTTGACATTCTAAATCTTTGTTGGTATCCGTTTATCTACAACAAGTTCAACATGAAGTTTAGTATAACTTCAACAAGTTCAACATGCAGTAGTCTAAGTACGTAGCAGTATAAGTTCAACATGCATTTTAGTGAAACAAAAAACTAATAAATACAATACCTGAAATAACGCTTTTTAATACTTAGGGTTACGGGTTCGTAGGGTTTGCTTAGTAACAAAGAAGAACAAGAACAGCGCAGAAGACGAACGAAGACGAAACGATCGTAGGGTTACGGGGTTTGCAGAATTACGTAATAAGGGTTACTAAAAAAATATGGTTACGTAATGAGA
This sequence comes from Cicer chorassanicum, assembly GCA_037974735.1. Taxonomy (NCBI): domain Eukaryota; kingdom Viridiplantae; phylum Streptophyta; class Magnoliopsida; order Fabales; family Fabaceae; genus Cicer; species Cicer chorassanicum. Next base: position 29,396,218 of record JBBPBP010009778.1, on the reverse strand, counting down.
AGGAGGATGAAGATGAGGAGGAAATAAGTGTATGAAGTTTACGTAATGAGGATTAGTAATGAGGAGGAAACAAGGGTAAGGTTCGTAGGGTTCGCAATGAGAAGGAGAACGAAGAGGAAACTGAAACACTCGTATGAAGTTTACGTTATGAAGAGGAAACTGAAGAGGTATACTGTTATATATAAAACCCTATTACAGCGCTTTTTTGAAAAAGCGATGTAATAGGTCTCATTATTTTATTTTTTAAAAGCCTACTACAATGCTTTTTTAGAAGCCTTTTAAAGCGCTTGTGAAAAAGCGGTGTAAAAGCCCTCCTTATTTTTATTTTTTGAAAGGCCTTTTACATCGCTTTAACACAAAATGCTTTAAAAGACTTCTTTGTTTTATTATATGCAAACGCTATGTGATCCTGTTACATCGCTTATGCAGAAAACGCTTTAAAAGACCTCCTTATTTTATTTTTTTAAAAGCATTTTACAGAGCTTTTGCAAAAGAGCGCTGTAATAGGGTTTTATATATAAAAGGCTTCTTTGTTTTATTGTATGCAAACACTATGTGATCCTTTTACAGTGCTTATGCAGAAAGCGCTTTAAAAGACCTGCTTATTTTATTTTTTTTAAACCCTATTACAACGCTTTTTCAAAAGAGCGCTGTAATAGGGTTTAAAATGCCTCTTTGTTGTATTATGTCCAAAGGTTGTGTGACCCTTTTACAGCGCTTATGAAGAAAACGCTTTAAAAGACCTCTTTATTTTATTTTTTTAAAACCCTATTACACCGCTTTTTCAAAAGAGAACTGTAATAGAGTTTTATATATAAAATGCCTCTTTGTTTTATTATGTCCAAGGGTTGTGTGACTTCATCATGATCATCTCTAAGATATAAACCATCATCAGTTGAATCAATTTCATGTGGTTGTGATGTTGCAAAGAAAAGATCATTACCAACATCTTCATCATTATTGTTATCATCACTTATTTTATTGGTCGATAGGACAACAAACCATTTATCATTAGCAGGATCAGTGACATAAAACACTTGTTAAGCTTGCGACGCTAAAATAAAAGGCTCATATTTGTATCCCACCCTATTAAAATCGACAATCAAGAACCCTAACTCATCAATCCGAACGCCATTATTATTATAGACCCACTTGCAACCAAATATGGGAACACGAAACATTGTGTAGTCTAGCTCCCATATGCGCTCGATAACCCTAAAATCTGATAGATTTGCATATATTGGGTTCTTGTCTTTTGCACTTGAGATATGCATCGTTTCAGCTACGAGAGTGACTCCGCTATTTTGCATAGTGGTTTGATCATCTAGTTCTTTGGTATAAAATGTGTAGCCGTTAATTACATAACCGGTGTAAGAAAAGACATGTAAACTCGGACCATTTGCTAGCCACCTCAATCTCTGTGAAATTGATCTGGGGTCTATATCAAACTTTGACTTTATGTGATTTTTTAACCATGTTATGAAACTTCGATTGTGCTCTCGAGTTATCAAATTTTGATTCCTATTCATGTTTAAACTAGATAACTGATCCATGTGTATTGTAACATACGGTTGAACCTCATCATCATTGTGCAGAACATACAATTGTGCCTGCTCCCATTCTGTCCTTGATATAGTCATTAGTCTCTTCGAATTATCCATTCTCCTGATAATCTTCCCGAATGATGAGACATGGGAAGTTCTATGGATTCAACATTGGACAAATTTCAGTACAAAATTCAGCAGCTTCTTCGACAATGTACCGTTCAGCAATACAACCTTCTGGTCGACTTCTACTTTTTACGTACCCTTTTAATATTTTCACATATCGTTCTATCGGGTACATCCATCTCATATAAGCTGGTCCACAAAGTTGTGTCTCCTTAACAAGATGAACAGTAAGGTGAACCATTATATCAAAAAACGAGGGTGGGAAATACGTTTCAAGCTCACACAAAGTAACAACAATTTCCCTCTGCAATGTCGGTAATTTTTTAGGATCGATCACTTAACTACAAATTTTCCTGAAGAAGAAACATAATTTAGTTATGGCTCGGCGAACTTTTTTAGCTAAAATTGAACGTATACCTATTGGTAGCAAATGCTCCATTAGAATATGACAATCATGGGTCTTCAAACCTTTTAACTTGAGGTCTTTCATACAAACTAAAGTTTTAATGTTTGAAGAGTATCCTTTTGGAACTTTAACTTCGTGTAGAAATTTACACAAAACAGTTTTTTCCTTTCTAGATAGAGTATGAGCGGCTGGAGGTAGATACGGGCGATTTCCTTTCTTTACGGGACCCAATTCATTTCTTATTCCCATATCGACCAAGTCCAATCTTGCATTGATGTCATCCTTAGACTTTCCTAGTACATTGAGTAACATACCAATAACACTGTCAAATACATTTTTCTCAATATGCATCACATCAAGAAAATGTCTTACATACAATGACTTCCAATATGGCAATTCAAAGAAAATTGACTTTTTCTTCCACCCAGTTTTGACCAGCTCTCCCGTAAAAGGTTTGCCAAATTTATTGGTCAAACCTTGTACTTTCTCAAGTATTTGATATCCAGTCGATGCTACAGGAGCTCTATCTTCCTATGATTTTCCATTGAATGCATTTCTCCACCCACGATACTGATGACTATAAGGTAAAAATCTACGATGTCCAAGAAAATCATTAATTGTGCCAAACAACATAGCCCTCAAATTGAAACATTCTTTCTTATAGCCGTCATAAACTTCCACACCTGTCTCCCACATAATTTTTAAATCTTCAATTAAAGGAGTCAAGTATACCTCGATATCATTCGCTGGTTGTTTGGGTCAAGAAATTAACAGAGACAACATCATAAACTTACGCTTCATACATAACCATGGAGGTAGGTTATAAATCAACAAAATCACAGGCCACGTGCTGTGTGAGATGCTTTGAAGACTATGTGGATTCATTCTATCAGTAGAAAGTGCAAGGCGTAGATTTCTTGACTTTATCCCGAATTTAGGATACTCGTGATCAATTTTTGCCCATTGCAGAGAATCTGCAGGGTGTCGAAACTTTCCATCTCTAATTCTTTCATCCGCATGCCATGTCAAGTGTTTTGAATCTTCTTCACTGCGATACATGCGCCTAAATCTTGGTATTATAGGAAAATACCACACGACTTTTGCTGGAGTAGATTCTTTCTTCTTATATCGAGAGACATTGCATTTCAGACACGCCTTTAGTAATTCATATTCATTTCGAAATAAAATGCAATCGTTAGGATACACATGAATCCTTTCGTAACTCATACCAATAGAGCACAAAATTTGTTTAGCCTCGTAGGTTCGACTGGGAAGTTCATTATCATCTAGCAACATATCTTTTAAAAGTGTTAGTAATTATGTGAAGCTTTTATCAGACCATCCATTACTCTCTTTTAAGTTGTACAACTTTAATATCGCCGAAAGTCTTGTGAATTTAGTACAACCATTATATAATGGTTTCTCTGCATCACTCAACAAACTCTCAAACATTTTAGGACAATCACAAAGATCTTCTTCAACTGCTTTTGCAATCTCCTCAACTCGGTCCGGCTCATATGTATCTGTGTCGAAATCAGTTGAAGCATATGTATTTGTGTGGGTGTTTCCATTTATTTTCTCACCATGTCTTATCCAACATGTATAGCTTTGATCAATTCCATACCATACTAAATGTCCTTCCAATTCATCTGCTCTAACGCGTTTTCCAAAACAACATTTTAAACAAGGACAAACGACTCTATTTGGATCTTTTACATTCATCACTGCAAACTCAACAAACTCCTTCACTCCATTTTCATACTCTTTTGTCAATCGATTGGCAGACATCCATTTCCGGTCCATTTTATATGACCTATATATATAAATGCAGTTACACAAATAATAAGCATGATTTCAAGTCTGATATATATGACCTATATATAGTACACATATCTAATATTGGTCCAATATTGGTTTCAAAACAGAACATATATATCATGAGAACATATCTAATATCATGTAACAATTTCAAAACATAATATATCTAATATGTAACAATTTATCAATTTTAATTAGTGACAACAACAAATAAATAAATACAGTAGCTGAGACAACGTTGATCAATTTGTTTTAAAGGAGGAGCAACGTAGATCAATTTGTAGATGGGCGCACCGTAGATGAAAAGAGGGTTCCCATGGTAGAGGAGATGAGGGTTCGTAGGGTTAGGACAACGTATTAAATTTGGTATAAATTTGTTTTTATTTATTTAAAGTGAATGTTTTTTTATTTAAAATGAATGATTTTACAGTGCTTGTACAAAAAGCGCTCTAATAGGTCCTTTAATAATGTGAAAGCGCAAGCCTTTTACATCGCTGTAATAGGTCATTTGATTATGTGAAAGCGCAAGGCTTTTACAGCGCTTTAACAACAAGCGCTTTAAAAACTATGTAACATAAGGCGGGAGCACTACATTTTACAGTGCTTGTGTTTAAAGCGCTCAAAAAGCGCTGTAAAAGGCTATGTGAGAGCATTTCAATTTACAGCGCTTTTTTAAAAAAACGTTGTAAAAGAGTTGTAAACATTATGTGCAAGCGTATGTGACCCTATATGACCCTACAACAGCGCTTGTCAAAAAAGCGCTGTTGTATCATCTGTAATTTTTAAAAAATTGTACAACAGCGCTTGTATTCAATAAGCGCTGTAAAAGACGCGCTATAAAATGTCATTTTTGGCGTAGTGTCAATTAGAATATAGTTAGAAATTTAAAAAAAAACTTAGTTATTAATAGATGATAATTAATTAGGAGTTAAGCTAATAACTAACGAATATGTAATTATTAAGATAATGTTTACTTTATATGTTTGTTGGTGATGTGCATGTATCTGGTATGTGATAAATGTTAATTGTTGATGATGGTATCCTTTAATTTTTTATGACATCCTTAGTCGCAAATATGAACTAAGTGATGCTAAATGGTTCTCGGTCATAGATATGCATGGGCCAACATACGTCTGACAATGATGTTGATGTCGTGTTTGTTTATGTTGCATTCATATAAGTAGAATATGTTGGAGGGTCATCTTGTGATAGAATTGGAGCTCGAAGGCCGAAGAAACATTGAGGGTATCATTAGTAGGAAGTTCTTACGTAAAGGCGGTGCATATTATATGAGCATTCTACTGCATAAATTGAGTTACGTTGACTAGACACTGTTTTTCATAGGATAATAGGTGGCTTCTCTATTCATATCAACTCCAATGTTAGTTGGAACCATGTGTTAGAGTTAGTTGTTGATTAGGATGTATTGCATCCTAAAGAATATATGGATTGTAGTTAGGTAATTAATACATGAGCCATATTGGTTGACTGTTTATAATGTTGATATTATATGATGATGAAATAAGTGCTAAGTAATGGTCATGTTAATTAACTAGTAATTGTTAATTCACTACTCGAGTGTCACTCATGCTTGTTCCACTTTTGTTATGTGTTTGAATTGCAATTCTTGCTGTACACCCAACATTTTAGGTTCTAACCGTGAATGAAGTCTTGTAAAATGTTCTCACAATTTGACAATGAAGTTTAAAGACTCGAAGTCCTTAAGTTTAGTTACATTAAATTATGACCCAGTGACATGGCTTTTAGGGTAATTTTATAATTAGAAAGTTCTAATATTTTTTTTAATAACACCCTTTGCAAAATGATGAAGATATTATACTTTATCAAGATTTTTTTAGAAATAGGATTATACTGTATAAAGTTAACAAATAAGTTTGTGATATTTCAGAAAATTTTCTTTTATTTATTGTTAATTCCAAAGTTACAGGCACAAGGTGTCACACTCGTTGCTCCATCTATGGATAATGTTTCTTCAATGATCACTCATTGGTATCCTAAATATCAAAGATACGACAATTAATTTCTTATTCCTCTTTTGAAGAAAAATATCGCGCATTTGCTTCTACTACTCAATGAGTTACAATGGTTATGTTTTCTACTTAGTAACCTTTCTCACTAGCCTTCCCGTCTCACCGGTTGCTCCATTTATGGGTACTGTTTCTTCAATGATCACTCATTGGTATCCTAAATATCAAAGAAATGACAATCAATTTCTTATTCCTCTTTTGAAGAAAAATATTGCGCATTTGCTTCTACTACTCAATAAGTTACAATGGTTATGTTTTCTACTTAGTAACCTTTCTCATTAGCCTTCGTGTCTCACTGGTTGCTCCATTTATAGGTACTGTTTCTTCAATGATCACTCATTGGTATCCTAAATATCAAAGAAACGACAATCAGTTTCTTGTTCCTCTTTTGAAGAAAAGTATCGCCGATTTGCTTCTACTACTCAGTGAGTTACAATGGTTATGTTTTCTACTTAGTAATGTTTCTCATTAGCCTTCCCATCTCCCTACTTTGTACTATGGTTGCATGATTGAACTTCACATCATTGACCCTATTTTCCACGAGGGCGCCAAACATTTGGACATTGATTATCAAATTTTACTAAGACCTCTTGCCCTTATTTTGTTCATGAGTTGACCGTTAAGCTTGGAATGGTGGACATCTTTCTCCCTCCAACTTGCAGGGGATATTAATCACATATTGAGTTCATTAAACATGACTCATATTAGTTATTTTATATGCATTGATCCAATCCATCGAACTTGTTTTTGAAAATCTAATGAATCACATAGTTAATTTAATAAAATTCAATGGATTCCATTTTAACAAAATATTTAATTTTAATAAAATATTATATACTTATTTCAAAAAAAATTATTATAATTTTTTTTAAAACTAATTAATTCTAAAATTAGTTTTATTTATTGTTTCTCAAAAACTAATTTAAAAACTATTATTATAAAAACTGTTTTTAGAAAAAATAAAATTTTTAAATATTATTTTTATTACAAATATATTTATTATATTAAAAAAACAGAGTTCAAATAATGATTTATTTTTATTATAAAATAGAATTTTTATTTTTTTAAAAAAGATAATTTCTTAACTAAAAAAAAGATTATTTTTTAATAATTTTTTTTGTTGAAATAAAAAACAGAATGTATTATTTTTTTAAATAATAATTTATTAATTATTAGATTAAATAGGGTAGTGGTTGGTGGTGGCCTCCCGCATTGATGATTGCCAAAGCACCGTCTCAAGCCACCACCCTTATTATTTAATTATTAATTAAGAAATTAATTCGCCATTTAAAAAAAACTAATACACTGTTTTAAAAAAATAATATAATTAAATTTTAAATAAAATTTTTAAAATATTTTAAAAGAGTTATTTTCTATATTTAAAAAAAAATAATATATAAAGTTATTTTAAGAATAATATAAACCATTACTTATTTTTTTGCTACTATAAATAAAAATGATTATTATTATTATTGTAGGTATATAATTTATTATAATATTAAGAAAATTATTAAGTGGATTGGATGGATGGATATCCATCCTTTAAAATGTAATAATGGATGGATTAAGTGGTTTCTATTTCTTATGGGTGGATTGGATTGAATTATTTTAAGAACTTTTAGAAAAGATTGTAAATGGATTAATCAATTATTTTTATTCACTCGTTACAATTCAAATTCATATTCATCGAATCTATCAATTTTTCCTGTTCTAAGATGAAGGAAACCTACAAATAAAAAACGACAAAATTGAGTTTCTTTAAAAATGATGAGTCTAAATTATTTTAACAATTTCTTGAGTTTCTGAAGTTCAATTGAGGTGTTGTTTGATTCGTTGAAAAGATAGCAACATTTCCTATAACTTATAATCCACGCATCATGACCAAATTCAGCATCTATAATGATCAAAAAATGGGCTTGAAGTTGAGCACAAATTTGTGGTGTTTTTATTGTTTTGTAGGTTCATAACAATAATAGCTACATAAAATAAATAGGACAAACAATAATGGGTTGCTGAAAAAATCTTAAGTATTGAGATCCTTAGCTTCTTGAATAGTTGTAATCTTAGGTATCCACTTGCTTGACAGACTTCTATGAATTTTCTTCATATGATCAGCAGTAGTATAACTCTTCTCAAGTACCTTTAATCTTGAGACTAGTGTCTGGAATATGGAAAAAAATATTTCAATGTTTTCATTTTCTTCCATCTTGAATAGCTCATACTTTCTGACCAGGAGATTGACCTTTGTTTCTTGAACATGTTTGCTTCCTTCAAAAGTCACAATCATACTATTATCATATATACTCTTTGTTGTCTCCTTGTTGGTGTACTTGTCAAATTCCTTGAAAGTGATTGCATTTATCATGAATGTTCTGGACTTATGATGCATCTTGTACATCTTCTTTTGATCAACATCCATATCTTTTCTTGGAATTTCAGTACCATCTTCTTTTGTAGGAGTAGTATAACCATCTTCCACCAAATCCCAAAGTTCAGGATGTTGTGAAATAAAGAAACTCCTCAGCTTATCCTTCTAGTACTCAAAACATTCACCATCAAACATAGGTGGTCAGTTGATGTTTCCTCCAATAGCTTCTTCACCGAATCCAGACATGTTGAATCCATGGATCTTTCCTCAAACACTATAAAATGTTCAGCCTTGAGACCGAGCTCTAATGCCAATTGAAGGTGTAAACACGAGAATGAGGGTTGAATTGTGTTTGTCTAAGTTGGATTTTTTTCATTATTTGATTCATTAAAGCCGGTTCAGGTTTGATGACTTAAAAGAAGATGACACAAGCAATTTATCCTGGTTCACCACCAAATTGGTAGCTACATCCAGTCCCTTCACTTAGAAGAATTTAATCCACTAATTCAACTCCTTGAATTATACATCACCTGACCCTACAAGTCAGTCTTCTCAAAATAACCTGACAACTCCAAACTTTTGGAGGAACACAATCACCTTGACTCTACAAGCCGAGTGTTCTCCACACAATCTGACAACCCTATATTATTGAAGGCACACAACACCTTGACCCTACAAGTCAAGTCTTCTCAACACAATCTGACAACCCCAGATTGCTTGAGGAACACTAAACCCACTATCGGGTTAGGTTACAAGAGTTTGGAACTTGATTTGTTTTCTTCTAAAAAAGCAGATTTGATACAATGATTTTCCACACTTACAATGAAGTACTAAGCATTAAATAATATAAAATTGAACTAGTGCTTAAATCTGACCATTAGCCAATCCTTGTTTTTGAAATATATGTTTTGATAATATGTTCATTAGCCAATTCCTTGTTTTTGAATCTGATTTGAGTAATTCTTCTAGAAATATATTGTGCGTATTTTTTCAGATTGAGTTTGCAAATTGAGTCACTTGAGTCTTCCTTCATACGCTTGATCTGATTTAAGCAGGAATTAATCTGGGCATGTTCTTAGTTTATCAAAAGTAAGGATACGGCAAATTCCAATTTCATATTTTTCTCAATCTATGAGAGCTTTTTTCTTTCCATCAGAGTGTATGAATTTTCTCCATCAGAAGTGTTGGCTTGATTGATGGGGTTATATGTTGTATTGTTCAAATAATCAGAGTTAGAGGAAGATGCAAAGCTACGTGACTTATAATTAGTGGCATGGGCAACTTCACCTTTGTTTCTTTGTCAGAGTTATCGTAACTTCATAGTGTTCTACGTATCACAAGTAACACTTTGGAACGTGTTGGAGTCGTTAGAGTCACCGAAATATATGTTTCAGATGCATGCTTGAATAGTGGCTTCAAACTTCAGGGGCATGCTAAAAATATTGTTCATCAAAGGCATGCTAAAGTTATAATTTATCAAAGGCATGCTGAAATTACTATTCACCAGAGGCATGATGAAGTTATTGTTCATCAAAGGCATATTGAAGTTATTGTTCATCAGAGGGAAGTTGAAGTTCTTGCTCATCAGAGGCATGTTGAATTTACTGTACATTAAAAGAATGTTGAATCTTCAGAGGCTTACTAGATATTCAGAGGCAAACACACAAATTGACTCATCAGAGGCATGCAAATCAAAAGCACGCTTCACTCTTTTGAAGAAGAAATGATCAATATCTTATCACAAGAAAATATGAATTATTTACAAGAAGATTTGATCAAGATTTATGGATAAGAAGATATGAATTATTTACAAGAAGATTTGATCGAGATTTATCTACAAGAAGATATGAATTATTTACTAGAAGATTTGATCAACATTTATCACAAGAAGATACGAATTATGTACAAGAAGAATTGATCAAGATTTATCTAGAAGAAGATATGAATTATTTACAAGAAGATGTGACAGTTCAAGAACCGGTCCAATATTGTATTCCAGCCCAGATCAAAGCAAGCAATAGTAAGAATTGACTATAGAGCATATTATCAAAAAGCATCGTGTTCAGAATTATTTTTGAATAAGATCATTGTTGACCAAGCTAGAAATGAAGATACAATTTAGAATTAAACAAAGACTAAATTGAAGCCCTAATTTTATCTATTAATAGATACTCAAGACTGAAGAAGAAGATCATCGAAAAATCATAAAAGAGTAGTAGAACTCGAGCTCAAAATTCCAAATTCATCTTAGAGTTCAAAGAAGGAAACAGTTGTTCAAAGAGAAATATAGTGTGATAGTCATTGTTATAATTAGCTTGTTAGAAGCAACTACTCAAGTTCCAAGCTTTTGTATTCAAACACGATAGTGGTGTTAGTGTGCCTTCGTTAATCTGGGCTTGTCAGATTGGCTGGTAGAGTCAAGGTGTGTGTGTTCCTCAAAATTCTGGGGTTGTCAAGATGTTTGAGAAGACTTGCTTGAGGGTCAGTGCTTTGTAATTCAAGTTGTTGAATTAGTGGATTAAATCCGTCTAAGTGAAGAAACTTGATGTAGCTAAATTAGTGGTAAACTAGGATAAATTACTTGTGTCAATTTATTCATGCACTCCTTAGTTTTGTTATTATTCCTACTCAAAGTAAATCATCAAGTCTGAACTAGTTTAATCAAATAATGAAAATGTTATCTACTAAGTCAAACACAATCCAACCCCTTTCTCGTGCTTGCACCATTAATGGTATGCTTTGGTCACTTCTTCTGGTGATATCCGCTGGTGGTGGTATCCTCTTGTAACTTTCTTTGGTAGTATCGTCTGGTCATATCCTCTGGTCGTTTCCTCCGATTTTCCTGTTCTAATATCTGCATACTTAGTGAAACTTTTAGTGCAATAAATTGTTCTCACAAAGTACTTTTGTTAGCATCAAAATCACAAAAAGAAATTTTTCCTGGAATCAACTTGGTGTTAAGACAAAATCTCTAAATTAAGAAGCAAGATCATTCTTCATTTTGTACAAATACAAGTACAAGTACAGGGTGTAAAAGTACATGATAGTTGTACTATCAAATCATGACTGCACACTGACTCAAAAGCACACAAGCAACCTCAGAAACAGTACTGGATCGAGTACAAAAGTCAGATCACTTAAACTAAACTGAGGATTGATCCTGGACTGCAAGAACACTCCTAGATTCAGCTTCTTCACTCTTGCTTTTGGCCTGCTTCAGTTCACTTACTGTCCTATGACATCTGGCTTTATTTCAACGGCTTTGTGAGCTGTCCTAGCCTCTATTGGATCTTATAAATGCAGCATCAAGATGAAGAACAAAATAAAACTCAAAGTGCCAAGAAAAGCATCAATCTTACATTCATATTCGAGCTCTCACAAATATCATTCTTTAGCTTGCAAATCTTTTTCTTTGTATTGTGTTGCAATCAGTAACAATCTAGTTCTAAGTTTCAGAATCTATTTCTCAAACAAGAGTTGAGTAAATATTTAGATTCTAAACATCTTCATCATCATTACTTTGTAACTCAAAGCTTGAGGATCATCATAGCTTGAAAAGTGTGTAGAAGTCATTTTATGTTGTAAAAGGTAATTTGTAAAATCCTTACTGAAATAAGCTAAGGTAAATCTGGAAATCCTTTCTAAGGTAGAAAGGTGGAAGTTGTGTAAAGATCAAGATTGATCTACGAAAGTTGTGTAACAATCAAGAACAATCTTGCCTTGAGCACTTAGTGGAAAAACTCACATTTTGTGAGGACTGGACGTAGCCCAAGTTGGGTGAACTAGGATATATGCTTGAGTAATCTCTCTATCTCTATCTTTATTTACTATTTGCTTTGCATTCAATTTTTTCATTGATAAAATCAATATTGCTGTTTTTACCCTAACCAAGATCGTTCTTCGTATTACCAAGATCAATCTTGAGTTAATTTTTAGTTTCAAAACAGGAAATTTTTAAAAGGGGCAATTATAATTCAAACCCCCTTTCTCATAATTGATATTGTTACTTCAATTGGCACCAGAGCCAGTCTCTAAAAAATTAAAACACTCAAAAAGTGTTAGAGCAAAAGATTCAGGAAGACAATGTTAAAAGCCAAATATATTGCTGAAGGAGGGTCTTCAAACAGACCACCATACTTTGATGGATCAGATTATTACTTCTGGAAAGGCAAAATGCAATTTTTCCTAAAGTCACAAGACACTGGTATGTGGAGAATCATCACAGATGGAGACTTCATACCAAGAGTGGATCAAAACGACCCAACATCGGCTGAAAAGAAAGAAGCCGAATGGACAGCAGATGAAAAATCTAAGGTACTACTAAACTCAAAAGCTCAATTATTTTTATCATTTGCTTTAAGCAGGGAAGAAAGTGAAAGAGTAGATGAATGCGATACGGCCAAAAAAGTTTGGGACACATTGCAAACTCATCATGAAGGAACAAGTCATGTTAAGGAAACAAGAATCGATATTGGTATTCGAAAATTTGAATTGTTTGAAATGAATGATGGAGAAACAATTGATGAAATGTATTCAAGATTCACAACCATAGTAAATGAAATGTGTTCACTTGGCAAAGCTTATTCAGTTCAAGACAGGGTACGAAAAATCATGAGATGTCCTCCAATCATGTGGAGACCAATGGTGACAGCTATAAGCCAAGCAAAGAATCTTGTAGTTATGGGACTGGAAGAACTGATTGGTACAGTGAGGGCGCACGAGGTACTGTTGCTGGAAGATAAACTAGTAAAGAAAGGCAAAGTAATAGCCTTAAAAGCATCTCAAAGCTTATCAAGTGTTCAACAAACAATTGAAATAAGTGATTCAGAAGATGGTCAAGAAGATGCTGATAAAGAGATTGCTCTTCTCACAAGAAAGATACAAAGAATGATGAGGAGAAGAGATCAGATCAAAAGAGGATCCCCAGACAAAAAAGAGTTCAAAGCTGAAATAGATAAAAGCAAAATCACTTGCTTTGGATGCAACAAGCAAGGACATTACAAAACTGAATGTCCATTAAACAAGAAGGTGCCAAAGAAATTCTCGTTCAAGAAAAAATCAATGATGGTAACCTGGGATGACTCTAATGAATCAAATATGGAAGAACCAGAAGAAGCAAACCTGTGTTTAATGGCCAACTATAAAGATACTGAGGTAACAGATTCTGAACCATGTCTTGTATGCAAACAAATGGAAATCGAATTTGATAATTTGCTAAATGATTCAAACTTTCCCATTCAAAAATGTAGTTCCTTTTTACAAAAATTTGATAAAGAAAAAGAAGAAAAAGAGAAGTTACAGGTTATGAATGATGAACTCAAGGAAATCATTCAAAACTTGAAAAAATCTCAATTCAAAAATTCTGAATCTAAAAATTCTGAAAACCAGGATCAATCTTCATCTCAAACGAAGAACGATCTTCTCAAGGCTGAAATTGAAATTCTTAAAAATGATTTAATGAATATCATTCAAGCTACTGAGACATTTCAGAAAATCATGGGATCTCAAGTAGGGATATTTGATAAAGCTGGGATTGGTTTTGATAAAACTCAAAAATAAAAAATGTATGAAAATTTCTTTGTTCCTGAAAGAAAAGAGGGAAATTGAAAAATAAAATGTTCATACTGTAACAAAATTGGACACTTGGAATTTGCATGCTATTTTGAAAAAAGAGATGAAAAAATCAAGAACAAAAAGAATTTTAAAAAAGAAGAACAGTTTAGAGCAAAGGCAAGTTTTTCTCAAAATCTGAAAAAACAGGATCAATCTTCGAATGCTATTAAAAACGAAGATCAATCTGGAGTTTTATCAAAATCTACTAAAAATCGATTTTCCAAATCCCTTCAAAAACAACCAACTGATCATCCTTCCTGGTCCAAGATAAGTCACTCTAAGACTACATCAAGAAAGAATCAATTTTCGCAACTAACTCCTCAGGACCCAAAATAAAGTGGGTACCTAAAAATGATACAAAACATCATGCAGGATGGATGTCAAGATGTCAAGAAAAGGCCATGGTTTTTGGACAGTGGCTGTTCAAGGCATATGACGGGTGACAAGAACTGCTTCATGTCATTGATCAAAAAAGATGGAGGATCCGTAACCTTTGGAAACAATGATCAAGCCAAAATCAAAGGGAATGGAACCATTGATAAAATAAATTCTGCCAAAATCAATGATGTTCAATATGTTGAAGGATTAAAACACAACCTTCTCAGCATTAGTCAGCTCTGTGATAATGGCTTTGAAGTTGTTTTTAAACCCAACATATGTGAAGTGAGAATGATAACTTCTGGATAAATCATTTTTTCTGCATCCAGAAAGAAAAATCTTTACATTTTATACATTGAAGAATTACCAGTTGAATCTTGCCTCATGTCCATGAATAAAGACAAATGGATATGGCATAAAAGAACTGGACATATAAGTATGAAAACAATTTCAAATCTGTCAAAATTAGATCTTGTTAGAGGACTTCCAAAAATCAGTTTTGAAAAAGATAAAGTTTGAGAAGCATGTGCAAAAGGAAAGCAAGTCAAGAGTAGTTTTCATTCAAAAGAATTTATATCAACTACAAAACCCCTTGAATTACTTCACATTGATCTTTTTGGTCCCATCAAAACCACTAGCTTAGGAGGCATGAAATATGGATTTGTAATTGTTGATGATTTTTCTAGATACACATGGGTGTTATTTTTAAAACAAAAAGATGATGCATTTGATGCCTTCAAATTTTTTTGTAAAAAGGTTCAAAATGAAAAAGAATAAAAAATAATCACTGTAAGAAGTGATCATGGAGGTGAATTTATAAATGCATCTTTCAAAACATTTTTTGAAGAACTTGGCATCTCTCATAATTTATCTTGTGCAAGAACCCCTCAACAAAATCGGGTTGTTGAAAGAAAAAATAGAACATTACAAGAGATGGCAAGAACGATCTTGGAAGAATCCAATGTGGAAAAATATTTTTGGGCTGAAGCCATAAACACCTCTTGTTACATTTTGAATCGTGTTTCTATTAGAAAAATTATAAATAAAACACCATATGAAATCGGGAAAAATAGAAAGCCAAACATTTCATATTTTCATATCTTTGGTTGTTATTGCTACATTTTAAATAATAAAGACAACTTGGGAAAATTTGATGCAAAATCAGACAAAGCCATATTTTTAGGATATTCAACGGAATCTAAAGGATATCATGTCTTTAATTTGAGAACTAAAATTGTTGCAATCAATATGCATGTATTATTTGATGAATTTGATGATCTTGAGCTGGAAAAGAAAGATGAAGATGAAGAAGATCAATTTGGGCCAACGCAGAAGATTGATCTTCAGAAAAACAGGATTGATAAACAGTCTCCATTTCAAACTCCTGCACAAAGCTGGAGACTTGTGGATGATCATCCTCCAAATCAAATAATTGGGGATACAACTGATGGCATTAGGACTAGGAGATCATTCAAAGAGGATGCAAACAACAACATGGCAATGATTTCCCAAGTTGAGCCAAAATCAATCAAAGAAGCAATACTGGATCAATTCTGGATTGATGCAATGAAAGAAGAACTTCTTCAGTTTGAGAAGAATGAAGAATCGACTCTTGTTCCTGATCCACAAGATCAATCCATCATTGGAACACGATGGGTCTTCCGAAACAAGCTTGATGAAGAAGGAAAAGTGGTAAGAAACAAAGCAAGGTTGGTTGCTCAAGGTTATAATAAACAAGAAGGAATAGATTATGATGAAACCTATGCTCCAGTTGCGAGGTTAGAGTCCATTCGAATTCTTCTTGCATATGCATCATATAAAAACAACACACTTTTTCAAATGGATGTTAAAAGTGCATTTTTAAATGGTTTTTTAAATGAACAAGTTTATGTTCGTCAACCTCCAGGTTTTGAGGATCAAAAGAAACCAAATCATGTTTTTAAACTCACAAAAGCCTTATATGGTTTAAAACAAGCTCCTAGAGCTTGGTATGAAAGATTAAATTCATTCTTAATTAAAAATAATTTTTCCCGTGGAAACGTTGACACAACACTTTTTAAGAAAACATGTAAAAATGATTTATTAATTGTTCAAGTGTATGTTGATGATATTATTTTTGGATCAACAAATGAAAAAATGTGTGAGGATTTTTCAAATCTCATGAAAAGTGAATTTGAAATGAGCATGATGGGTGAGTTGAGATACTTGGTTTACAAATAAAACAATTTAAAAATGGCATTTTTTTTTGTCAAGAAAAATACATTAAAGATCTTTTAAAGAAATATAAAATGAATGAAGCCAAGATCATGACAACTCCCATGCACCCATCATCCTCACTAGATAAAGATGAAAAAGGACAATCAATTTCTGAAAAAGAATATCGAGGAATGATTGGTTCTTTACTTTATCTAACCGCAAGTAGGCCTGACATTGTTTTTGCAGTAGGCCTATGTGCTAGGTTTCAATCATCACCTAAAGAGTCTTATTTAACTGCAGTTAAACGAATTTTTCGTTATCTAGTAGGTACTACTGATCTTGGCCTTTGGTACAACAAATGTTCCCACTTTGATTTTGTAGCTTACTGCGATGCCGACTATGCTGGTGACAAAATAGAAAGAAAAAGCACAAGTGGTGCGTATCAATTCCTAGGAGAAGCATTAATCAGCTGGTCCTGTAGAAAGCAAAACACGATCGCCCTATCAACAACTGAAGCCGAATATGTCTCAGCAGCAAACTGTTGCTCTCAAGTATTATGGATCAAAAATCAACTTGAAGACTATTCAGTAAGGTACTCTCATATCCCAATATACTGTGATAATACCAGTGCTATTAATCTTTCAAAAAATCCTTTTCAACATTCAAGGTCAAAACATATTGAGATTAAGCACCATTTCACTAGGGATCATGTTAGTAAAAAAGAGGTTGAATTAATTTTTATAGATACAAAAAATCAATTGGCTAACGTTTTTACTAAGCCTCTTGTTGAAGATAGCTTCAATTTAATCAAAGAACGTTTAAAAATTGTTAAAAATCCTGGACAAAATTGAAGAAATTGAAACAGGAACATTCTGGTCATAACAAAGATTGATCTTCGTTTTCCCCCCTTTCTGTCATAAAAGTCAAGAACGATCCTCGTTCCTCATCATTACTATCTTCTCTCTCATCTGAAAAGTTTTGCATCTTTTTTGAAAAAGTAACGGCTCTAGAACACACGCCCTCCTGCTTTTCCTCCTTCCCAATACAACTACCTCTTTCCATCCAATCAACATGCGTGGCAACCTTTATTCTTCAACTGCAACACATTTCCACATGGTTTTACAAAACAACAAAATACACTTTTTCTGATCATTCATTTCTCCTTCTTCGTATTCATCAAAATTTCAATTTTTTTTTCTCTCTTCCAAATCACAAATGGCACGAACCAAAACAACTGCTCACAAACGTCCAACATCATCTCCAACTCCCTCCCCATCACCATCCCCGTCCCCTGTCCGTTCACCCTCCCCTCCACCCAGACCCACCCCTCCTCACTCCCCTTCTTCTGAGAAAACATTCTCAGACTACCTTTCCCTCTCTCCTGAAGAAAGCTCTCTTCCGCTCACTCTCGCCCCTCTCTCCACTGTCCTTCCTCCTTTGTTTCAAGCTCCTCTTCCCTCTTTAAATAAGACCCCTCCCCATCTTCGCAAAATGCAGAAACCTACTTCAAGTTCATCTTCTTCAAAAAGACGCTCCATGCGCATTCTTGTTGGAATAGGTACTTCTAAAACTAAACAAATTGATACCACTGTTTATACTGTGTCTGATGATGATGATGTTGAAAACCCCTCATCTCAACAACCTTCAGTCATTCCCTCCTCACGCTCATCCCCATCTAAATCATCCAAAAAAAACCAAAAACCTCACACATTCCTCAACAACCAGAAAAATCTAAATTTGTCTCAAAGTCTCCATCCAAAAAATCCAAAACCAAAACCAAACTCACTACTTCAAAATCAAAACACTCCAAATCTACTTCAACTGAAACTCTTTCAGATTTCTTGACTTCTCAAAAACGAAAAAAATCCAAAATCATCTAAAAAGCAAAAACCATCAGAGGAACAATCTTCGATTCCTCAAGAACGATCCACTGTTCAAGATCAATCTGACAAATGATCTTCACCAAAACAAACGGCTCAGGCTCACTCTCCTCAGGATCGTTTCCCAAGCCCAAACCCTAAAGATCGTTCCCCAAGCCCAAACCCTCAGGATCGTTCACCAAGTCCTAACCCTCAAGATCGCTCCACTCAAGATTGTTCCCCTCATCCAATTCCACAAAAAACACAAACCTCAAAATCCTCAAAATCCTCGTTTGTCAAAATATGTATTCCTCCTTTAACCTCTGAAAAATTCCAGAAAGTTTTCTCTGAAAAATGGGCTCAACCCCCTATTGGAATAGGCCGTGTTTTTGACTTTAAAAATCTGCACCTTGAAGGCGTTTCCATCCAGCACTACACAGATGCTCTTGGTTGGACTGATTTCCTTAAAATCTCTGATTGTTTTTATCCCAATGTCGTTTGCGCTTTTTATTGCAAGGCTGAAGTCTTTCTTGATAAATCCCTCATTGTGTCTAACCTAAAAGGAGTAGAAATTCGTCTTGACCCTATCGTGCTAGCTGACATCTTGCAACTTCCCACTGAAGGAATCACCATTTTTAAAAAAGAATGGTTCTCAGCTCTCAACCTCTCCAAAGATGAGGTCTATCAAGAATTATTCATTGATGGCTCAACAAAAAACCTTTCTGCTGAGTTGAAACCATTACCAAAATTCTTCAACAACATAAGTCAAAATTGTATCCTCCCTCACTGTGGCAGTCACGAGTTTGTATATGATAATGATACTCTTCTTATCTATCATCTTCTCTATGGAAAAAAGATAAACCCTCCTTATTTAATCATCCAACATATGATTGTTGTTGCTCGAAACGATTATAAAAGGAACACTGTCCCTTACGGCATGGTTCTTTCAAAAATCTTCCGCCGTTTTCAAATACCATTATCCAGTGAATCATCCAAAACTAAGATCTCAAGATTCACATCCAAGAACATCTCACACATGAAACAACTGTTGTCTCAATCTGTTTCAGTTCCTCCAGCCAAAAGAAAAAGAAGCGAAAGAATTCAATTTAATATGGACTCTCCTGTCCCTCAAGATCGATCTTCCCCTTCTCCAAATCCTGAAGAACGATCTTCGTTTCAGGAAGCCCCTCCAAATGTAGATTCACCAGCTTCTCCAAATCCACCTATCCTCCAAGGAAGCCTCTTCCCTATTCTTCAAATTCAACAAACTTCCATCATGTCTCCTATTTTTGTTTCCACTCAAAAAACGACTACATCATCCATCTTTGGAATAAGTCAATTCTTGACTTTTCCTGATGACACTATTGGCCCTGCCATTCCATCTTCTTCTGCTCCATCATCTGTACCACACATCAGCACAAATTTTGCCTCACTATCTACCTTCTGCACATCTGCTGCTCCATCACACAACACTCCTATTGCTGCTCAACCACGTCTTTCAAAAAGGACAAAACTGGAAAAAGATTCCTCCAAGGCTTGCCGGGATATCCCAAAAATCTTTGCTGCTCTCCAATCCATTGCTGCCAGGCAAGCACACCATGACAAAGAACAGGCTATATTAAGGGATTGGATGACCACTCAACTTGCTCCAAAACTAGGAGTTGATCCACCTATGGAGAATCCTGCTCCAGTATTTCCAGAGATTCCTCAGCCCTCCTTGTCTCCTTCATCAAAAGGGTCTTCACCCTCTTTAACACTTTAATTCTTTGTTTTCATTGTACTCTCCTGTTCCTTTTTGCTATGACAAAGGGGGAGATGTAACTTTAGATTTTAATGTCTGAATATCATGCTGAATTGTAGTTTTCATATCATGCTACTTGTATTTTTTTTTTGGTTTGAACCATCTCTGTAATAATCTTCTCTTTGATATTAATGAAATCATTATTTGGTTCAATTTCGTAGCACATATTGAGGGGGAGTATTTTATTAAAAAAACTCTCTGAATTATTATTTAAAATCAAAATTAAAAATCTAAATTAACTTGTTTGTCATCATCAAAAAGGGGGAGATTGTTAAGACAAAATCTCTAACTAATTGTTTTGATGATAATTAAACAAAATATTAATTAAGAATTATAATTATGATTCTAAGTGTTTTGATATTTAACTTGTGTAATTGAGTGTGTTAAACAAGATAGGTACCAAGTAATTCAAATTAAATATCATTAAAATCAAAGCAAGTAAAAACAGAAGAGCAAAGATCAATCCTGCCAGACTTCTGTAAAACGAAGATTGATTTTCAGAATAAAGAATGATCAATTCTGCCAGACTTCTGCAAAATGAAGATTGATCTTCAGAATCAAGAATGATCAATCCTGATCTGAATATTGCAATTCAGAAGCTTTGTCAATCTTATCTCTTTATCAAGAATAAGCTGGGAAAAGCCTAAAACAGAATCAGCCTAGAATTGCAAGAATCAAGGACAAGCCTCATGAAAGAATATAAGAAGCAAGATCATTCTTCATTTTGTACAAATACAAGTACAAGTACAAGCTGTAAAAGTACATGATAGTTGTACTATCAAATCATGACTGCACACTGACTCAAAAGCACACAAGCAACCTCAGAAACAGTACTGGATCGAGTACAAAAGTCAGATCACTTAAACTAAACTGAGGATCAATCCTGGACTGCAAGAACAGTCCTGGATTCAGCTTCTTCACTCTTGCTTTTGGCCTGCTTCAGTTCACTTACTGTCCTATGACAGCTGGCTTCGTTTCAACGGCTATGTGAGCTGTCCTAGCCTCTATTGGAGCTTATAAATGCAGCATCAAGTTGAAGAACAAAATACAACTCAAAAACCCAAGAAAAGCATCAATCTTACATTCATATTCGAGCTCTCTCAAATATCATTCTTTACCTTGCAAATCTTTTTCTTCGTATTGTGTTGCCATCAGTAAAAATCTAGTTCTAAGTTTCAGAATATATTTCTCAAACAAGAGTTGAGTAAATATTCAGATTCTAAACATCTTCATCATCATTACTTTGTAACTCAAAGCTTGAGGATCATCATAGCTTGAGAAGTGTGTGGAAATCCTTTTATGTTGTAAAAGGTAATTTGTAAAATCCTTACTGAAATAGGCTAAGGTAAATCTGGAAATCCTTTCTAAGGTAGAAAGGTGGAAGTTGTGTAAAGATCAAGATTGATCTACGAAAGTTGTGTAACAACCAAGAACAATCTTGCCTTGAGCACGTAGTGGAAAAACTCACATTTTGTGAGGACTGGACGTAGCCCAAGTTGGGTGAACCAGGATATATGCTTCAGTAATCTCTCTATCTCTATCTTTATTTACTACTTGCTTTGCAGTCAATTTTTTCATTGATAAAATCAATATTGCTGGTTTTACACTAACCAAGATCGTTCTTCGTATTACCAAGATCAATCTTGAGTAAATTTTTAGTTTCAAAACAGGAAATTTTTAAAAGGGGCAATTATAATTCAAACTCCTCTTTCTTATAATTGATATTGTTACTTCACTTGGTTCTAACACAAATTCAACATCTACAACGGTCAAAAAATGGGCTAGAAGTTGACCATGAATTTGTGGTATTTTTGTTGTTTTATCAGATTCATTACAATAATAGCTAAATAAAATAAATATGGACAAACAATAAAGGTTTACTGCAAAAGTATATCTTGGCTTTTCTTTGATTGTTTTGTTAATATTTTGTAATTAAGAAAAGACAAGACAATTATTAAGTGAATGTAACCACTAGGATTAATGCTAATTTATTGTGCCTTTTCTTTTCTTCTATCAATTAGTCCATTGCTCCTATAAAAATCTACGACGACTGTATTCCACGAGTACTATAAAAACCATATATATATGTGTGTGTGTGTGTGTGTATGTGTTTGTGTGTCTGTGTGTGTGTGTGTGTGTGTGTGTGTGTGTGTGTGTGTGTGTGTGTGTGTGTGTGTGTGTGTGTGGGGGG
>JBBPBP010009778.1:29343791-29358011 GCA_037974735.1 Cicer chorassanicum | reverse complement strand
TTTTCTTTTACAATGTGTATCTTATTTTTAGACACAAATAAATAAGCGATTGTTAAAAGACATTTGTGAATGAACTTAATAATCACCACAAAAATTAATTATTATTTTATATTTTTAAAAATGAAATTATTACAGACTCATTTATGTTGAGACAAAATCTCTCTCAAATAATTTTAATGATAACAAAATTATTTAGTAATTATGATTGTGTTTAATGACTAATATGTGCTCTTGAGTGTATTCAAATTAAGAAACAGGTTACGCATCATCTCAATAAAAAGAAGAAGAATTTGAAGTAATCCAACATGTTTTCTAAACAAAAGGATGAACTGGAGGACAGACATGCAAGAGGATGAATCATCAATGAGGACAAACCTTGTTAGAAGAAAATATACGTATCTCATAATCAATGGATCCAAGTCAAAGTAATAAGAACATAATATTGAGGACAAACAGTTATGAGATAAACAATTCAAGAAAAGGAGGATACAAGACTAAGGTTAATGATAAGAGGATGATAAGCAGATCAATATTCATCCTCTTACCTAAGGAATAGTCAAAAAGGAAAAAGCTGGTACCTAACATGAAAAGACTGACCCTAAAAGCATTGGAAAAGCAAAAAGGAAAAAAGACAGCTCATGTCCAGATTTCAAGGGAGGATGAACCTCCTATATGAGGATGAACTGCGAACCCATCCTCCTGAGGTCATATTGTCAAGGACAGATGGATGGCATTATTGTAAATCAGACTAAGAACCTTGGACATTTGCTCAAGTCTCCAACGGTCATCAAAATCCTTTTGCTCATGGATAGAGGTTCATAAACTCTATAAATGGAAGTGATCTCTTCAGTTCAATATAGAACATCATTGCATAAAAAGAGCTAGTTTCTTAAAGCAATCAAGAGCAACTTCCATCGTCTCTTTACACTTTCTATATTCCTAAACTAGATCTTAGAAAAATCCTTTTAGAAAGTGTTAAGTAAAGAGAAAGAAATCATACTCATATCACTCTGTAATTTTCAAGTAAGTTGTACTTAAATATTTGAAACTTGTAAGAAACAAGGTTGTAAGCTTGGTGAAGCTTAAGAATACACAAAGTGTAATCAACCTCTGTGAGAGGTTGATCTGATTGATCGTTAGTGAAATCTCACAAGTGTGTGAGGACTGGACGTAGCCATCTTTGGGTGAACCAGTATAAAAATTTGTGTCTCTCTCTCTGTCTTTATACTTTCCTCGCTTTTATTCTGCTCATATTTAAAGGCTTGAATTTCTGTCCTCGAGTTCACATCCTCTCAGAGAGGTCAATAATACAAGAACTCATTAAAATATTTTTAAACTCCAAAATCCTTATTCAACCCCCCTTCTAGTGATATTTAGATTCATCAATTGGAATTAGAGCAAGGTTCTCTTGAAAACTACACCTAACAGTGTAAGAGAAAAAGATCAAGAAAAAGAAAAATGTCAAGAATTAAGTATATACCAGAATGAGGTTCATCCAGCCGACCTCCTTACTTTGATGGCACAAATTACTACCATTAGAAAGGGAAAATGAGATTGTTTCTCATATCACAAGATAACAACATGTGGTATGTGGTTGAAAATGGGAATCATGTCATCAGAATCAACAATGTAGATTCAACCTCCGACGAAAAACTTCAAGCACAATGGACTGCTGATGAAAACGCTAAGGTACTCCTAAACTCTAAAGCTCATTTATTTCTAACGTGTGCCTTGAGCAGGGAAGAATATGACAGAGTTGAAGAATGCAATAGTGCTAAAGAACTTTGGGACACCTTGAAGATCCATCATGAAGGATCAAGTCATGTAAAGGAAGCAAGGATTGACATAGGAGTACGAGAATTTAAATTATTTGAAATGAAGGAGGAAGAAACAATTGACGAGATGTTCTCAAGACTTACCAATATACTAAACAATCTTCAATCCCTTGGAAAAGAATATTTTGTCCAAGAGAGGATAAGAAAAATTCTAAGAAGTCTACCTAGAGCATGGAGACCAATGGTGACTGCCATCACGCAAGCAAAAGACTTGGCCACCATGAAATTAGAAGATCTCGTTGGAACACTTAGAGCACATGAACCATTGCTGCTCTCAGATAAACCAAGTAAGAAAGGAAAAATGGTTGCTCTTAAGACAAATCAAATTGAAAGTCCATCCTCCAAGCGAGCTGAAGAAAATGTTGAATGTCCTCTGTCCGAGGAAGAGGATGAACTCGATCTGATTTCTAAAAGAATTCAGAGGATGATCAATCGAAGAGGACAAGACAAAAAGCCATTTCAAAGGGAAAAATCTGATAGAAGCCAAATAACATGATTTGGATGCAACAAAGTAGGACACTACAAAACTGAATGTCCTATAAACAAAAATCCAAGAAGATTTCCCTACAAAAACAAATCTATGATGGCTACATGGGATGACAGTGATGATTCATCCTCTAAACATGAAAAGGAAGAAGCAAATCTCTGCCTCATGGCAAATTCAGAAACATAAGAGGTAATTATCTCAGAACCTTGTCCTACATGTGAAGAACGAGAAATAGAATTTGACAACTTATTGAATGACTCAAACACTTTTACTCATAAATATGGTTTTCTTAAAAATCAACTTTATGAGATAAAGAAACTTAATGAGGAACTTCAAGCTAAGAATGATAAATATCAAAAAATCATTCTGGACTTGCAGCTATCTCATAAGAAATTGTATGAGCAACAAAACATTTTGAATAAAAGAAATGTCAATATTCATCCTCCAGAAGAGGATATTGAAACTGAGAATTTAAAATTAGAGGTTGAAGAACTTAAAAATGACATTACCAGCTTTGTCAAATCCACTAAGACTTTTCAAAAAATTATGGGATCTCAATCTGGAATTTTTGACAAGGCTGGTATTGGATTCAAAAGCTCTCAAAAGCCAAAATTATACGAAATTTTTTTTCTACCTCAAAAACAGGAGGATAGACCAAAATGTACCTTTTGCAAAAAAACTTGGACATACTTTTAAAATTTGTCACGCTAAGAAAAAAGCTGACAACATACAGAAGGGATGTTCATTCTGTGGTAAACATGGGCATCATGACTCTATTTGTTATCATAAAAGGAAATTCCTTACAAGAGGACGGACTAACCAACAAGGACCCAATTCTATATGGGTACCTAAGTTACTTTTAAACTCTAACATAGGTTCATCTCCGATCAACAAAAGAAAGCCCTAGCTCTTAGACAGTGGCTGCTCAAGACATATGATAGGGGATAAGCACTGCTTTATTTCTTTGGAAATAAAGGATGGAGGATCGTTTTAAAAATATTTTGGAAAAACTCTCAATCATCATCATGTCAAAAATTGTCTAAATGCATTAAATAGGTTGTAAATAGTTATTGTTTAAATTGTATTTAATGCATGAAAATTAATTTTGTCAAAATTCTTATGACTGAAAGTCATAACGTCCATTCTCTAAAAATTAGAGGTTGAGCAACTCTGATCAATATCCATCTTCCTCCGTGATAAAACCAAAAGTCAACTTTGGAAACCACTCCCTACTGCATGCACGCATTTCCCGCTGTTGACAGCACGCCTTTACTTTTCCTCCCATCAGTCGTAAATGCAAAACAACTACTTCTCTCTTGGAACTACAAACCTACACTAACCTTCAATGATTGCCTAAATAACTTTTGCCTCTCTTTTTCAACGGCTACAACATCCTTCAATTTATTTGATCAAACATTCAAACCACTCTCATCCCTCCAAAACTCTGATCATTTACCCTCCTCTTGGAGTAGATCAACAACCATCTCATCAACCTCATTGACCCAGGAGATCATCCTCCTGTCTTGCCACCTCAACCTCCTTAACTCGATCCTCCTCGTCCTTCAACCTCCTCCTTTTCTAATGATTCCTCTCTGTCCAAATAGCTCTCCAAGCTGATGTTCTTACTTTTTGATGGTTGACAAACATTGGGAGAGAACGATTATGAGTTAAAATTGTCACTTTTTTGAAACTTTTACATTTTCAATATTCTTTATTTATTCTTTATTATGCTCTTTTATTTGTTATGTTTTTTTTTCTTTTGAACCATTTTGTAGTCATTATCTTCTTAAAAAATTAATGGTGTTATATTTTGGTTCAAAATGGTTATCATATATTGGTGCATATAATTGAGGGGAAGCACTTTTTAAAAGTGAAAGTTATGCATATGTTGAGGGGGGAGCATAATCAAGACATTTCTTATGTAATTTTGTTTTCTATGAGAATCATAATCTAAAGAATTTTGTCATCATCAAAAAGGAGGAGATTGTTGAGACAAAATCTCTCTCAAATAGTTTTAATGATAACAAAATTATTTAATGAATATGATTGTGTTTAATGACTAATATGTGCTCTTGAATGTATTTAAATTAAGAAACAGGTTACGCATCATCTCAATAAAAAGAAGAAAAATTTGATGTAATCCAACATGTTTTCTGAACAAGAGGATGAACTGGAGGACAGACATGCAAGAGGATGAATCATCAATGAGGACGAACCTTGTTAGAAGAAAATATATGTATCTCATAATCAATGGATTCAAGTCAAAGTAATAAGAACATAATATTGAGGACAAACAGTTATGAGAGAAACAATTCAAGAAAAGGAGGATACAAGACTAAGGTTAATGATAAGAGGATGATAAGCAGATCAATATTCATCCTCTTACCTAAGGAATCGTCAAAAAGGAAAAAGCTGGTACCTAACCTGAAAAGACTGACCCTAAAAGCATTGGAAAAGCAAAAAGGAAAAAAGACATCTCATGTCCAGATTTCAAGGGAGGATGAACCTCATATATGAAGATGAATTGCAAACCCATCCTCCTGAGGTCATATTGTCAAGGACAGCTGGATGGCATTATTGTAAATCAGACCAAGAACCTTGGACATTTGCTCAAGTCTCCAACGGTCATCAAAACCATTTTGCTCATGGATATAGGTTCATAAACTCTATAAATGGAAGTGATCTCTTGAGTTCAATATAGAACATCATTTAATAAAAAAGAGCTAGTTTCTTAAAGCTATCAAGAGCAACTTTCATCCTCTCTTTACACTTTCTATATTCCTAAACTAGATCTCAGAAAAATCCTTTTAGAAAGTGTTAAGTAAAGAGCAACTTCCATCCTCTCTTTACACTTTCTATATTGTGAGGACTGGACGTAGCCATCTTTGGGTGAACCAATATAAAAAGTTGTGTCTCTCTCTCTGTCTTGATACTTTCCTCGCTTTTATTCTGCTCATATTTAAAGGCTTGAATTTCTGTCATCGAGTTCGCATCCTCTTAGAGAGGTCAATAATACAAGAACTCATTAAAACATTTTAAAACTCCAAAATCCCTATTCAACCCCCTTATAGTGATATTTAGATTCATCAATTTATTATAAAATAAAATAAAATAAAAGTAATTTTGACATTAAATAACTTAGATATTAATCATAAGAGATTATAACATAATAAAAATTAAAATAATTTTTATGAGAAAATTTTTAAAATCAATTTGCATTTACATTATTTTATTATTTAAAGTTTTATTTTTTTGTTTATTTTTTGTAAAAAAGATTTAAAACAATAATAACGTATTACAAAAATCATTTAATAAAAAACTATAACACTCGGCGTTTATTTCCAAAAAAAAAAAGATCTCAATATATGAATGACAACGGACAATGAAGAATAAAAAAGATTGTCAAAAATATTAAATTTTTCAACGTAAATAAATAAATTAAACATATTAAATTAAACAATTATCTATTAAACAAAATAACGGCTCTATTTTTAAAATCAATAATCAAAAGAAAGGCCATGTTAATATTTCTAAATAAGCGTGTGGGTGGACTTGTCAAGCCGATCAACCAATTCAATTAAATTTGATTTTTTAAAATTTTGTTTAACGGCCCAACAAATTTTATTGCTCTTCTTCTTCATGTTTATATTGGCCATTCCAAAATTCTCATCAATTTTTAAAAAAAATACTATTCTTTCTATTTTTAGTTATAATTTGTTAAATAAAAATTGATATATAACAAATAACTCTTAACTCTTGTTTAAATCATTCATAGGTTATTCAAAAAATTTATATTTATATTTTATGTCTAAAGTTTATATTAAAAAAATTTAAAAAATGAATAACTATTAACTGTGACAAGGTTGTGAAAACCAAATTATATAAGTCTATAGAATAATTGTGATTAATGTAATTTGATACGTACTAATCGAATTGTGGTGAATTTTGATTAAACCTAACATGACATATGTTAATAGATATGTTAATTAATATAGATATTGTGGTGTATGTTTTTGTAATGTTATATTCTATAATCGGTGTATTTTATGAGTTGAATTGTGATTGTTGGGCTATTATTGTCGAAATGTATGTTTGAGTCTTATATGTGAAGGGGACATGTTATCTTTGCATATTTTTTTGTTATATGAATTAATGTGAGCAAATGATATAGATTAATACATGTAGATCCTCGTTAGATTGGTATGTATATATAGACTAAAATTTATTTCACCAATTTTTTTTAATTATTAAAATTACATTTTTTTTATTAGGCTTAATTTTGAAGTTTAGAGTAGTGCCTCCAAAATCTTTAAGACGACCATGAACGAAATCCATCAATTTTTGTAGATCAAATTATAATTCAGATGTCTATTATTAAAAAATCGGAGAGAATAATTAATACAAAAAATTACAAAAACAACTACTATACTTATAAAATAAAATAAATGTTTCAGCCTAAATTCCAACTAATTTTTATTTATTAAAAATTCACAATTGCTCATGCGGTCCCTTAAATTAGTTTCAGATATAACACTTCAGTCATTTATCTTTCTTTTTTCTCAATTTGGTCATTTATTTAATTCTATTACAAAAATTCGAAAATATAGAATGAAAGTATGAGTTTATTTGAAGATTTGAGTCATAAATTTGATAAAATTTGCATTATATTGAAGATGATAATTAATTTTATAAGTTTTGTTTGAAAATTTTGATGAATTTTTGTAAAAAAAAGATAACATTTTAAAAAATAAAAGATCAAATTGTTTACTTAAATTTAAATAAAGGATCAAATCGAAAAAAATAAAATAAAGGATTGAAGTGTTATCTGAAATTAAGTTAATGGACCGCAGGAGCAATTATGTCTGTTAAAAATGTCAGCCAAAATTTGATTTACTATACTTCTTAAATATATTTTTATAAATTTACAACTTAAAATTGTTATATACAATACAACATTATACTTTTTATTTTATCTATTAAAAATAAAATTTTAAAAATTTGGTCACCGCAATGTTTTATTTACATAGGCTAAATACCACCCGTGGCCCCTTAATTTAATTTCAGTTAACTATTTAATCCTTTATTTTTATTTTTCCTGATTTGGTCTGTTTTTAAATAATTTCAGCGTTACCCTTTAAGTGGGGTTCCGTTAAGAAAAAGTTAAAAAATCTCTCCTCCGTTTTCAGAAAATGTTACCCTTTATGTTTTGGAAATATTTTAGAAAAATGTTCAAAGTTTGTTCTAGTTTGGTAGTAGGATTGATTCGTTAAAACTGAAGCTATGAGGTATTTATACTCGATAGACGTTACTTCATATGAGTGACAATCGTTTTCTAGAGGTTTGATGAACATATGTAAGGATCCAGAAGAGAGATTTTTTTTTACTTTTTCTTTACGTAACTCAGGGTAACACTGAAATTATTTAAAAACATAAAGGACCAAATCCGATAAAAATAAATAAATAAAATAAAAATAAAAAGATAAAGTACTAAATCGTTTATGTATTTGAATTTTGTTAAATTTTTGTGTATGAGAGGTTGTTGGCTTTTTGAAACATTCAAGTATTAAATATATTTTTATTTAATTAAACTATTATTGTTAAATTAGTTATTTTTCTATAAAAGAAACATACGGATTGAGAATTCATCGTAAATAAAAAATAATCAGTTGATTCGGATATCAGACTTTTCCAGTTCAACGGAACCCGCATACACCTTTCCTTTTAAGGAAAATAAAGAGACGATTGTAATACCACCGCCTTAACCCGCCAATAACTCTAGCTATATTTATATTGATCAGTTCTGTTCTCAATCGACACAAGAACAACGTTGTTGTTTACGCACGATCGGAACGAAAGCTCTCACTTTCTCACTCGCTCTCTTCTTCTTTGTCAAGCTCTACTTTACAATCTCTCGTTCTCCTTCTCCCTCTCACTTTTCTCATAATTACTTTTTATTAGTTTTACTCTTTTTTGGTTTGTTTGTGTGGCTATTTTGTGGTTCTTTGATTCTTTTTTTAGGGTTTTTCTATCCGTGATGGATTCCCCGCCAGGTACTCCGATTTCATCACCGTCTCATATGGTGGCCACTCCGTCACTTCCGTCGGCACCGAAAAAGAAACCTCAACAGTCTATGGCAAGGTTTATTCTGCACTCTTTAGAAGATATTAGCGAATTGGTTAAGGAAATTATTCTAAGGCGTGATAACAGCGAAGAAGCATTGAATGCTGAGAGAGAAAGAAAAATGCGCATTTTGATGTCACTGCGATAGTCATTCATTGCTTGCGTGAGTATGATTCTTGTGTTGGTTGGTAACTTGGTATGATTCTCTGTTCCTTTATTCCTTTCAATTTATATTTGGTAAGAATCTAAGTTTATAGATTTATATACGTTTTTATGCCAAAATAAAATATGCCTTCGATGTTGATTTTTATGCTAAAGAAAGTACCTATTTTATGTTATGAATCTATGATGAATGATGATACTTCTATAAACGGATATGTTTAAGGTAACAATTTATGTGTTTCAATTGCTTATGATTCTCATTCTAAATTGTTTTATCTTAAAATTGTTTATGTTCTGTCAATGCCCCTCTTGTAACTATTCGAATATTTGAGCACCCACTACCAACATGTTCTAATACCCTCTCATTCACTATCTAAAGTATGTTCTTTTCTTTGCCAAAACTATTTTGAATCTGTTACTAACTTCATCGTTGGAGTCTTTGCAGGTACCACATCCATTGCTCATGAGCAGGAACAATTTTGGCAACAACAGTTGGTCAATCTAATCTACTTCATATTTGGACAATCTTGAGCCTTCAATTAATGATTAGAATGATCAAGCTTAGCAAAGATGAACATGTAAGTAGTATCTTAATTACTGCATCACTTCTATGTGGAAAAAGGTAAGAAATTTCTGTGATTCAATCTCTTAAAATTAGTCCTCTTTTTCTTTTATCTTGATATTGTTTATGTTCTGTCATGGCCCCTTCTTGTAACAATTTATGTCTGCATAATGGAAGGATTGCTATTGGACTGGACTATCCGGAAATAATTGATGGGCGGGTGCCGGGTAGGGTGCTGGGGTATTACTCTGCAGTCATGGAAGTTGGCTTAGGTCTTGTTTGCTCAACCAAACTGATCACTTCCTCGGATCACACATTTGATTGCTTTTATCTGCTGTCGGTGGCTTGTCCCTGTCCTTCTCAACCTCCGAGTGTCGTTCGTCTTCTCGAGGTTGAAATCGGCCTACATTCAAGAGATGTAAGCATATACGGAGTATATTGTATATTCCACCACGAGCCTTTCTAGATCATTACTCCAAATTCTAAGATTGAGTATTTGTTTCCAACACTTGTTAGGATTAGGCAATAGTATATAATTGAAACCAAGAGATCTCTGTTCAACACATGTCCAGTGCTTCCTCTGCTTACATCAAGGGACCATTTTACTTCCTCTGGTTCACAATATATCTGGATTGATGTGCAACTTTGAAGCTCTAGGATGTCAGATTATTTCCTTTCTTTGTAGTGTTACAATATTGTTTCATTTGGCACATTGTTTTTATCTTGACCTTAATTTGTATAAACTTCAGTTTCAACGACATTGTTATGTTCCTTTGTTATGTTTATTTTGCATCCTGGGTTGTTAATATACTCTTAATAATTAAAATAAGTATGTTAACATCTTATATGTCTATGTTTGGTTTTACTTATGGAGCATGTAAAATTGATTTCAAAGATCTACGATTGATTTTGACATGTTTAGTTGTTATTGAGTAGAATTGATTTTTAGTCTTGGATTTATTACTCAACTCACTTTTACACGAAACATAAATTGTTTTACCTTCAACTCACTTTTAATGAAAATTAATTTTATAAAATAAATAATTATATTTTTTCGACGGAAGAATAATAGCAATTTTTATTGTGAAGTAGTCTTGATAATCATTTTAGCACCTAAAAGTATAAGATGCTGTAATTTTAGATATGTTCAATTCAAAACTGATTACTTTTTTAAAAAGTAAGTATTTTATTTTATTGTTTTAACCTACGTTGATGATTTGTTATTGTTGGATGTTGTCTACTAGATATAGAAAGTATTAAAACAATTACTAGATAAAAAGTTCAACATTGAAGATTTTGAAACATTAAAATATCTTTTGGATTTTGAAGTGGATATTTTCTTACCAAAGAAAATATACCCTTGACTTATTTGAAGATTAGGGTTCTTGGCTTCTAAACCAACTTCCACATTCATGAATTTTGGTTAAAGCTTCGTTTAAAATTTAGACAACCCTTATCTGATCCAATTGGTTTTTGAACACAAATAAATTGATCTAAAAATCTTAGACTTGACATATATTTTTGATCCAATTGGTTTTTGACCCTTATCTCTAACTTTGTTATTTTGGATTAATATTTCAGAACTCATTCCAATTCACAGTTTCCCTATTCCCTAAGAATTTGGACTTCCCTTATCTTATGCATATCCTCTCACAACTAGAGCCAAGTTGGTGCATTATTATTTAGGGTGTGTTTGATTTACTTATAAATAAAGGATTGAATAATACAACTCTAGTTGTATTGTGTTTGATTTAAGAATTGGTTAAAGACCAGACTAAAGTTGAAATTTTGTATTTCACTTAGAGATGATAAAATTGATAGATTTAATGAATTTAGATGGCAATGGATTGATCAAAACAAACAATCCATTAATCTATTAACAATCCACTAAGGGCCCGTTTGATGGACAGGATAACAAGACATGATATGATACACGTATCTTATTCATGCCATGCTTAATCTTTGTTTGATGCATCGATCGGATAGGATAAAGTAATAAAAAAATTTAAATAATCAGATTGCAGCCGCATTTTCTTATCCTTAATTTGAGGTGGGTTAAAATAATCCGTTCTCAACCGGATAGCATTGTTCGCGTTTATCTTCTTCCTCTAGCCTCACGAGTGGTGTTCGAGTCTACCCTATGTCACTCTTCCAATTTTTTTTTATTTTTTATTTTCTTCATATTTTCACTAATAGGTGTTTTCTTATTTATTTTATTCTATAATAATATAAAAAAAAAATTAATGAAAAATAATAATTATTTTCCTTTCAAGATAATGTTATGATAGTAAAGTTTTGTTTGATTGTGTTTTACTTTTTAGTTTTTGAAAACTATTTTATAAATAAATTTTTTAAAAAAAATTTAAAAAGAAAATTTAAAAAAATTTGTTTGCTAACTTTAATTTTTTAAAACAGTCTTTGACTAGAGAATTAAAAAAACTGAAAAATAAAAAGTAAAACTCCATTTATCTGTTTTATTTTTTTAGTTTTAAAAAGTATAATATTAAAACAGTCGATAGTTTTAATTTGATACAATGTGTTGGAAATTTTAATAATATATGTTTTTCAATATTATATGTTTTTAGCATTTTTTTTAATTTTTCAAGTATATATAATTACTTCATAAATTATTTACATTTATTTAATATTTTTTTATATAAAAAAATATATGAATGTTATTTTGAAAGAAAAAAATTAAATAGATTATAAGGACAAATTTGTCATTTTATCACAATATAAATCATATCATTTGGTTATCTGTTGTGTATCAAACAAAAGATATGATAAGCTAATGTTATCAAGTTTGTTATCATGTTCGCATCAAACGCATGACATGATAACTCCTTATCATGTCCATATCCTATCTCTATCCTGCTCCTTATCATATACGGTCTCTATCCTATCATGTCCATCAAACGGGCCCTAAAAATTATAAAAAAAAATATTTAATTCAATTCATCAATTTAAAATAAAAATCACAGTTTCAACTTTCAATGGATCATCCAATCCATCTAATAATTTTCTCTTAAGCATTTTAATAAATTAATTATAATATTTGCTATATTATTTCTAAGAATTATACTATTTATTATTTTTAAAAACTATATTTTTTTTATCGAGAAATTCAGTTTTTATTATTTTAAAATTATTAACTTCTAAAAATAATATCATATGGACCATATCAATAAAATGTGACGTTAATCTAAAATCATTTATTAGGTCATCAAGATGTGTTAAATGCAACATGATGATATAGGAAATGATTATAGATTAATGTCAAAATTTATAGATATCATCTATATGATAATAACTTTTAATCCAACTATTTATTTTGAAAAATATTTATCCGATGTTATTAAATGAGTGTCTCTTTAAGAGTAATTTAATTCCTCTTTATCAAATAATAGGAAGGATCGTTGGTGATGGATGGAAGGGGAGCACAAGTGGCCACCACATCAGAGCACTAACGATTGGCAGTAGAATTTCGGCGACTCACAGTGGTTGGTGCAGAACTTCGACGGCTGGCCGTCTCCAACCACCCCAATATTATTAAATATTATATTAATTCTAAATAAATTTTAATATTCAAATTTTAATTTTAGAACAAATTACTTATTTTTAAATTAAAAAAAGGTTTCTTAAAATTCTAAAAAAATTCAGTTTTTTACCCAAAAAAAATATCAAATCCATATTTTCAAAATTATAAATAATTTTTTTTTCAGAAAATTACTTATTTCATAAAAAAAAACTTTTTTTTAATTAAATAAAAAAATTTATTTTTTAAATTATTAAAAAACTGCATTTTTCTATAACAAAATAAAGTTTTCTAATTATAACAATATTTTGTTTTAGATTATAATAATATTTATAAAAAGTTACAAACCAAAAAAAAAGTAATATCACATGTCTATTTTATAGTAAATAAATGTAATTCATTGGATTTGTAAAAGGGTTGGAAGAATTTGATTTCATTAAATAAATGGGATGGATAGATAATTGTCCAATACCTTAAATGGTTTTCCTATACTCATTTTAGGTTTATATTGGACCTAACAAATTGGTTTGTAAGATGAGTGTTTTTCTCTTTATCAACAATTGTAGAGCTTTATACTTATTAATGTAGGACTTCAATTTTTGATATTAAGAAGAAAAAGAGATTTTTTGTACGAGTTTGGAAGAGGAGGATGTCTTTATTGTCTTGTGTTATCTAACTAATTCTTCCACCATTTCTATTTATAAGCTACACTAAATCAATAAAATTTTATGTATTTGATTTACAATGTATTGTTGACATCAAAATTGTTATATATTACGTTAAATTTGTGTTTATTTTTAATCTTTTATGCAATTTAATACTAGTCTCTAATTATAAGCAACCGTTGAACTTTTTATTTATAAAAATATAAGTACTATTTTAATTTAGTAAATGTATTTATTTATTTTTTCTAAAAATACTCCCTACCAATACTACTGTCTTAAAATATAAAAAGTTAAATTTAATACATTTAAATACATAAATTATTTAAAAAATATTAACATATAAAATAAATACATTTATACGATACTTTTCTTATAAAGATAGAGACGAACACATGTTTACTCTTACTGGTGCCTTGGCCCCTTGTAGCTTTTCCAGATATTATAGATGTTATTTAGAGGTTTTCTGCGATAAATTTAAAAATTAATATATTTTGGTACTATTAAATTAAATTATAAATAGTTGAATTGATATGTCATCTATGAATGAATTTGATCGTATTTTAGAATTAATACCATCAAAATTTTAAATTTTATTTTTAAGATTTATTTTAAAATGACCTTTTTTGTTAAGATTTTAATTAAAATTTTAATTTTAATTATAAAAATAATTTATTTAATTACTTTTGTCAAAATTGAATAAATAATTAAATGTACAAAATTCTTAATTTAGTTAATTTTAATAAATACTATAATAATATTCATGTAAGTAAATTAAAAAATATTAGGCTAAATAGCTCCATGTTCCCTTGACTTAATTTCAGATAACGCTTCAGTTTTTTTTTTTCTTCTCGATT
>JBBPBP010009778.1:29310557-29337122 GCA_037974735.1 Cicer chorassanicum | reverse complement strand
ATTTATAATTAAAGAGGAAACATTACTTTATCTGACGAATTTTAATAGAAAAATAAAAAGTATTTTTTGAGTAAAAAATAATATTGATTCATAAACTTAAAAACATTCAATAAATTTATTTATTATAAAGAAAAAATATTAATTCCCCACTTTTTAAACAAATAAAAACGTTTATTGCCTGTGTGACAGTTATGATAGAATACGGGAAAAAAAATAGGATACAAGAGTTTGATAATATAATTTAACATTTGAATCAATGAAATTTAATATCTACAAAGATTTATTAAAAAAGTAATTTTAATAAGAGTTTCTCTTGAAACAATTTGATCATGCACTTACTTTAGAATGCACTTAATTACTTTAGAATGAAATATCAACAAAACGAGTATATAAAACTCACTTCAAACCATTTTCTAAGTATTTTTAACTTTGTGAATAGATTTACCAACTTATGAATCGATTTATGAACTTCAAGAACTCAATTTTTAAAGTCCTTCATTTGTGAGTTGACTCACCTGGTGTGCGAATAGACTCAGAAGCAATACAAGGTGATGAGGAAATAGAAAGCATAATCAAGATCAAAGAAGGCAAATGATACTCTAAATAACTTTATAGTCACTTTATTTGAAGTGAGTACAACTTGTGAAGAATTGAAGCCCAAGATAGTCAATTGCTTAATCCAAATTGAAGAAGTTAAGGAATAAATACTTCATCTATGTGTTATCAAATTTTAATAGTTTTAATTAAAGTAGTAGACTGAATTAGTAAGAAATTTGGATCTAATTGTAAAAATTTGAGTTGGGCCAAATTTAGAGAACTTGTAAGGAAGTGCCACTATAAAAGAAAAACCTCTTATTTTATTCAAGGGGATTTTGGAACATCATTTTTGTTAGGCTTTATTCTCTTGAGTTCTTGAAAGAATTCACTTTGAACATATCAAGGTTGTTAATCCTTGTGGCGTTCTTTTTGTCTTATCAATCCCTAGATTGTGGTGTCATTCTATTCTTGGTTTGTTTGCTGAATAATAATTTTGAGTTTCCTTTACATGAAACCCTAATACACAAATTCTACCAATTTTTGTGTTTAGTAACCTGCGGTCATATCTCGAGTTCTATATACTTGTTTTCGATGATTCAACAGCCTAACTTGTGTTTCGAAACGTCATCTTTCACCTCGTTTTGAAATCGTACGATTTTGAGTTTCCTAGCTTTGGTTATTACGTTCTCCAGCAAAACGTGATTTTGACTGCAATCTGTAAGTTTCCAACCTAGAACGATCCTTAAAGTGATTAATGACAAACAAGATCATATCACAAGGAGTTCTGCAAGTTGACTCGCAACTGTGAGAATCGACTCACACAACTTCAAACTTAATTTTTGGTTTTTTCAACTTGTGTGTAAGCCGACTCACATATGTGAATCGAGTTACCAGACATACTGAGTTAAAATTTGATAGTTTTAAAGTTGTTATGGTAGTTACAAAGTGATTATTTCTGTTAGAACTCGTTTTTAATTGGTTTAGCCTATTCATGCATTATATAAAAAGGTTTTCTAATCATTTCTAAACACAAGAATAGTTTCATGCATTTCTCATATTCAAGCATTCAAGATCATATCATAGATAGAAACCTATTTCTTGATCAAGTCCGGTGCGCAATCGAGTTTTGAAGCGAGAAACAATAACGAAGGCATATCGATTGTTGGTGTGTCTATTCTATATACAAATCATCAAGGGGACATCAGTTGATTGTCATGGCTATAGAGTTTTAAAATATAAGTTAGCCTACTATATTTGAAAAGTTGAAGAAGTTTGAACAAGAGCTTAAGAACAATAACAGTCAAGAGGAAGTGAAAAAGAGGAAGAATAAAACCAATGATTGCATATCATCCAAGTCAAGGAAAGATGATGGATCCTCTAGTAGTAAAGTGGATCGAGATTCCTCAAGTGTGGGAA
This sequence comes from Cicer chorassanicum, assembly GCA_037974735.1. Classification (NCBI taxonomy): domain Eukaryota; kingdom Viridiplantae; phylum Streptophyta; class Magnoliopsida; order Fabales; family Fabaceae; genus Cicer; species Cicer chorassanicum. The sequence continues at coordinate 29,335,169 of JBBPBP010009778.1, read as the reverse complement.
GTCCATGTTCCAATTCAAGTGACAAATGTGAAACAATCTTTTACCTCATGGCTAAGGGTCACAAAAATGAGGTTATTGATGATGGAAATTTTCTTTTACCAACTTATGAACAATTACAAGATGCTTTTGTAGAACTTCATGAGAATGTTAAGAATATGATAAAACTTTTAGGTCATAGAATAAGAACCATTTTAAATTTGGAAAGTCAAATTGATAGACGTGAAAAAGACTTATCCATAGCATTAAAGCTAGCTCATAAAGTTACACACAAAGTATCTTGTTCTCATGAATCATCACAATGTGAAAAATGTAATTCATTAGAAAGTGAGAATATCTTCTTGAAAGAGAGAGTTTCTAAATTTGAAGCTCAATTGCAAAATTTGAAAACTTCAAATCATAAAAATCAATTTTATAACAACAAACCATCTTTTAATATATATCATCATAAATCTAGGAAACAACATTAGTTACATGTTACTTACTTTTATTGTGGACAAAAGAGACTCACATCCTATAAATAATTTATAAAAAAAGTTTTAGTACCAAATAGTAGGATAATGTGGATTCATAAGGATTAGGTCCCAATACTAAAGGCCTTAGTGCCAAGTTATTCACTATTCAAACTCTATGAATTATGTAATATGGAGAATGGACATGCTTGGGAGACGCTCCAAGTGGGTATTAAGAGCTCTAATCATGGCCTTATTGAAGATAGATAATTTCTTATTATTCATACAAATGAATTCATGGTACTTCAAATCCAATATGATATAGTTATAAAAGTTATATGATATTACTTAATATATATTTATAAATCAAATCTCATTGAGGTTTAATATATTATTAGTTTTAAGTTTATCTTTTCAGATAAACAAGGTGAATATGTGTTAGACGGTACTCTTAGGTTCGCGTCTAAGTTTATCTCAAATTTAATAATTGCAACTTTGTATATTCATTTTGGATTATATAATGGATTTATGAAGAATACTTATATTGGAATTTATTAAATATGTTTATGGAGTTACTTTGAGTTGTTAAAATAATATATATAAGTTACTTTAAGTAGTTTCTTTTAAAGGGATTAATTCAAGAATTTATCAACCACATTTTTCAAGAGAACATAAATCAATAACTGATATTTTTAATTCCTAAAGAAACTATAAATGTATATTTTAAAGAAAGGCGAATTTCATCTTTTATTTAGTAAATAAAAGCTTATTTTATATATATACATATAGGAAGGGTGTTAAAGCATTGATGGTTAAAAAAATAAAAAATAAAAAGGATTAGGGTTTTCACCACTTTCATCGGTGTTTGTCTTGTTCTCTCATCTTTATTTTAAATTTTCATTTGAAGTGCAAACCCACTAAATGAATGAAGAATCTTATTTACTCTTAAAGAGAAAACCTTATTTTCTAATTCTCTTCCTTCTTAACCTCACACTTAATTTTACTTTTCTAACTCTTTTTTAAGTAAGAAAATTTAAAAGCTTTGTTCCCTAATTGAACCCTAGTTTTTGCGCCACCTTAAAGGACTGTTTTAGCCAATGAGAGTTTGCCAACCCAAAAATTATAACTACATTGAATTATCCATCTTGAAATCTATTGTCTAAGCTTTAAGTTATTTTATTAGAGCACATCTTTCACCAAACCTCTCACTCTCTCTATTCACGATGAAAATCACACATTTCCAACCACGTTCACTCATTTTCTTCTTCATCTTCTTCAATTTCAAGCCTCCCTCATGTGTAATTTTTTCCCCTTTTCCCTTTTCTTCTAGTTGGCCACATAATTTATTTTAGATGAACAGATTCCACGATCGTTCAAAAGTGAAAGAATATGAAATTTTAAAGCTAGATCTAACAAAAATTGTAGGTATTGAAACAATATTGAACTCATATTGTAGGGATTGAAACCATATTGTAGCATTAAACACTCTACACAATAAGGAAGAATTATAAGTTAAGGGCATGTGTTGGAACAAAATTGGTTTTATACTTAGAGTTTTGATAATACAAAAGTTTTTTATGAGAACATTATATTTGACTTCACAGAGTATGAAAGAAAATTCGTTTTTTTGAAGAAAATCTAAAATAAGATTTGATTCAAATTTATAATTGAAAAAAATCTAAAATAAGATTCGATTCAGATTTATAATTGAAAAAAAAATCTAAAATAAGATTTAATTCAGATTAATAATTGAAGAAAATCATTGACCAAGTTGAAAAAAAGATATAGTCAAGATTTGAAGAAGATTTATCTACAACAAAATATGAACAATATCAATCCGAAGAATTTAAAAAACTCAATCTGAACAAAATACGAACAAAATCAATCTGAAGAATTTACATACTCAATCTTAACAAAATACAAACAAAATCAATATGAAGAATTTAAAAACTTAAACTGAAAAAAATACGAACATAATCAATCTAGAAGAACTGCTTAAATTGGATTTAGAAATAAGGAATTGGCTAAATAACATATTATCAAAAAACATCTTGGTCAGTATTATTTTTGAATAAAATCATAGTTGATCAAGCTAAGAATGAAGATACAATTCATAATTAAACAAGGACTAAATTGAAGCCCTAATTTTATCTATAAATAGATACTCAAGACTGAAGAAGAAAATCATCGAAAATCATAAAAGAGTATAAGAACTCATAAGCTCAAAATTTCAAATTCATCTTCGAGTTAAATGAGAGAAACACTTGTTCAAATTAGTAATATTTTCTAAACGTTTTTTCTTAGAGTGTGAGAGTTATTATTATTATCAACTTTGTTAGAAGCAAACACTTAAAGTTCCAATCTTTTGTATCTAACCCAATAGTGGTTTAGTTCCTTCTTCTATCTGAGGTTGTCAGGTTGTTAGGAGAAGACTTGGCTTGTAGGATCAAGGTGATTAGTTCTTCAAAAGTTTGGGGTTGTCAAGTTGTTTGGGAAGACTGACATGGAGGGTCAAGTGCTTTGTAATTCAAGGTTTTTGAATTACGGAATTAAAGTCTTCTGAATGAGGGGACTAGATGTAACCAAGTTAATGGTGAACTAGGATAAATCTATGTGTCCAATTATTTATGCTTTCATTATTTGCTGCCTCTAAACTCGATTGCTTCTACTCCAAGTAAGTCACTAAAGCCAAACCAACTTTTTAATAAATTATCAAAAAGTTATCAACCCGCCTTTATCGTGTTTGCAACTTTAGCGTGATATTTCAATCAATCAAACCAAGGAAACATAGAGGAATATTCCATAAAGAAAGGCACAATAAATAACATTGAGGCAGATGAAAATTGGGATAACGATTACTTTGGAAGAAAGAGAGGAAAGTGGGTGTAACTTTATGGATACATATAAAAGGACAACCATATTTGTAAAAGAACAAAGAAGATGCTCTAATTTTAAGTAATATCCCTTATGCCTAGTCATTGTTTACTTTTATGTAACATCCCGAACTTTGATCCAAGGTTTTAGCTAAACAACGTCAATTCTCTTATAATAATTATAATCCCATGATATTATTCCTCCCTAACATTACAAAACGAACACAAACATTACACCAAGATCATTCTTCATGCATTTCTAAGTTCTAGATACCTAAAATATTGTGTAAGAGTCGGCTCACAACAATATAGATCAGGTTAGGAATATCAATTCAATATAGAAATGATCAAACATGTTTATTCTAAAAATTACATAAAAGATAAAAAGACAACCATCAAAGCCCCAAGAAATGGAATCCTTACAAAACGATTGCAATCATTATTATCAAACACATAGGTATAAAATTTGAATTTCTTTTAAAAATCATATATATATATATATATATATATATATATATATTTCAACAGTATTAAATAATAAAATAAATATCACAACACAAGTAGCATCATTTACCTTTTCGTCAAATGTAAAAAATAACACTAAGAAAAATTAAGTCAAGTTTTCATCAAGAAAAACATCATTTTAAGAAAATACTCAATACACATAGGCATCAACAACAAGGCAACACTTTTCACATATATCAATTAACACAAAAAATTCACATGTAGTTAGTATGCATTCCAATGCAATACTCTATGCACGATCCAAATATAAATGACTCATACAAATGGGAAAAAATTCACACAAAGTCTTAACAGTATGATCCATGCCAATGGAGAAATTCGCACGAAGCTGCATAAAGCCATAACCAAAATACGCACAAAGCCATAACATGATCACCCATACCAATGTAAAATTTGCGTGAAGCCGCACAAAACTCTAACATGCATTCTACATTATGCATGTCATATAATGAACCAATTTCAAGTTTTCATATTTTCCCACAAGAATCATGTTATGCTCATTTGATTAAATCAACATCAACATCACAACCTTTTACATTTCAACCACATTCAATCCACAACACACAAATCAATATTGAAGGAAACTTAATATGCACAAAATTAATACAAGAACCACAATAAAATAATCAACACTTCAGAGAAAAATAAAAAACTACTTTAAAGATAAGATACAAATAATTAAAAAAAATACATGAACATAAAAATAATAGTTAAATTAAGAAGTAGCATTTTTTTTTCAAAAGCAGCAGTTAATTTCGATATAGCAGTAACTAAAAACAGAAAACACCGATTGATATTTATTTGATAAAAACAACAAATACGACAATTTAAAATAAAACAGCAACAATAATAATTTACAAAGGCATCTATAACAATATAGATTCAACAACAGAAAAGGGAACATTACTATTTTAAAATACATAAATTAGCAACAACAACAAAAAAACAATTTATAAATATTTTATTTTCTATTAATCCAACATGCATAAACATTTATTCACTTTCTTTACAATTTATCATTTACAAAATTTTAATCTTTTTATTATGACATGATCATCTATATTTTTTGTATAAAATTTAATCATTTCATACATACATGTGATTATATTAGGCTCTTTACTTCCTAGAAACACGTTCGAAGTCCCATGAATCAAGAATTAAGAGAAAAGTACAAGCTTTACTGACGAGGACTTTCTATTAGTTTTGTTCCTTTGAATAAAGAAACCAAAAGAAAATGATGGAATGAATTTACCTTGAGATATACTAAAAAGAAGCAAGAAAATTAGAATTCAACTCGGTGATAATGGTGATGAAGCGAAGACCAAAAAGAAAATAGACTATGTTTCTCTTTTTTTCTTTCTTTCTTTTGTTTGAGCTAGAAAGTTTGTGGAGTTAGGTAAAGATAAGAATATGTGTGTGAAATGAATGAGAAGACACTAACATGTAGGCCAAATTTTTTATTTTTGGTATATTAACATAATAACATTAAACCCAATAATATTGTCATTCTATGATTCGTTTTGGACTACCAATAAGTCAAGACAATACAATTGAATTGTCATAAAATATTTGTCTTGGAGTAACTAGAGTGTCAGCTGGCAGGATGGACCAAACAATATTATTTTTTTTCGACTAAAAATAATGGATGGACTAAGGTATCTTCATGCAAGACATTTATGTATATAGGTTGCGTCTCCCTAATTCTACTATTTACTAGCCCAAATTCATATTTGGACCAAAATAAAACAAACCATATAATTTCGATATATTCTAACTTAATTAAATAATTTAAGCTAATAATTTTAACACTAAAATGAATCCAACAAGAAAATTAATTATCATCATAGGTCACTTACAAAATAAGACAATTAACATTTAACACATCAATTTCATAATTTTTCTAAATTAATTAAATAAAATTATATAGACAATAAATCGTATAACAAATAATCATGCAAGAAATAATCATCATTTAATTATCACGCTAAAATATATATAAAAATACTAGTTCTAATTATAAAAATAGATGGTGTTACAATTTAATTAAATTTCTATACATATAGAATAAATTATTAATTAAATAATAAATCAAGTCAATTACTATCAAAGGCACATATATAATATATATGAAAATATTGGGGTGTTACATTTTCTTTCATCATTTCATCATTCTTTCATCATCTCACACATTTTCAACTATCATAATCCGTATTTAGACCTTAAAAACTGATTTTGGAGATAAAGCCACTATAAGAATAATATGCCTTTGAGGTGGTCAAAAGCTTTACAAAGGGGAAAAAACGGCCCCAAATATATATTTATGGTGGTCTCAGGTATACGCCACAATGGCTTGTTTTTGGGTTATCATTTGTGAGGGATTAAGCCGTTATAAATTTGTGATTGGAAAGATAACCACAAATTTCAAACGGTACAAGCCGCCACAAAGGGGAAATGTGTTTTGAAAGAAAAAACACAGTTTGTGCCTGTTTAGGCTACCACAAAGTGTTTCGTGAGACCAAAAAATGTTCCACGTGTAATCGTTTCGATGCCACAAATGGATTATTTTATTAAATTTTTTATTTAATAAATACAAAATTAATATTAAAAAAATATAAGAGTTATATAAGTTTTTCGTCCCTTTAAAATTTTGATTTAGTCCCTGTAAAAATATCCATATATTTTAGTCTATACAAAATTATTATGTAAACAGTTTTAATCTCCGTAGGAGCATCGACATGTGTTTTGAATGATTGTTTTTCATTCATGTTTTTATAACACTATAAAATGTTCTTTTACAAAAAATGAGCTAAAAAGGTGATTTATAGGTTCATATTTTAAGAACTTTTATCTTGAACGTATGACTTTAAAAAAAAATTCATATTTAATTCATCCAAAATTAAAAAATTATATATTTGTGCGACTGAACTTTTAATAATGTTCTAATCATGCTTTCAAAAAATTATTAAAAAATTTAAAAGTTGAAGTATATTTCGTTTCAGCAAGGACTAAAATAACTTGTAGAATAATTTTGTAGGGACTAAAACGTGTGATTTTTTTTACAAGGATTAAAAATGTAATTTCAAAATTTCATAGGGACTAAAAACTTATTTAACTCAAATTATAATATATATATATATATATATATATATATATATATATAATTAGTGTTAATATAATTAAAAAATGAAATACAATTTTATTATTAATTAAATTGTCAATAATTAATTAAATTATTATTACTATACAAAATAAAACATTCCAAAATTAATAAGTTATATCATACAAACCAAAAATAAAATACAACATATTTAAATTGCAATATTTAAATTATTCATACAAACCAAAAATAAAAATAGAAAAAGTTATTTGAATGCAACAATCATCATAATAATTCCTCTGATCATTAGCTCCACTCCCTTCATCATTATTTTGTGGAATATTACCCGACGAAAAAAGTTCCTAAAAAATACTAATTAGTGGTAATATTGACAACATGGTTTGAAATTGCATTTCATCTCCGAGTACACCACCACTAGTCGATGGAGCCATAACTAGTTGGAGTTGATTCAAATTTGGTCTAATCAAGCCAACTTTTGGCATAGTTGGTCGGTATTGAGTTTGACATATTAGAGGTTGAGGAAACTGCTATGAAATAGACGACACATTTAGATAATTATTAAAAGATTGTTTCGACTAGAACATTGACTATTATTGTTGCTGCTAGAAGGAGGAGTTTGGAGGTTGTTGTCGTTGCTGCTGGAAATTTGGAGGCTGGTGTTGCTGAGGCGGGAACTGATAGTGAGAAGCTGGAGGAAATTTTTGAGATGAAAACTACTGCTGTTGAAACTTTTGTTTTAATCCACATTTAATTTTTCAACTGCTTCTTGTATCCGTTGTTGTGTTTTTTCTTCTTGCTCAGTCATCCATTGTTCCTTTAATTGTTCAATGTTGTCAACAGATGTCGACTAACAATGAGATCTCGATTCGTACTAAGATAAGAAAAATATTCAGTCTAAATATATCGGGATGGCCCTTTACAAATATTGATGTTAAACTACCAATGCCCAACACAGGTCCTTTGTACTTGTTACCATTGATGTGCATAAAGCTTGCAGTCTCAGATTATTTCCGCTCCAATGGACCAGCTCATTGAACAAGAGGAAGAGTAGCTTTTTGATCATTACATTCTTTCATGATTTGTTGAAGTTTTTTCTATATAAAAACTTAAAAATAAAAAATTTAAAACTAATTAATTAAGCATGAAAATGTATATATTAGTAGTTAAGTAAATTAATTTAATCACTTACTCTGATGATCAACTTAACTAAATTGAGGTGTTATATCCTCTTTTATTTCACCCCAAGACAATCATAGTTTTTTATATTTCTCTTGTATGACTTCAACAATTGTCTTTGCAAATGATTTAAAAGGTAGATATCTACAAAGTATTGTATAGATGCAAATTAAATGCAAAAATTAATCAATCAAATAGTTTAAAATGAAATAATTAACAAGAACAATGAAATAATTAAAAAGAATAACTTAAAATAATTTTGCCATCTCCTTATGGAATAATGAAAATGCGCATAGCAATCAACACACCCAAATTCCATTATTTTGTTTATCGTAAAAGACTCTATAAGGAGGACTTCGTGATGTAGGGGAACAACTTCACAACAAAACCAACATGTGATTTAACAACTTCACCACTAGTACCAACACGGCATAGTCAACAACACGTGGTTTAACAATTTTTTTTTACCACGTGATGGTTTGGATATTCATCGTATTCTAGCCGATCCTGATCCTCCTGCTCCCGATCCTCTTGATCCTCCTACTCTCGATACTGATGCCATGTCAATATATATATAAATTGTAGTTCACATTTCTTATTATAATATAATTATATATACACATTTTACATAATTAATTGTTGACATCATCGTCATTTGATGAGTGAATTGAGTCACTTTCTTCATGATCCTCTAAGTCTTTTAGCTAGTTAATTGAGAGATCCCTTCCCTCTTCTATTAGATTAGTCTAACCTTACCCACCATTTCATAAGTAAAAGGACATAATTCTCTCACATCCTTTCTTCTCAAAAATGGATAATGATTCTACAACGACAATAGGTATATGCACATTCTCAAACACGATTAATTAGTATTATAATATGTCATACATTGTATCTTTGTTTTTGGTATAGTATGTTAAAATAGTATCTTGTTGTCTTCTGAGCCATCAACACAAAGAACACATTCATTGGGACAAGATACATCACGATATTGCAATCTAACCCAAGAGGGGAGACAATTTCTACACAATTTTGTTCTTCTCTCTACACGTTTCGATCCTCTTTGATCGAAGTGACTTTATTTGCGTCATCAAGATTAATCAATGTATCAAATAGAGGATCATTCCAATCTTTTTGCGCTACATGTAAAATATCAACCACAAATATATGAGCCAAATTAGGATTTAAGATTATTAGCATGGCATATTTGGATTCATAACTTACCCATTTTTCCTCCTATTAAGGAATATTGGTAATAACTCCAACACACAATCTAAATCCTTCTTGAATAAAGTGTCTCAAACTCCAAATGCTCCTCCACGTATAATTGGGTTTGGTACCAACTAAATCACTTTTAGGAAAATATTTGAAACGACAAGTGATTATCCTATTTGAGTTAATCATGAACTTACAATCTTACTTATCCATCATAGATACATTAAAGGCAATAATACTCTTGAAACGCCTGCCACTCTCTTGCTTGTGCTTGGAAAGTCTATCCCAAGAGACCAATTGAAATCCTTTAAATCTGTTACAACTTCGACGTTGAACTCCTAGTGGTGGATGAAGAAGTAAGATACTCACAATGTATTAGTGTATCGATTGTAGATTTAAAATAAAGTTACTATTAACAAAAGAAGTGAACATATATTCAAAAATAAAAGGAAATAGAAATGCTTTCTTCCATTCACGCCGCCGTCTCTATTTTTTCAAAACTATTCTCTTTCGATGGCGTGAGACCCGTCGATACAGTGATATCTTCAATATTCGTCACCTTTGATTTCCATTCACACTGTCACAGAAGCCCACGATTTGGTGTGATTCTTCATCGACTCGTTCACGCCATCACATTTTCCGTTTACACCTTCGATTTCCGTCATAGTTGTCGTTCACCTTCAATTTTTATCCGCTATCACAGATCATACCAACATCGTTCTGTTGTGCCTTAACTACACTTATCGTCTAGGAATCGACGTCGTTCTATAGTGTGAGTGTTATTTTTATTGTTTGGCAATTGTTCAGTGAGTTTTTTCCTGTAAAAGTTTTCTCTGTTAATTGTTTTTGGTTCATGTGTTTGTTGTTGAAGATTCGTGACCCACAACACTAAGTCTACATTTGGAAAAAGATTTGCGACTCTTTTATATTCAAAGGTTAGTTCTTTTAACGTTAACCACTTTAAAAGATCAATGCGATTTGTTACTGTTTTGATTTTGCTTATATTTTAATTTTGCTTTAGCTTCTTAATCTGGGTAACAAATTTATCTATATTTTTCATGAGCTTCGGTATTATTTTTGGTAAACCTTCATTCTAACTTGATTTTGCTTCTGTTTTGATATATACACACTAGACATTAACTCTAAAAATGCATATCAAAACTAATCATGAAAAAATGTTTATATGGATGCATAACTTTTTTACTATTGGCTTAAATAAACTAGTTAAAAGGTTATAGAGTACTTTTTATTTATTTGTATCTAATTCGGGAAGTAGAACAATGAAGGAAAAATGAAACATACAATGATTTCATCTTTGAATAAAGGTGGAGGAATAAAGAATAAATTTGTTTGATATATGTCTTTGTTTGACACACCTATCGCAACAATTAAAAACTGTTGTCATAACTGTGTTAGAAAATTGTTCCCTATTTCTATAGTTTAAGCCACATTTATAAATAGTGTGTTCAGAAGTGTGAGAAAAATGTTGTCTAAGGTAATAGGCAACACTCGCACATGAGACGCGCGAAAAATTTTGCCTATTTTTTTTGATAACATTTTTCTCAATTTTGACAATATTTTTCAAATGTTGTTCAAAAGAAAAAATGTTGTAGTGTACTTAACAATTAATATAACTTAAATGTTTATAGCTTATATAACTTTGTTTGGCATTAACTTTTACTACATCAAAAATTAGATTTATGTAAAAGTCGTGTTAACGTGGGTTATTTTACGGTGCTCTTTTAGCAAAGAAATAAATAAGTAGAATTTTTTTTCTTTGTTCAAAAAATTTTGACATTAAATATATATTTATCAAAAAAAAAATTCTTGAATTTTAGAATTGAATTCAACATCTTGCTACTAAGAATATTTTGGTAAATCGACTAACCAAATACATAATTGTTGGACCTTTTCAGAAGCATGTAACCATCATATGTTTAGTTAAGTCATTTGATAGTTTGGATTAGTGGGAGAATGAATTATTACATTTTATAATAATAATAATAATAATAATTTATTATTATTATAGAACGTCACTTTATAATCATATGTTTTATAGCATCTCTAATGCTTTGAACATTTTTAGATTGCATGTTTCTTAATTAAATTATGATAATCTATATTCATTATCCTTGTGCAAAATATAAGTATGTGACGTGTATGATTTATTTTTCTACAAGACATATTATACATCGTTAAAGTTTATGGTTCTTATATTGTTTTGAACTACTTTAATAAATTATTGATATTTTAGCGTTTATAAAAGAAGTTGTCACCAAGTATGAGAATGGTTGAATTTTATGTATTACTTTGATTAATTAATTAAAATATAAATGGTTATATCAATTATTTCATTTTTTAAATGTATTTATTCTATAAGAATGTTTTAACTTCATAAATTTGTAGCTCTTCAGAATGGTAAGTTTAGTTTATAAAAAATCCTTAAACACTCATAACATTGTTAACTCAAAACCAATTGTGATTATGTTTGTTGATGTGTGTTAGATTGTTCGAAGAGCTTTAAACTATACTATTTCATTCACCTATCAACATTGTTCTCAAATAGTAAAGTCATATCCAACTTTCTGTTTTTCTTACTTTTATATAAAATCAATCTTTTATTTATTAATTTTAGTCAATTCAAATATTTATATTTTGAACAGTAAAAGAGTCATACTTTCTACAACTTGAGTTAATAATTTGTGAAATCGCCGGTTAAGGTACGAAGTGGGTTTGACTCTTGAGATATATTAAGTTGATTATGTAGGTTTATTGAATAGGAATGTCATATGATCCCTAGGTCTGCACCATCCACCTTATGTAAGTAGAACTATTGTGGGAATAGTGGAATAAGCAATGTGATTTATGTTTGGAGCATCTCTTATGATGTGTCGCTTTTAGTTAAATTACAATATTTGATGATGTGTTTTGTGTTAATGATTAATTGCCATGATTAAATGTATGCTTTGGTGATATATGTTGATGAAAGTTGTACATATAGGTATTCTGAGTTACGTTGATGATAAGTGTTAATAGTTAAGTGTTATAAAGGATTCTATTTTAAAAAGTTGTATATTGTTATGTTTTCTACAATATTAATTGATTAGTAATAAAATAAACAAATAATAACAAATTAGTGAGAGAAGATTAATTGATATTTGATTAGAATGGTAAATTAGGGTTTGGTGTATTATAAATTTGCATTAAACGATTAGTTTAAGAATTAGAAGTACAAAAGTTGTTATAGATTAATGGAATAGGATTAAGTCATTAACCAATTAGGATAAACATAATTGATTAGAGCAGTAGAAATAATTGATTAGATTAAATGATTTAAAAGGTAAATAAGTAATTACTAATGATAAGTTAGGTTCTAAGGTTAGACTATTAACCTAAGATTAAGTTAATATTGTTGATATTGTGGTTATTGTTGATATGTAGTTGCATATATGGGTTGAGCGTGGTTAGACAATGATTGTTGATGATGATGATAATAATGTGCTACATGTTATGCGTTGCATTTATATAGTAGGATATGTTGGGAGTTGTGCTATGATCGAATCAGAGATGGACGATCGAGGAGACCTAGATGGAGTAGTTAGTAGGAAGGTTTTACATAAAGGTGAGGCACTGTTGAGTCGTTCCATTAAATAGTAAATCACTCTGACTAGACACTTTAGTTCGAGGGGTAGTAGGTGACTTCTCTATTTGTATCAACCTTGAATTTGAAGGATGTAACATCAAATAGCTGATGATAAGGATTTTTATTGTGTTATCATGCATTTGTTGATATTGTAGTGTTATGATGTTGAATATGTATTTAATTTACTTTACTCCGCTTAATTATGTCTTGAGAGAGATGACCCACATTCGTTTATTTCCTCTGTAGCTACTTACACACTACATGTGTGAGTAGATGATGAGATGACAAAAAATGAAGCAATCACTAACGAGGAAGAGATAACCATTTGTTTTAATATAATTGTCGACATGTAGTCGACCAATAATTTGAGATTGTATAGAGTTAACTTTGGTTAGTGTGACAATTTTTGAGTTCAACTCACCTTTGGTTTTTTAATTCTGCATGTGTTTTGAATTATGATATTTCAATGCTTGATTATATTTTATTTTGGACCAATTTTAGCATTACTTATATTATATTTAGAAGTTAAAATATTTTCGGGAAAAGAGTGCCACAATGACCAATTTTTTCACCAAGAAAATCACTCATGAAAATATTTGAATTGGCAAGTGATTAAGCCATTTGGGTTAGTCATGAACTTCCAACATTGCTTACCCAACATAGCTAAATTAAAGGCACTGGTACTCTGGAAACTCATGGAACCATTTTACTTGTTCATGGAAGGTCTATTCCAAGAGAGCCCATGAATCTCTTTAGATTTGTTACCACTATGATCCCACTAAAAGTTCATCATTCTCTCTATTTCATGTCATGGTAATGGTTCACAATTTAGGAACATATCAATTGTCGTACAACTTTAATGGGTACCTAGCTACTAGCTCTATATATGCATTATCTGTCATAAGTTTACCCAAGTTAATAAAATGCATAATAACTTTCCAAATGTGTAGGAAAATGACTTTGATATTGCCTAACAATTAATATAACATATTGTACTTTAAACTTAGATAACTTTTTTTGACCCTAACTTTTACTACATCAAAAATTGGATTTATTAAATTGTATTTTAATGGTGCTATATAAAATAGACAATGCGAGTTAAATGAAGCTTTTTTGTTGTTGCAAAAATCATGTTGAATGTGCGTTATTTTATGGTGCTTATTGAGTGAAGCAATAATTGAAATTTATTTTTAAGTTAAAAAGGTTCAAAGTGCTTATGAGTTTAAAATGTTGTCATAAGCTCAATAGATTTAAAGTACTTTCAAATTTAAGCTCTGTCATATGTTTATTAAATTTGAAGTGTTTCTATTTTAACGTGTTGTCATGTTTTAAATGAAAAACAACTTAACATAACAAAACATATTAATTGAAAAATTATTTTTTCTCAAAACTAAACCTCCACACGAGAATCATATTTTTAGAAAGTTGATGTCTAGGTTGCTTATGAAAAATTGTGTGATATACAATCAATTAAAATCAGTCATATATATTCCATTTATGTTTTTTTTTAGAATTTTAAGTTTGATCTAGTTGGTCGAGTACACGTTAATAATTTTAATTAATTGTGGATAATTTATCTATAATTTTCCAAAGTAAACTTAGTATTTATATTCCCGAAATTTTTACTCATTTGCAAACCATCATAGTTAGCGGTCATGTTGTGTAGTTATTTATTGCAGTCGTCTTAGTCAAGTTTTCTTCCTTGACAATTGCTCCTACAAATTTATGTATTAGTTTGACTAGGATAACTTTATTAATTATCATTAATGACCTAAGTTTGAATGATAGTCTAAAATTATATCACACATCATTAAATAAATTAGGTTGTTATAAATTGGCTTTATTCTAATATTTGATAATATGAGACTTCCACAAGACTCTAAGGCTTTGTTAGGAAATTTAAGAAGGGAGGACTTTGAAAAGAAAAAAAAAGAAAAGAGAAAATAGACGAAGAGGATATGATAATCTCTCATTTTAAATGAGCCATTTATTTTTCTTCATAATTTAAAATTCTCCTAATATGGAGAAACTCAAGAATTGTATTGGAACAAAAGTTGGAGGGTTTATAAAATTGATTTAAATCTTTAGAATATTTTTTTATAATCTAAATAACACTATATTAAAATAAGGTGAGATACTAGTTATGTGCATCCTGAAGGAAATAAGTGTGCAATTTAGGAGTATTCGTAGGTTCATAAATTTGAATTGGCATGTCCAGTTAATCATGTTTGGCGCGAAAGAAAAGATTGTACAGTTTGGCTTGCCAATTATAGCTTATCTATAGACTCTTTTAGTTTCATTATCATGGATACTATGTCTAGTGAGCTTTAGAGTTTTCTCTTTGATGACATTTCTAGGACTTAAATGTCTAGGAATGTGAATTTCTTTTAGTTTTGTTTTCTCTTTCATTTTGTTTTCTATTGTACCCAAAAAAAAAATAAAGTGAGATATTTCTCCCTTTTACTTTCCTCCCTTCCCTGAAGCCGCCGTCTTCCCTCCTCTCCAATCTCCTAAATTGTGTATAAGATTTTTCTAATGCAGTAATTAGTGCAAAACATATTTGATTAGAAGCGACAATAAAATAAATTTTTGTAATGTAAATTTAGTGGTAAGAGGTAACACTTTATTCTTAACAGACAAAGTTTAATTTTTGTATAAACCAATCGTCAAATGGCCATTAGTATCAACTTTATTAATAATAATTTTCTCTTCTTCAATTTTAAAAATTTTAAAAAAAATTCTAAGCCCCTCATTGGGACAACAATGTGTTTGGTGACTTTTATTAAAAAAAACTTTAATTTTAGGAAATTTCACTTTTAGTCTTTTATGTTTGATCTAGTTCCCGAATAAGATTTTTATGTTTTTTTTTCCTAACTAGGTCCTTTAAGTCGCACACCATTTGCAACGTTAGCCTTAATGTTATTGTTCGTTTGCAAAAATGTCATATTCCGTTAGTTTAGTTAAAAAATGTCACGTGGCTATTACAATGCTGAGGTGTGCATAACAATGCTTATGTGACAAATTATAAAAGTAAACGGTTCATAGATTGGTCCTCTAAGTTTAAACAAGTTTAAACAAGTGTTTCACTCAGGCCAAATTTACAACTTTTACTTCATCATCTTCTTCAATTCCATCTATAAAAAACCTAAGACCAAAAATTCTATTTCCAATAGAAAAACTCACAACGTCGATCATGTAAATTAGAGAAAAATCAAAACAAGAAATTCATCATTTCATCAAAAATTAAAAAATGAGATGTTGTAAATAAAGAGAAATCCACTAAAAATAAATGAGTTGTTCATAAATCCGTTAACTCGATCAAACATAAAGGACTAAAAGTTTAATTTATCCTAATTTATTAATAGAGTGTTGTAGTATTTGTACTCTCAGTTTGAAAAATATTCATACATTTGATAGTAGTAATTTTAATATTCCTATTCAGACATGTTGGATACCTAAATATCCATACGAGTCGTACCAAGTTATTAAAATAAATCAATAAATAACAAAATATAATTGTTATGATTATAACACAATTAAATATCATTAAAATATATTTAAATCTCAACCATAAAATATTACAAATAAAAATATTTATTAATTAAAATATAACATTTGTTTGGAAATGCGGTGGAATGATGCTAAATGCATGTCCAAAAAAATTTAACAATTTGTAGATTCTACATAGATGTGGTGGTAGAAACATTGGTTTCCAAACGCACGTTTATACAATACACTTATTTATTTGCGAGTTTGGAATTGTAAGAAACAAAGTACTTAATTACATTATTTTTGATTTAGTTTTCGAATGTTTGATCTAATTCTCGAATTTACGAACAATACATTTATTTTTAGTGGATTTATGATGAATTTTTCTTTATTTACAACAACTTATTTTTTAATTCTTGTTGGAATGATCAATTTCTTGTTTTGATTTTTCTCTAATTCACAAGGTCGACGTTTTGAGTTTTTCCATTAGAATTATAAATTTTGGATTTTAGGTTTTTTAAAGATGGAGTGGAAGACGAAGATGGTGAAGAGGAAGATGATGAAGAGGTAAAAGATAAAAGTTGGGCCTGATCGAAAACTAGCTTAAACTTAGAAAACCATAAGTGTATTTTCCAAAACATAAAGTGACTAATTTGGAAATTGTTTACTTTTATAATTTGTCACGTCAGCACCGTTATGCACATGTGAGCATAGTAACAGTCACATGACATATTTTTAACAGAATTAACTATAAAGAGCATTTTTGCAAACAGATAATAACATAAAGGTTAACGTAGCAAATGATGTGTCACTTGCAGGACCTAGTTGGGAAAAAAAACATAAAAGACCTATCCAGAAACGAAATCAAACATAAATGACTAAAAGTGCAATTTTGAGCATCAAACATAATCGTTGTTAGAAATACAAACATAATTTTATGACTTGTTAAGATTTGAGCATCGGAATTCAAACAAATTTTGAGGTGAATCATGTCTACAATGAACCATTGCTAAAAATGTCGTTAGAAATACTATACTCATTTATTGGTGCTGATTCAATGAGTTGGGTTTTAAAGAATATATTTGCTTTTCTTTATTTTTACTTCGGTTGAGTCGTTATCTCGTCCATAAAGTATAAGAGGGCTGTTACAAAGATTTTCGTCGATTTTGATTAAAATTTCAAATAATTTTTCATTCATTGTAACATTAACTTCTAAGTCTATAGATTTTGCTTCGAAGTGGTGAAAGAACGTGGTCTTTTGGGTCGAACTACAATTGAATTTTAACAAGAAAATTGACCCCGTACCCCCACAATTTTTCAAAAATGCCCAAAATACCCTCAAATTTTTTTTTTACTTTTTTTTTTTTCCAAAATTCACTTTTACTTTCACTTTTTACCATTCAACCTTTTCCAAAACCGTAAAAAAAGATTTCCGGTAGGTGTAAGTTTTCCGGTAGTTTTCGGAAAACTTTTTTGAAGAATTCCGGTACAAAAGGCTGTTCCGGAAAACTTGTTTCAAGAATTCTGGTACACAGGGCGTTACCGGAAAACATTTTGCAAGTTTTCCAGTACATAAGGTTTTTTCCGGGAAAGTTAAAAAAGATTTCCGGTACAGAAGGAAAAAAAGTGGGTTCCGGAAAACTTTTTCCAACTTTTCTGGTACAAAACCTATGTTCCGGAGAACTTCATTCACAAGTTTTCCGGTACAGAACTTTTTTTTTTTAAAAAAAAAATTTAATTTTTATTAATTTTATTAATTTTTTAAATGTTTATAGGTATGGATAAACCCCTGCTAATATTGGATAAAACATGCGTCGATACTACAGACATTTTTGACACACATCAGGTATTATTAATTATATTTAATATTAAAATTGTAAAATTAAATTATTGTGATTAATTATAATTTATTAAATATTTTATTTCAGATATTTGATACAAGGGACGCTGTTGTGAAATGTGCAAAAGAAATTGGTATAAAAAATAAAGTTACTGTTATCATCAAAAGATCGGATATAGAGACAGGAGAGAGAGGGAGGAGAAATAAAATAATATTTGGTTGTGACAAAGGAGGAAAATACAAATCTGCTGATAGTTTAACTCGAAGTTCAACAAAAAAGTGTGATTGTCCTTTCAAGCTTAGATCAAAACCATTAAAAGATGGTTCAGGATGGACAATTAAAGTAATTTGTGGAGTTCACAACCATGAATTACCTGATACTTTGGAGGGGCATGCATTTGTTGGACGCTTAGATGAAGAAGAAAAAAACATGTTAATGAGTTAACAAAATATAATGTTGCACCGAGACACATATTACTATCATTGCAAGATCGAGATAAGAATATTGTTACTAAGATTTCACAAGTATATAAACAGAGGAGTACGATTCGATTGCACGTGAGAGGTAATAGAACAGAGATGCAACATTTATTCAAGTTAATTGAAGATGCAAAATATGTGTGTTGGAATAGAAAGCGTGAAGACTCAGATGTTATGAGAGATATTTTTTGGTTGCATCCAGATTCAGTGAAGTTGTTGAATTCTGATTGTGTTAATTTGGACAGTACCTACAAAACCAATAAATACAGGATGCCATTACTTGAAATTGTTGGTATGACCTCAATAGAGATGACATTTGTAGTTGGATTTGGTTATTTGGAATGTGAGCGGGAGGAAAAACTTTTGCTGGGCATTAGAAAGGCTAAAAGAGCTGTTTGTCACACAAAACAAATTTCCTAAAGTAATTGTGACAGACAGAGATCTTGCGTTGATGAATGCAGTTCGTATTGTATTTCCACATGCTGTTAATTTGCTTTGTCGATTTCATATCGAAAAAAATGTTGGAGCAAAATGCAGTCAATATGTCTTAAAAGATAGACAAGAGCTGGTATTGCATATGTGGAGAGACATTATGTATTGCAGTGATGAAAAAGAGTATATAATGCGTTTGCAAAAGTTTGAGCAATCATGTGTCGACAATAAAGAGTTTGTTGACTATGTCAAAGACAGTTGGCTGACTCCTCATAAAGAAAGGTTTGTTGAAGCACGAACAAATCGAGTAATGCATATAGGGAACACAACGAGTAACAGGTATGTCATGTGACTCTAAAAATTTGATTTTGTAATTATATTACATATTGTTGGCATGCTCAATTGTGACAATTCACATGTAATGATAGGGTTGAGTCAGCTCATTGGAAACTAAAGTTAATGTTGGAACACATCATGTGTGACATGTGCAAATGTTGGGAAGCTATGAACAATATGATAAGATTGCAGCATAAAAAAATCAGAGGCTCATTTCAGAAAAGTTTCTATGACAAAGATCATGAACACAACATTCCATTTTATCAGAGATTGAATACAGTTGTCTCTAGAGAAGCTCAAAGACGTATTGCTGTAGAATACGAGAAAGTTGAATGGGTGGGTACTGATTCATCTGTATGTGGGTGCTCTCTAAGAAGGACATACGGGTTACCTTGTGCTTGTGAATTGGCAAAATATAAATTAATGGGTGAACCAATTCCTTTGGATTCTGTGGATATTCAATGGAGAAAATTAAGCATGGAATGCGAACTCCAAGACACAGAAGATGGATCAGAGTTAGATATGTCTACAGAGATGAATGCCTTGTGGAAACGGTTTCGATCACTTGATGTGATTGGAAAACGAGTGTTAAAGGGGAAGGTGCGTGAACTTGTTTTTCCAACTATAAGTTCAATGTGTCCACCACCTGAAAAAGTTAAAACCAAAGGTCGTGTGAAGAAGAGTAAGGGTAAGAAGCCAGATGGATATGATGTATATCGAGACCCTTCTTACTTTGAGCATGTTAATGCAACATATTGTGAAGACTTTGGTTCACAACCATCTCAATCATCAAAGAAGAGACAACCCTCTCAATCCTCAAAGTATAAGTGGTGGAAACAATTTCCTGAAGTTATTATGCCATACATTGATGACATATTTGATGTGGCAGCGGATGGAAATTGTGGTTTTCGCGCTATTGCATTATTGCTTGGATACGGTGAGGAGTCTTGGTCTTTGGTCCACAATACTTTGGACCATGAGATTGGTTCGCATGTAACTCCGTATGATAGATTGTTCCCAGTACGCATAAGAGAATTAAGAGATTCGTTGAAGATATCAAGCTTGGGTGTTCAACCCATAGATAAATGGTTGTCCATACCTGATATGGGTTACGTGATAGCGATAACATATAATATTATTCTCGTCACATTTGGTCAGACATTTTCAATGACTTTCTTTCCTATGAGGGGTTCACATTCAGGATCCACAACAAATGATCGTATCATAGTTATTGGTTTTGTTAATGGAAATCATTCAGTGCCGGTAAATTTCTCTAATTTTTTTACGTATTAATTTTTTGTTATTTTATTTATTTATTTATTAATTTTATGATCTTATTTTGCAGTTAAATATGAAAGATGGGTTCCCGATGCCAGATATTGCACCAGGTTGGAAGAAATATCGCACTAATGAAGCAACTTCTTGGGCAATAGCATATACAGGGCGTCTACAAAATTGGGCCTATTTATTAGGTCATTTGCCACAAAATCCACCTACAGAATCCGTAGATGCAATGTCATTAGATGAAGCTTAATGCTTTAAAATTGTTACAAATTCACTTGTTATTAGTTAATTTGATATTTTAGTTTACTATCGTTCTATTTCATCTTGTTATTATTTATTTTCGTTATAGTTCATCACAAATAATAGAAATTAAACGACATAACGTATTTATATAGATATGAAACCAAAATAAATTAAATGACATAATGTATTTATAATAGATGTTCAAAATAAATTAAACTACATAACAACCCAGAAATGTTCAAAAGCACTACTCATCATATCTCAACCACTACTCACCAGTATGACGGCGCGACAAATACAAAGCTTTGTAAAAACTCTTATACAACTCATCATCTGGAGTAGCCTCAACTTCATTCAACCCCTGCTGTATCAGATCAACGATCTGTTGTAGAATTGATGGCGGCTGTGAAGTAGAACCATCTGCAGCAGTGGTCGGGACACCATAATCTGGGACCTGGGGCACACCTGATGGTCGCACTAGTAGTGGATGAGATATCCGATAGAACCACTCCAAGTATCCCTCATGACACTTTGATGGATATGTAGCATCATGGAGTCTATGAAATAGCTCAGTGACAGTATGCATATATCCCAGCCATTCGACATCTGCATCAAATAATCTAGAAAGTGCAGGAAATGGCGGTGGTGGAATATGCTAGATATAACCAAACTGTCTAAGACACCTCTCTGGTTGATATGCCACTGCTGTGTTGCATAGTCGGAGGTGACCAGTGTATAACATGATATGATCAAAGGGAACCACATCCCTATGATTCTCCCAGGGTCTCCATATGACTTCAGCAGGTGTTAGTGCGTCAATCATACGTCTATACTCATGGGTCTTGTGCTTGCCTTGCTTATAGCTCCATCTATTCATTTGGGCAATGCACTGAACATTAGCACCCTAATCACCTCTTTTACAAATATCTGGAAAATATTCGTATATTCAACACTGTTGCAAATAAATATAAATTAATTAAGTATAAACATAAAAATAAATAATTATGTAATAAATTAATTATAAAATTAAATATAAATAAATCATAATTATTTATTACTTGCACCAGAGACATATATCCACCTAACTGTTTCGTGTCGTAACAGCTAGCATCAGAGAGGTACTCATAAAGAACTACCATTGCAGCACTACCCCAAGCGTATCTACTGGTACCGTCTAGATCTCTGAACATAGGAAAGTACTTCGCATCGACCAGTGTATGACTCTTATCTGCCAAGATAATACTCCCTATCAGATTTAGCAAATACGCCCGAGCTGCACAATCAAATCGTTTGGCCTGACACTGCCTTCTGAACAGATCTTTCAGCCAATCCAGCCTGTAGTGTGCACCCCTGATTTTTTTAGTTTCCTCCCATATCTCTTTAGGAGGCACACCTAATAAAGTAATGGCAAGATTACATGCCGATACTCTATCTATGTCAGCTGGTGGAGTGTAGAACTCACCCTGAATAGGAATGCCTAACAAATTGGCAACATCGTCCAAAGTTATCGTCATTTCACCAAATGGCATGTGAAATGACGATGTCTCTGGGTGCCATATTTCCACAAAAGCAGAAATCAAGCTGTTGTCAATCAGCTTCAGACTCCCCCACTAGAGTGGTCCTAACCCAAATACATTCACCCACGTCTCTATACTTCGCGGGAGAACGAGTGGAGTAAATTGTTGCAATTTTTTTCCATGTGCAACAATTTTTAACATTGGCTGCTCCTGCATATAATATTAAAATGCACCATAAATATATAATATAAATAATAATTAACTTTAATATACTATAAATAATAATTAATTTAACGTTAATTAAATTTGGACGATAAATAATTATTAATTTAATGTTAATTAAATATATAACATAATTAATAATTAATTTAAATTTAATTAAATATATAACATAAATCATTATTAATTTAACGTTAATTAACTATATAACATAAATAATAATTAATTTAAATTTAATTAAATATATAACATAAATAATTATTAATTTAACGTTAATTAACTATATAACATAAATAATAATTAATTTAAATTTAATTAAATATATACCATAAATAATAATTAATTTAAATTTATTTAAATATATAACATAATTAATAATTAACTATAATATAACATAAATAATAATTAATTTAACTTACTTCGCCAAACCAAAGTCTCGCCGACACATGGTGCCGGTATTGACTAAGGATCGACAGATCATCCGGCCCTCCAAGAAACCGAGTCAGCACAGATGCCTCCCTCCTCTGCATAGGTGCCTCGTCCTGTACAGGTACTTCCTCATGCTCCTCCTCATCCTCCTCCTGTATAGGTACATTCTCATGCACCTAAGGTACCGCATCATGTACCGCCTGAACCTCCTCAACAATAGAGATATCAACCTTGTCCTCCATACTATCATCTTCCATCATAAATCGCCGCCTTCTACGTGAGACAGTCGGACGAACTCTATCAAGACCAGCGTACATAGATGATGAACCTTCAAAATTATGTGGTCTTGCAATCACTTTACCATCTTTACCTCTAGCCCTACCCACTGAAAAAAAAAAACACAAAATCAGATAAATTAAATAAATACTAACATAATAAAAAATAAAAAATAAATTAATTTAAAAAAAACCCAAATTACCGGAAAACTTGTTTGTGAAGTTTTCCGGAAACTTCCGGAAAAGTCACAGACAAGGTTTCCGATAGTACATTATTTCCAGAGAACTTGAAAAAACATTTCTGGAAACTTCCGAAACACTTTTTTTAACATTTTCGGTAATGTGCTCTGTACCGGAAATCTTTTTTTTTTTTATGTTTTACGGAGTAGTGTTCTGTATCGGAAATCTTGAAAAAAGTTTTTCAGTAAAATGGAAAATTTTGACTTACTTCTTCTGTACCGGAAATGTGAAAGTGAGAAAATGAAAATTATGACGGTAGCTTTTATTATATACGAGGGTATTATGGTATTTTCACATCGTTTTTGGAGGTACAGGGATAATTGTGGAGGTACGGGGTCAAATTTTCTTTTAACAACTGTCCAAGAGGACAAGAATTTTAACAAGTGTCCAAGAGGACAAGAGGTGTGTGGTTTGAGTAACATTTGAAACTTTTTAAGATAAAGCAAATATTTTGAAAAAAAAAAAGTAAGTATAATTTAACATTTTACTAGGAATTATTTTTTTCGGTTAAAAAATTTTTATGAAGTACCTTTTTTTAAAAAAAAAACAAAGATTGTGAACCGGCTCTCAAATAATTCACTAGTTCATCCAATAAAACAAATGTTTATTGCAACTAAATTAATTTATTTCGATGTAAATTTCTCTCAATCATCTCAATTTCTCTTAATTTTAGTTGTTTTTTTAAAAAATTATTAGACATAAAGTTTATATCACATAAATCATGTATGTAAAGTTTTATATAAATCTAAAATCATTTGATATGTTATTAAAACTCATGAAGATTAACGGTGTGTAATAAAATTGCATAAAATGTTAATTTTGATCTATC
>JBBPBP010009778.1:29261652-29310221 GCA_037974735.1 Cicer chorassanicum | reverse complement strand
TATTAATTAAGTTTAAATATTATTATATTTTGTGAACATAAAAAACAGTAATAATGATATGAAAATGTTAGTTTAATAATCATTAATTTTCATTTTTAAAAATTTATGTCCATACCAAAAGCCATTAAAAAGTTAACGTGTTGTAAGTTTATATTAAAAACTCAGGTTGATACCAAATTAGTAACTAGATTAATTTTTTTAAATTTGAATTTGAAATTTTATTCTTATAATTCATTGGACGTCTTTTAACTTATCAAGGAAACTACATATATGGGACAGCATAGAAACATGTTACTATAACACAAAAATCACTTTCATTTTTTTACGAACTAAACTATTTTTCCCGCTTAATAGAGATAATCCTTCCTTTAAATAATTTCCCTTTCAGAAGATAAAAATTAACCAATCCAAAATGGTTTGCTGTATTTCTTTTTCTATTTTCAATTAATATTAATTATCAAAATTAAAATTAAAACATTAGTTTAACAAATGATTAAATTGTAACGAAATAAAAAGTAGATTTTGTTAGGTGACATTTTCGATTATATAATAAACATTAACTTTAAAGATGTTAGTTACTAAGTTGATCGATCATCCATCCTTAATGTTTACTCATATGTGTAAAAAATGTTATGAATTAAAACATCTAATAACACTTTTCATCTCAAAAACCACTACCAAATTGAAAAATTGAAGATCATTGTAATTTCTAACTATCAGAACTCAACATCCAATAAAACACTTAGAAGTTAGGGCGCTTCAGCAACTCCCTATTGTTTAAATAACGACTAACTAAAACCACTTAAAATTTGGAGTATACTGCATCAAAATTTGTCTTTGTAGTATATAATTTTATGAATGTCTCTTAAGCTTTGGGAGGCAAACACAGAACCTAGAAAGTCCAACCGATATGCTTTTAATAAAGAAAGTTTCTTTTTTTCACCACAAATCTTTTTAAAAACCCTCAAATTTATTTGAATTGACTAATTTAAAAGTGTATTTTATACATGAACTAATTCAAACGTGTATACGAAAATACTAGGATAATTGAGAAAACACCCTGTAATAACCGTAAAGATGCAGTTTTGTAAAACAAGTCCATTTTTTAAAGGAAATCGGACTTTTTGGACAGTGGGCGGACCTGTTACCAACATTTGCCAGCCCAAACATTCTAGATGCCAAAGGATTTTATTATGAACTTAAAATTATGATGCATTGATAGTTTGATAGTTTCTATGAGTGTAAAACACCATTTTTAATTCTCAAAATAAATGGAGTTCTATTTCTAAGATTTTTTTATTTAAAAAATTTAGAATTAAATAATTTTTTAGACTTTATAAATATATGAAATTTCATTTTTAATTGCTCTAAATTTTTTCTTTAAACATTGGTACTTCAAATGCTTTTTATCTATAATTTTGGTCTTTAATTTTAAGTTAACTCTTCTTTATCATTTAAATTTTTTAATAATTTTTTGTAGACATATTTATAACACTATAATAATATTCCCTACAAAAGCTTAGAGTTTATGAGCAATGATGAATTAACTATTAAGCTCTAAAAGCTTAAAAAACTTTATATTTAATTAATCACTTTTTAAAAGATTCTAAATTTTTGTATGAGATTTTATTATAATGTTTTAAAAATTCATGTAAAAAATCATTTCAAAATTCACACGATACACATGAATTGATTTAAAAGAAGAATCAAAATTGTTGACGAAAAATATTTGAAGGACCATTGTTTGAATTTTTTTTTTAAAGGGACTAAAAACAAAATATAATATATTTATAAGGATAAAAAAACATATTTAACCGAAAAATATATTCATTCACGACAATGCAAAATATTTATTCGATATTCAAAAATGTTTGTGCATGCAAATGTAATCCAAAAATATATATTCATTCGATATTTAAAAATCATTGACTTGTATGGTAACTTTTAAAGTAATGGATATGAGTAGTTTCTGATGTGTTGACAGTGCAAAAATATTTTACACTATTTGTGCATGTAAATTAAACTCTTCATTCAAATTGATAGAATACGTCAATCGAAAATAATACAAACTCAAAGTCACTAAAACTGAAATTGTTAAATTTACGAACAAACTTACAACATTTAAGTTAGTAGCATAACACAATAAAATACTTATAAATGTGACAAAATTAAAGTGTCTGAAATATTCATACCTCTGAAACTAAAACTTTGACCACACCAAAATCTTTAATTGAATTTGTAATGAATGGATCAAAGATAATATGTCAATCTGAACCAAACAAACACAACAATAAGTAAATAAGACAAGAAACCAAACAACACTACATCAATACCACAAACAAAATAATGTCGTCATTTGATGTTAAAATCACGAATAAAACATGAAATTAAAATTAAACCTATATAAAAACCACTTATTTAGATAAAAATTAGAGAGAAAACAAAGACTATAGGGGTGATTCTATATAAAAAAAATTGTCATAAATCATCTCTATGTAATCAATGAAGTAAAAGAGATGCGGTTGAATTTTCTTAATCTATAAAAGGAAGGTGGCGACTTTGATAGTTATATTTGCAAACTTTATGGTTTTTATTTCTTAGGTTTTTTACTTAAAAAACACCTCTATTTTTAGAAATAACAACATGTATTTTGTATAATTTAATTTTTATATACTTAAAATATTAGTAATGGAACCTCTATTTCTTTTGATAAATAAAGAAGATGTAAATCTGTTCCATCAATGCTCTTAACTTATTTCCTCAACATATTTCACAACATTTTTTCAAGTATTTTGTTGTCATTAGTCATCTTTAATACACCAATCAGTTTTGTTACTTGAATTTTGTAATTTGCAACAAATTAAATTAATTTATATTGATTTAGAATTTATATTAATAATCATTGTGAAAATATTTTTTACATTCATTTACTTGTAACCAGGGGTGGACAACGGTCGGATCCGGTCGGATTTCAACGGTTTCATTTACATTCATTTGAAGCATCAGTTATTGGGGGTGGCGGTTTGACAGTTTCAACGGGTGGTCGGGTAACTTGTGTCGGTTTTGGGTTAAACAAAATTAAATAATAAACTCTCTGACAAACCCAAAACTTTAACGTAAAAAAATGTCTAAAAATTAGAAAATTAATATAAATACAAAAGCATTTTAAATTTAGAATCAAGTACAAAAACTAAAACTAAAACTAAAAAGGAGCAAACCCAAAAAACAAAACTAAACAAACACTCATTTTCTAAAGTCCGATCTTGATCAATGGAGTGCATAGTGGAAATAGGTAGAAACTTGGTCAGATCTGGTCTTGAAGAAGATAGGAGATGCAATCATTGTTAGATCTGTGTAGAGACTAACAAAATAAGAGAGATTGAGATGAGGCTACAACAGATCTGGAACCAACAACAATGTTGTGTTGGGAAAATCTTGTTAAAACTGGAACCTACCACAATATTGTGCATGAGCGCAAAAGTCTTGTGAGAGGGGTTGATAATGGAGTTCTACGAAGAAGACGAACTGGAGCATCGGAGGGGGAAAGATTGAGAGGAGGCACTAGGTTAATTTGTTACATATGATAATTGGTTTGTCTCTCTCTAACTAGGTAAAAATCGTAAAAAAAATAAATTTTAGTAACAAGTGTTCGGTTGGTTTCGGACACCAACAAAGTTGAATCTGAGCACCCGCACCCGTCCAAATAAAGCCGAATGAAACTGATTTTTCCAAAACGTTGACCTGCGACCCGACTTCCATTCGACCGATTGCTTCACTTTCTATACGGTTTTGTCGGTTCTGGGTCGGACCTCGGGTCTGTGTCCACCATTACTTGTAACAGTTGCATTCAGAAAATTATTTTTCGTACCTCCCATTTAATGGTCTACCCCCCCATTTTAAAAAATAAGTAGTGAAATGACTAAAATGCCCCTACAAATTCAGTAAAATTGACAAAAGTTGGACACACCCCCCACATTGTGAAATTTCCGGAAAAAGTGAGTGTGAGAATTTTTGGTTTTTCCCGGAAATTTCAAATTCATTGAAATTTCCGGTAGTTCAAAATACATACCGGAAATTTCGTTTGTGAAATTTCTGGGAGTTTTTCCGGAAATTTGAAAAATCCGGTAGTTCACATATCAATACCGGAAATTTCAAATTTCCGGGAACAACTCCCGGAAATTTCACAAACGAAATTTCCGGTATGTATTTTGTTCACCGGAAATTTGAAATTTCCGGGCAGTTCACCGAAAATTTCAAATTTCCGGTAGTTTTTTTTTTCTTTCTTTCTATTTTTGTTATTTTTTATGTGTTTTGTGATTAATTTTTTTCATTGTATTGTTTATAGTGAGGACCAGAGGAGCTAAAACCAGTGGAACCAGTGGTGAACATTCTAGAGTTCGGCCGCCTACGCAGTCTAATAGGAGAGCGGCTGTTGAGAAGAGAAGAAGGCGTATGGAAGAAATAGATATTCAGCAGGAATATCAGCAGGAATATCAGCAGCAGCAGGATCAGCTGGAGGATCAGCCGCAGTAGGATCATGATCAGCAGCAGGATCATGATCAACATCAGGATCATGATCAGCATCAGGATCATGATCAACATCACGATGATTATATTGCTGATCAGGAGTAGGAGCAGGATCAGGAGCACGAGCAGCAGGAGCAGGAGGATCAGGAGCTGCCTGATGCTGATGCTCCATTATTTCCTGGTGGTCCGTATGATTTATCTGTTTTGAAGAATTACGAGGACCACATAGCAGTTAAAATTTGGAATGGGCAGGTTAGTTAATAATATTTATTATTAGTTATTTAATTATTTATTATTATGATTATTTATTAAGTTATTTATTTATTTATTTTAATATATTTTTAGTATAATTTGTTATATTTAAGTTTTATATTCATTATTAAAATTTAAATAAATTGTCTGTTTGTTATTTATTGTAATTAAACAGGATAGACGCGCCCTTAAAGTCGTCTCAAATGGGAAGAAGCAGGCGAAATTTATTGATATTAGAGCTATATTACCTACTGAGATTGATCGATGGATTACTATATCCGGACTACGTTCTCTGCAGCGATGTAGTCTGAGTATGATCGATGGTAATCTTATATCTGCTTTTGCTGAGAGATGGCATGCTGAGACCAGCTCATTTCACATGCCATTTGGTGAGATGACCATCACTCTAGACGATGTCAGGGGTCTACTCAGCATCCCCTATCGTGGTGAGTTCTTCACCCCTCCAGCTAATTTCTGTGAAGACCTGGCTATTACTGCTGTCGTGGAATTATTAGGAGTGACTATTGAAGAAGCAGTGGCAGAGACTAGGATTAACAGAGGTCCATCATACAGCTTTGAGTGGTTGAAGTCGATATTTTTTACACAGCTGCGTGATGGACGATATGATTGTGCAGCCAGGGCATACCTACTACATTTAGTAGGGTGTACGATATTAGCAGATAAAAGTTTTACACTTGTATCTGCTAAATATTTGTTCCTATTTCACGATCTTGAGACATGTGGCAGATGGGCCTGGGGACCGGCAACACTTGTTGTGTTGTATGACTATCTACGAGACAGCACTCTACCGGCAACGAAGCAGATCGGTGGATATTTATCCCTTTTTCAGGTACTATTATATTAATTTACATACTTATTATATTATTTGATATGTTTTTATTGGTTTATTAATTATTTGTATGTTTTTATTGTTTTATTAATTATTTGTATGTTTTTATTGTTTTATTAATTATTTGTATGTTTTTATTATTTACAGACCTGGATATATGAGCACTTTCCTCATATCTGTAAAAGGGAATTTAATGAGCCGATGCCGATGTCTTGCATGCCTCGGATGTTTCGGTGGACTGCGAAACAAACATCCGGGAACATGTCTTACTATAGAGCAAAGTTGGAAGCTTTGAGGGAGTCTGATGTAATATGGGTAGTAAATTACGATGAGGACTCTACCACACGGTTTCAGTCTATTTCGTTATTTACTGGACATATTCGTTGGTGTTCCACTATGGTACCTTATTTACCAGAGAGGTGCATCCAACAGTTTGGATATATTCAGCATATCCCTCGTACACCACCTTTGCTTGTAGTACGTGATGTGGATGTCGAATGAGGTATGTACAGGAACTCTGTTCGAGCCCTGCGTGCAGTATTGCATCGGGCTACATATCCACATCAGACTGTTGAGGGGTACATCCAGTGGTACTATAGGATATCTCATCCTAGGATGACCCCTGACGTTGCCGTAGATGCTGCTGGTCCTGATGTTGCTGGTCCTAGTCATGCCGGAGATTATACAGATGCTGGAGGTCCTAGTCATGGCGGGGATTATACTGATGCTGGAGGTCGTAGTGATGCTGCTGGTCCTAGTGATGGTCGCGGGGAGTGGTATACACGGTGTCAACACGTCGGTGGTCTGATACAGCAGAGTTTAGATTTAGACAGACTACCGGGTGATGATGACATGCGTGCTTTATTAGAGAGGGCTTTATACATCTCTAAAGGAGGCAGTTATCAGTAGTATTTTGACTTATTTGTAATATTTGTAATATTTAGACTTATTTTTATTTATTTAGTTTTAATACTTATTTGGTTCCACTTATTTTGTTATTTAGACTTAATTGTGTTATTTGCTTATACTTTATATTTATTGTGTTATTTTGTTTAGACTTAATTGTGTTATTTGCTTAACTGAAAACAACATATAACATGTATTGAAAACTTTATATTAACTGAAAACAACATATATTAATGTAAAACTTGTTACAAAAGTGTCAATCATCTGCTAAAGACATATAATCTGATGTACCCTCTAATTCTAATGAACCCCAATGTTGTAGACGTCCTGCATATGCTACAGCCCATGATGTAGACTCATCACTACGGTGCTCCTTCCAATGCCATGCTAGTGGAGGTAATGGACATGTTGCACTCAATTTAACCTGAACCCAATGATTGTTATTAACAAAACCAATGCTGATAATACGATCACGTGATAAGTGTCCACTGTGTGCACCCGTCAATGGGAAAAAAGTCAAACAAAAACTTTTTGCCAATGTCACAAGCACGAGATTATATTTTGTTGCTATCACGTAACCCATATCTGGAATGCTCAGCCACTTTTCCATTGGTTGGTTTCCCAGTTCATCAACAAGTAAAGAGTCAGTCACTTCTTGCAAACGTTCTTTGAATAACGCAAGATATAAATCAGGTTTGGACTTAATCTCCAAATACAACTGTCGACGCACAATGCTCCAAGATTCTTCACTATGGCCAAGTAAACAAGCAATAGCACGATCTCCACAATTTCCATCTGCTTTAACATTAACTACGTCTAAAATATATGGATGAATTAGAGCAGGAAATTCATCCAAATATTTTCTAACCTGAGGGACTTGTTTGGATGCTTGGGAGACTTGTTTGGATGCTTGCTGAGAGACTTGTTTGGATGCTTGCTGGGAGACTTGTTGGGATGCATCAACATGTTCAAAAAATGAAGAGTCGCGATATACATCAAATCCATTCAGCTTATTGCCTTTTTTCTTCTTCACACCACCTTTTGTTTTGATCTTAGATGGTGGGGCACACATTGATGTTGTTTCTGGATATGCAATTTCACGCAACTTGCTCTTCAATGCCCTTTTTCCAACAACATTTTGTGTTTTCCATATTTTCCAAATAACATTCATCTCACATGTAATGTCCAACTCCGAATCCTTTTGCAACTGTTCATTCTCTTTATCAGTATTCATGGTTAATTTCCTCCATTGTATATGAATAGCCTCCAATGGAATTGGAACACCTTTCAACTTGTACCGTGCCAACTCACATGCACACGGTAATCCATGAGTGTTTCTAATTGTACAACCACATGCAGCTTTGTCGTTACCGACATACCTGACTCTCTTGTACTCATGATCAATATCAGCTAAAACGTTCTTCAATACAACCCAATTCAAATTCTCAAAGAATGGATTGTTGTGTATATGCTCTCTACGACCCTTACTTGTCTCAAATGAACCTTTGATCTTAATAATTTGGAACTTCAACATGTCATGCATACCAGACCATGCCTTACAGAAATCTCCTTTACTATGTTCCAAAAATTTCTTCAACGACCAATGAGCAGACTCAACCCTAATATTCAAACATAAACAAAATTTTATATAAGTATAAATATAACCAAAAATCATACATGTTTAATCATATATAAACAAAATTAATCATATATAAGTATAAATATAACAAAAAAATTAAAGTTTTAATGACGTACCTATTGGTTGTAGTATTTCCTAGATGTAATACTCGATTGGTCCATGCTTCAACAAATCTTTCTTTGTGAGGAATCAACCATGTGTTTTTGACGTAGTCAAAGAACATAATATTATCGACACATGCTTGCTCAAACATTTGCAACATTTCCTCATACTCCTTCTCTTCAGAACAATGAACAATTTTCTTCCACACCTCAAGAATGGGTTCTTGCATATCTTTCTTCAGTATATATTGTTTGCATTTTGCTCCAACATTTTTATTGATATGAAGTTGACAAAGTAAATTTGTTGAAGATGGAAATACAACTTCAATTGCATTCATCAAAGCAAGTTCTCTATCAGTGACAATCACCTGAGGAAATGGAGTGTTTGCAAGAAACAACTGTTTTAACTTCTCCAATGCCCAACAAAAGTTTTATTGATGCTCACTGTCCATATAAGCAAATGCAACATTGAATGTCAACCCAGTTGAAGTTACACCAACAATTTCAAACAATGGTAACCTGTACTTGTTGGTTTTGTAGGTGCTATCCATGATCAACACATAATGGAACATGTTCAACAAAGTTATGGAGTGTGGATGCGTCCAAAACATGTCCCTCACAATGTTCGAGTCTCCATGCGTCCTAGTCCAACATGCATACTTCTCAGCTTCAAGTAACTTCAACAGATGTTGCATATCAGTTCTAGATCCTTTCAAATTCTTTCTGTAGGTGGTTCGACGGTTATAAATTTGATAGATACTAGTCACATTCTCCTTATCTCGATCCCTCAAAGATGACAATATATGCCTCGGTGCAACGTGATACTTAGTCAGTTCGTCAACATGATTCTTATCTTCATCGTTTAAGCGCCCCACAAATGCATGATTCTCAAAAGTAGCCACTAACTCATGGTTGTGAAATCCACACACTAAACTAATAATCCATCCCTCAGCCTCAGCATTTTTCAATGGTCTGGATCGAATTTTAAACGGACAACCACACCTTTTTGTTGAAGTACCTGACTCACTTTTATTTGACTGATATTTTCCACCTCTATCACAACCAAGAATTAATTTAGATTTCCTTCCTTTCATTCCTGTCTCTACGTCGGATCGAATTATGATAACAGCTACCCGATTTTGACGACCAACCTCTCTTGCCCATGATACGACAGCTTCCCGTGATTCAAAAACTTGATCGGTTGTGAATGCTTCAGTCAAATCTATACAAACTGGTTGTCTTGTTTCCATACCTATGTCAACAAAACACAAAATTAAAAATTAACAATTAAAAAAAAAAAAAGAACAACCTACCGGAAATTTGAAATTTCCGGTGAACAACACTACCGGAAATTTGAAATTTCCGGTGAACATAACTACCGGAAATTTCAACTCCCACAAATTTCCGGGAGTACAAATAACGTACCGGAAATTTGGAGACAAAATTTCCGGTACAGTAAATGAACTACCGGAAATTTCACAAGATTTGAAATTTCCGGTAGTTATATTTTAACTACCGGAAATTTGAAAACAACATATACATATCGGATTTTTCGTTGATGAGTGAAATTTTGGGAGAATTTTTTTTTTACTTTTTACTGAATGGTGAAATGGGATGGGCAAAATTGGATTTTTAACAAATTGGGGGATAGACCATTAATTGGAGGTACAAAAACGATTTTTCTTGCATTCATTTGTGAATTACACAAATTCAGCAATATTGTGGTTGTAGTAGTGTCGGCCCTGACATTAGTACCCAATATTGTACTGGCCATATTATGTTACAACTCACCGTGTCAGGTCACAACAAGCTATATAGTGCGCACAATTTTTTTAACTTTAAATTTAGAAGATATTTTAATAGATTGAAAATAGGTTTTAATATGGATTTGGTATTCGCAAATATACCACTTTTTGATTTTAATAGATTGAAAATAGGTTTTAATATGGATTTGTTATTCGCAAATATACCACTTTTTGATTTTAGTATCTGTAAGTTTTTTTTTTGATTTAGCCTCCGTAAGAGACAATCGGTTTTGATCCCTAAAAAAAACCTGATAAACTGTCATGACATGGGAGCCTATAAATCCACACCAAAACATCATCTTTTATGATATATTAAAAATTAATATATTTTATATTATTAATTAATAAATTTATTTATTGATCATTTAATAATTATTGTTATTTTTTAAAGAAAATGTGAATAAAAATTAAAAGAAAGGTTTAGGGATTTTTGGAAAACTCTTCGTTCTTTTAGTGTTGATTTGACGTTAAAGACCAAAGTTGTATATTTGTAGGGACTAAATCCAAATGAAAAACTTACAGGGACGAAAATAAAAAAGTGTATATTTGCCGGAACCAAATACATATTTAGTCCTTTACGCGGTGATGAAAAGTTTGTAATGAGATATTGATGAAACTTAGAGAGAAAATATCACATGTTTAATTTTTTAAGATCATAAAATAAATTATAGGTTTAAATATATTTTTAATAATTGTAAATATATTATTATATTGGTTTCAGTAAAAATATTTTTTTTAGTCCTTTTAAATATACTTTGTTTTAAGTCCTTGCAAATATTTATTAATTTTCTTTTAATATCTGTAAATATTTTTTTTTGTCTTTATTTATAGGGGTCTAAATAACATATTTCATATACTGGGTGGATCAATTTAAATATGAATGAATTGTTGATATTAAAAACAAAATGTGTATATTTACAAGCATTAAAAAGTAATTCCATGAAAAAATATATTTACACAAACTAAAAGTCAGTGATATATTTAGAACTGTCTAATAGCATATTTAAATCTAAATTATATAATATTTAACATGCACTGAAAAGAAAATTCACATCTAAGAGTACTAGAAAACGCATTGCAAAAGTCAAAATATCTGCAAGAGGAGTGTTGACAACTATTACACAATAAGCGAATACATAATAGAGATGAAAGTTAGTTACAAAATCCGTTATAGTTAGTTTCATTTAAATTACAGTTGGTTAGGACTTCAACTTGTATATAACCCAATACACATTGTATTTTTCATTCATTCTATTTAATAAAGAATCGTTCAATGCTAGATTATAGTATTGTTCTCTCATATCTAATATTAGGGGTATTCAAGAAAACCAAAAACTGAACCAAACTGTTGAACTGAACTGAACCGAACTGTTTTTGAACTGAACTGATTTATAAAAATTGAGAACCAAACTGTTTTCGAACTGATTTTTTTAAAATAGAACCGAATCGAACCGGTTTTCAGTTCAAAAAAACCGAACCGAACTGGTTTTCAGTTCAAAAAAACTGAACCGAACCGATTTTTAGTTCGAAAAAACTAGAATCGGATTTTTTTTAGAAGTAATTAGGGGTAATTATGTAAAATTTAGCCTATATGAACAAGAAAAAATATTAAACCAGTTCGGTTCGGTTCAAAGTAATAAATCGGTTCACCAGTTTATAAAACAGTTCGGTTCGGTTTTTTGAACTGAAAATCAATTCGGTTCAGTTTTTTCAAACTGGAAACCAGTTCGGTTCAGTTTTGAAATG
Source organism: Cicer chorassanicum (assembly GCA_037974735.1). Lineage (NCBI taxonomy): Eukaryota > Viridiplantae > Streptophyta > Magnoliopsida > Fabales > Fabaceae > Cicer > Cicer chorassanicum. The sequence continues at coordinate 29,298,395 of JBBPBP010009778.1, read as the reverse complement.
GTTCTAATTCAAAACTGAACTTTGCCCACCCCTATCTAATACGTACCAATTTATAGTTCATAACATGGTATCAAAAGTATTTTGATACATTGTATTTTTCATTCATTCTATTTAATAAAGAATCGTTCAATGCTAGATTATAGTATTGTTCTCTCATATCTAATACGTACCAATTTATAGTTCATAACATGGTATCAAAAGTATTTTGATACGCTTTCTTGTTTTTACGTCCGCCATGCCTCACCACACAGTTTCGTCTAGCTCGATGGGGACGACGGTTCCTCGGTTGGATGCATAGAGTTGACAAAATGGGCTAGCCCGAATGGGCCGACCCGCCTAGCATGCTAAAACATAGGGCTTGGGCCTAAAAATTTCAGCCCAAATTTTTTCAGGGCATTTAAGCCCGGTCCGAATAAACCCGTTACCCATTAGGGTTAGCCCGTATGGGTACCGGGTAGCCCACAGCCCGCATAATCAATTTTAAAAAAATAAAAAGAGTAAAATTGGTCATAAAAAAAAAGAGGCCTGAACAAACAAAAATTAAATTGGGCAGGTTCCAATTTTTTTTAAGAATTCACAAAGATACATCAAAGTACAAACCCTATTTTGAAGGGAAATGTGACGGCACTCTCACATACAAACTCACGGTCTCACTCATCTCACTCCACGGGCACACGGCATACGACATACAACATATAGCATACGTCGATCTCATCGTTACTACTACTCAGGTTCTTTTTGTTATACTCTGTTTCAACTTTCTCCATTTGATTGTATAGTTGCTATGTAAGATTTTTCTCCTTGCGATTGTGTTCTTGCTATGATTGTGTTGTTTCAACTTTCTCCTTGTTATACTCTGTTTCAGCTCGTCTCCAAGTATCACTATGATCATCGCCCATTTTATTTCTCTTGCAATTTATTTTTTTATTCGATTTGTTTCTATCAGAATCAGATGCTTGTGTTAGCTACCTCATGTGACCTTTCAATTTCATTTTTATTATTTGCAATTTCTACTTATTGCTTTCTTACTCTACTGCATTCCTCAAACACTATTGACAAAAATATTTCTTCTTAAATATGATTGAAAAAATTATATGTTATCATCACTAATAATTTGATAGAATTATGTTGAGGGTAATAAACGAAAAGGAAAATTGCCAACCATTTGATACAAGTTACTACTTCACTCTTCTAAATACGATCAATGTGAGATACTTTATTGCAAATTTAGTAGGAATATAAAAATTGTCAAATTCTATCCCAGTCCGAAGAAGCCCGCAACCCATATTTTCGAAATTTTTGTTGGCAATTTTTTTTAGAAAAATAGATATAAAAAATTTCTCGATAATAAAAAAAATTCAAGAGAAAAGTTTCGAACTTTTTCCAAAAAAAATCAAAAAAATTTTCAGGAAAATGATGTTTTCGATTTTTCTCAATAAACTTTCAAGAAAAAAATGATTTAGTTTTTTTTTCAAAAAAAAAAAATCGATATTTCCAATTTTTTTGTTGAGAAAAATAAATTTTGAAAATTTTGTAAGAAAAAAAAATTAATTGAGATTAATTTTTTTTTTAAATTGTTAAACTGGTTTTTGAATTAAGTTTAGTTAACTGAATTGTTTTAAATTAGTGGTGCAATTCATGAATCATATAAATAGTTTGGTTTTTTGTGATGCAATGCAAGCCAATTTATCGATATGGTCCAATTAACCATATTTTTGCACACCCCTAAACCTGGATCACACTTGTACTAAGATGATGGTCCTCCATTCCACGACATAGCTTGCTATAGAAGACTTATTGGCCAGCTACTATACTTGACCACTAGCAGCTCTCATGCATAGTTTTTATCGAAGTCATCCATGTGCCATTTCAAGGCTGCATTAAGGGTTTTACACTACCTCGGCTCACCAGGTCAAGGGTTATTCTTCAGAAGAAAGTCTACTCTTGATCTGCATCGATACAATGACTTAGATTGGGCTGATTGTTCAAATTCAAGGCGTTCCATTAGTGGGTATTTCATTTTTCCATGGAGAGTCTCTGATTACTTGGCATTCAAAGAAGCAGTCTACCATATCGCGTTCTAGCTCATAAGCCAAATAACGTGCACTGGCTTCAGCTACATGTGAGTTCCAATGGCTTAGCTTCTAGTATTGTATTGTGACAACAAAAGTGTTATCCACATAGCTACAAATCTAGTTTTCAACGAACGAACAAAGCACCTTGAGATCGATTGCTATGTTGTTAGATATAAATTGACCCTTAGTTTGATGAAGTTTCTGCCTTTGTCTTCCACAAATCAAATAGCTAACTTCTTCACAAAGGCGCTTGCACCTTAGCCTTATTTTCATCTCGTAGCGAAGCTCAGATTATTAAACATTTACCAATCTCCACTTTGTGGGAGGCTATTACACAACAAGCAAATAGAGAATAAAGATGAAAGTTAGTTACAAAATCTATTAGAGTTAGTTTCATTCAGTTACAATTAGTTAGGACTTCAATATCGAAGTCCATTATTCATATTTACTTAAATAAGTCGGTGTGGTAAGTCTAAAAAACTTTATGTATTTCTAAAAAAGCCTAGACATATTGTCCATGTTAAAAAAGTTTAACCTTATCTGAATTTGTCTTAAACTAAACTGTAGATCTTTGTCAGACGACTTGACCTATTCCTATCACTCATTCCAATCAAGTATAAGAGATTAGGTTGAAAATAAAATATTTGTTATAAGAAACATTATTCCATGACATTAGCCACAAGTGAAGTGCATCATGTGACCACAAATATAGAGGCGTACTTAAGTTTTTTATGGATAAAACATGAATGTTAGGCACTAGTTCATGTGTTGAGAAACGTGGGAATTGTTGTCCAAACTTCATTCCATATTATTGTTCTTGGGAGATTCATTGAATACGGTCATGGACTATTTTGAGAGAAAATTGTATTTTTTTAAGTACTATTTTGATGATTGAGGACAAAAATGACAGCGTCTTATATTTTTCAGGAAGTAAAATGGTGGTTTATCCTTGTTAGAATATTAGAAAATATCTTATAATATCTATTATATTATATTAGAGTATCTTGAGTTATTTTCTAAGATCAATTTATATACATAGAGATATCTTAGAATATCTTTCATTATTATTATGATTTGTTCCTAATTTAGAATTTAGCCTATGTTTCTCTATAAATAGAGATTAGTATTGAGTCTTTTGTAATCAAGTCAGCATTAAGCTATTATCAATAATATTCAAACCCTTATTATTTTCTGTCCTCCTTTTCTCTAAAATCTCACAACTTCAACATGGTATCAGAGCCTATTTTGATCCTCCTTGAACGATCCCGCCTCTATTCCGCTGCCGAGTTCCCAACAGTTAGGGAATATAATCATAGTTTCTCTTTTTTTTTTCAACGTGAACATTCCTTTTTCAAACCACTATTGTGTTACATTCCAACACTGGTTTCACTTGTTTTCCGTCCAGTTCGCTACTGCCACCGTCACCGCCACTGTTTTCGACGACTTTTCCAGCAAACAAATCTCTGCCCTAAAAAAAATTCAAAAAAAATATCCAAAAAAAAAGTTTAAGTTTCTCTGTCGTATCCCTAATCCGTTCCGATCATCGACGGGTTTATCCTTAGTCTATTTAAACACATAAGCATTCTGGCCGAAACCCTAAAACCCATTTTCTCACGCATCGAAACCCTAATTTTTCGATCTGTCAACTTTTGCACTGTTATCCAAAACCTAATTTTCAAAATCCCTAATTTTCCCTTCACTCTCTGCTTTGGATGATTTTCAACCCAAAATATCTGCTTTCGTGCTTTTCAAATCTTTGCTTGTTTTTCTTCTCTCTTTTGAGTTTGTGTGTTATGGCAGCTTCTAAGGTTGTGCTGATTGGGAACAACATCACTCTCTCATTCAATGATATTGAAGCTAATTTCACTCCTTCAGTTAAAGGGTCTGGAGAATATGGAGTCTTATTCTCGGAAGAGCCACTTGATGCATGTACAGAACTTATAAATAAAGCTAAACAACTTTCGAATGTTAGTTCACCTTTTGTTTTGATGATTAAAGGGGGTGTAGCTTCAAAGAAAAGGTTAGAATGGCACAAAATGATGGCTACACAGCTGCAATTGTCTATGACAATGAAGATGGTGGCATCCTGGTTGCAATGGCAGGAAATTCTGCTGGTATAAGAATACATGCAGTATTTGTATCAAAAGCTTCGGGTGAAATACTTCAGAAATACACTAGTTTGACTAATGTGGAAACGTGGCTCATTCCAACTTTTGAAAACTCAGCATGGTCTATCATGGCAATTTCGTTTATTTCCCTCCTAGCTATGTCTGCAGTGCTGGCCACTTGTTTCTTCGTCACCAGGCATCACATAAGAAGAGAAAGGTCTCGAGCTTCTCATGTTCGTGAATTTCATGGTATGAGTAGTCGCCTAGTGAAAGCAATACAAAGTTTGATTTTCACTTCTGCTTTGGAAGATAACTGTACATCAAGAACATGTGCTATTTGCCTTGAAGACTATTGTGTTGGAGAGAAGTTCGGGATTCTTCCCTGTTGTCACAAGTTTCATGCTGCCTGTGTTGATTCTTGGCTTACTTTGTGGAGAACCTTTTGCCCAGTTTGCAAGCGTGATGCAAGAATGGGTTTGTCTGATCCACCTTTTGAAGCGATATGGGTCTATGCTGCAATCAAATTTAGTTACCAAAATTTGAAAAAAGTGATACATCGGATCGAATTTTATCGGCAAAAGGATTGTTTCAGTTGTTATCTTCATGTTCTGTTTCTGCTGGTGCTTGAAAGAGTGCTACGTTACTTGTTCTGTTGTTTCTGTGGTGCAAAAAGTGCTTTTGGAACTGTTAGTAAAAGAGCTGAAATTGAAAAGGGAGAAGAAAGCAATGAGGGAAGTGAAATGTTTGGTCGATGTTATTCTTGGGTATATGACTATTTGTTGTAGTGAAATTTCTGGTGAGGAAAATTTTGATTTGGTTTTGGGTTTTAATAATTTGGCTTGTCTTTGGGTTGGAAAAAAATGATGGGTTTGAGTCTTTGTTGCCTCTTGTGAGTAGTGATGTTTATGGTTGGCTTTGTGCTAGAGAGTTTGATGTTGGTTACTTGGCTGGTGTTGTTATCATGGAAGTGTTTTTCCTTAAATTGTGTTTGTCTTTTCATTTGGAATTGTCAAGGGATGAATTGGAAATTAACCTCAAGAGTTGGATTGTTGGCTCAATAACTAGCTTTCAGAATGTGTACTTTTTGGAGCTTCTAATGAGGACAACATTAGAGACACCTTTGCCACTGATCTCAATATTGAAACCTGAAGATGAAATTCTATTGAGGAAAGTTCTGTTTGATGCTGTACTATTGGTAGAGTACCCTTTCCTCTATCAAAATGCCATGCACATAAAAAATCTTACCTTGACCAGATTGATTACTACTCATGAAGTTGTAAAGTATTTTAGGGAACTTGATCAGAACAGAGTAATCTCTTATATTAAGGCTTTTTCTCCTATTTTGGACGCATTTTCTTATTCCGTTGATCGATCATGATTTCATTTCGTTAGAGTCGCGCTGCTTCTTCTTCAGTGTTTGTCATGCAATTTAGTTATTATTAATATATTATAATAGTGGCTTATATTCCCATCGACGATCATTCTGGTGGTGTCCCTTTTTCCACATATGAATTATATTAGTGATGACTTTTTCCGTTGGTGGTTATTCTAACGGTGTCTTTTATTTTCATGACTTACTATATCTTGGCAATTTGTCCCAGATGCACTGGCCTTGCCTTTCTTTCCTTGAAGCACGCCTTTTTCTCCTTGAAGCAGATTGAAGTTTAAATATTTTAAGTCTCCATTATTATTGGTTTGAAGCTTCCAAATGCAGTTTTTTAGAAGAACGAAGCTTGCTTTGTTTAATTGCCTGCCATGAATTTCTCTCAGGCTTATGATCAATCAGACTATCTGGCTAGGCTATATTTATAGCAATTCTCTCCGACTTCACATGCATCCCTGAGTTGCTTTTCCATATTTTTTTATGGAGTAAAACATTGTTTTCTTGTAGCAAGCTAAAGCTTAGTAAGCTTTAGCTTGAGGGGGAGTGTTAGAATATTAGAAAATATCTTATAATATCTATTATATTATATTAGAGTATCTTGAGTTATTTTCTAGGATCAATTTATATACATAGAGATATCTTAGAATATCTTTCATTATTATTATGATTTGTTCCTAATTTAGAATTTAGCCTATGTTTCTCTATAAATAGAGATTAGTATTGAGTCTTTTGTAATCAAGTCAGCATTAAGCTATTATCAATAATATTCAAACCCTTATTATTTTCTCTCCTCCTTTTCTCTAAAATCCCACAACTTCAACAATCCTTTTTTTATATAAGTTAATTGTTTTATTTATATTTTTTTGTCGGTAGATGAAATAGTAAAATAATTCGCATACAACTGCAAGGTTCCAGGTTTGAAATGGGTTCGAAATCAGAACATAGTATTCAACCTAACAATATCGACATTTGCTAATTGATCTAGGCTTTACAATAAGTTATTTTTATTTTTTTATTAGTCAAATATATAAATAAAGGAGGTCTAGTTCCACTTGTTGAGTTGTATTCAATGTGGGCTTTTTCACTAAACCTACTCAGATTTATTCATACGTAAGTTCTACTAGTACCATGGTGTTAGAACTGTAGACCAATTTAAAAGGTGTTTACTACATTGTGGTTTGAGGCGTAGTGCAATACGCCTATAAGAGTCCAACTCGCTCTTCAACCCATTCACGTTTTGCTTGTCGAGTATCTTTCTTAATTTGTTAAGAATGATTTTGTTAGCTGAATCGAATAGTCCATTAGTTTGGGGGTGTTCTATACAAGTGAGTTTCACGTTGATTTTGATGCCATCGCTTAAATGGTGAAACTATTGACTCACAAATTTGGTACCATTATAAGTAATGATTGAACATGGAAGGCCATGTCGACAGACAAAATTTTTCCACATAAATTTTTCATTCTTTTCGTCGTGATGATAGACCAATGTTTAGCCTTTATCCATTTGGAAAAGTAGTACATGGAGACTATGATGAATTTGAGTTGTATTGGTGTAGAAGGAAAAGGTCTAAGAATGTCTAGCCCCAAGTGTTGAAAGGCCATAACGTCACTAATTGATGTAGCTTCTCGGGTGGTTGATGCGACTTGTTGAAGAACCCCTAGCACTTGTCACATTGTTTGACAGTTTCCTTGCAATCTTCTTGCAAGGATGGCCAATAGTGTCTAGACATTTAGATCTTTATGGCCAAGATATGAGCTTCATAGTGGTGTTGAAAAATTCCTTCAGGCACTTCATTCATCGTATTCTGCCTCATTTTCCTTCAAACTTAGACGCCTTTTTGGTAGCCAACTTTGCTAGCTCATCATCTTTGGTGTTTTCGGTTCGTGGGTTGTGGTTGTTACCATTTTGCGCAAATTTCATCATCATGAGTTTAACTTTGTCAAGGTAGTGAATCAACATTTCCTTTTTTTCTTTGTACACACCTTTCCCATGATTCACTACCAGTTGAGAGTCACTATTGACTTGGAGATGTGATACTCCCATCTCCGAAGCTCGATTCAATTTTGTTATTAGAGCTGTATATTTTGCTTGATTGTTACTAATCTTGAAGTTGAACCTTAGGGCTTGATGTATGTTGAGGCCCCACATGTCATTATATGGTGAATGACTCATTTATACGACAAAATATGCCAAAACATGGGATTTGATTGGCTTTCTAGGTTCAATTTGATTTCGAATTCAAAAAGTTCAATGGCCTACATCACTATTCTTCATGACAGCCCGAGCTTCTGTAAAATATTCTTAATAAGAAAATTATTTGACCATTATGGGATGTGAATAGTGATGGGGAATAAACACAGAAACACAATAACAAGTAATACGCAGCGGATATTAAATTCCCCCAACTTGCAAGAACCCGTGAGGAGCAACAACAAACATATGGCAGCAAATTAATTAAAATAAAAGAGCGTAAATAACACTGATATTTTAATGTGGAAAACCCCTCAATGTAAGGGTAAAAACCACGGGTCGTCCAGACCAAAGAAATAGCTCCACTATAATCAAATAAGGGTACAAGAGAGTCTCAAAATGATGCACAAAGTGTGCCTACAACCAGCCAAAATAATAAAGCACTAAAGCTTACAAATGAAAAGTAAGAAGAAGTAAAACATCCAAAAAACCTGCTATTGTGCGAGCACGATTTCTCTCCCTACTGTCCAAAAATCAGCTCGATCCAACGGTTAACGAATGCGCACTCGATTTTTTCTGAGACTGCTTTAACAAAATCGGGAAGGGGTTTACTCTTCTCTTTTCTCTTTTGGTGATTGTCTTTCCTCTCAAAGTAGTCTCTCTCTTCCAACCCTAATTAGACCATTCTCCACTTAAATAAATGAGACACATGGACTAAAATATTTGGGCTTTTTTTCACATAGGAAGGGAGCCCAATACCCAACACATCTTCCCCTCACAACTATGTGGAGATAATCGCCAAACCGGCGATATCACAACAAGTTTCAAACTTCCTTCTTGGTAATGCTTTAGTCATCATATCAGAACCATTATAATCAGTATGAACTTTAGCCAACTCCAACAGCAAGGCTTCCAAAACATCACGTATCCAATGATACCTCACATCAATGTGTTTGGACCTGCTATGAAACGTCGAATTCTTACCAAGATGAATAACATTTTGACTATCGACAAATAATACATATTTTTCCTGAATAAACCCAAGCTCCTGCAAGACTTTCTTCAACCAAATCAACTATTTGGATGTTTCGGTAATGGCAATGAACTCTGCCTCAGATGTAGATAATGCTACACATTTTTGTAATCTTGACTGCCAAGCCACAACTCCATCTGGAAATTTAATCATGTAGCCTGAAGTTGACTTTCTCGAGTCAATATCTCCAGCCATATCTGAGTCGGAGTACCCCACCAAAATAGGTTTGTCACCTCTAAAACAAAGCCTCATACATGTAGTACCATGAAGATACCTCAAAATCCATTTTACAGCATTCCAATGCTCTCTAGCTAGATTTGACAAAAATCTACTGACTGTACCAACAACATGCGCAATATCTGGTCTTGTACACACCATTGCATACATCAAACTACCCACATCAGAATCATAAGGAACTCGTTCCATGTATCTTTTCTCATCTTCACTAGAAGGACTTTGTTTAGAACTCAATTTAATATGAGCAGCAAGAGGAGTACTTACAGCCTTAGAGTTTTCCATTTGAAACATTTGCAACACTCTCTCAACATAGTGTTCTTGTGACATCCAAAGTTTCTTCTCCTTTCTGTCACGCATGATTCTTATGCCAAGAATCTGTTTAGCTGCTCCCATGTCTTTCATGGAAAATGACTCGCCCAACTGCTTCTTTAACCTGTTAATCTTGGAAATATTTTTCCCAACAATAAGTATGTCATCAACATATAATAACAGGATAATGAAATCATAGTTAGAAAATTTTCTAAGAAATACACAATGGTCAGAAGTAGTCTTCATGTATCCTTGGTCACACATAACAGACTCAAACTTTTTGTACCACTGCCTTGAAGCTTGCTTCAAATCGTATAGACTCTTTCTTAGTCTATACACATAGTCTTCCTTGCCTTCAACAAGAAAACCATCAGGTTTCTTCATGTAAATCTCTTCCTCCAAATCTCCATGAAGGAAAGCCGTTTTTACATCCATTTGCTCTATCTCTAAGTCAAGAGTAGCTGCCAAACTCAAAACGGGTCTAATTGATGACATTTTTACCACAGGTGAGACAATCTCATTAAAATCAACACCCTTTCTTTGACGGAAACCTTTATGTAAGTATAGATGTGCACCTAAGAGGGGGTGAATTAGGTGTTTAAGAGTATTTCTTGTTTTCAGCGAATTAGCAATCGATTTTTGCGCTTACCGATAGTAAAAGATAAAGTAAATGACAGTAATGTAAAGAACACAGTAATATTATCCTGGTTCCCCTTATACCCAAGGGTACATCCAGTCCTCTTGCACACCACAAGAGATTTCTCCACTATTGTTAGAAAATTTACAAGTCCCACCCTAGGACCTCTGCTACAAACTTCTAACAAAACCTCTAAGATAGCACCCCACTATCTTAGATAAGACTACTTAAAGAAAGTACTACTTTCTTTTTACAAACACTGTAATTTGGTAGGGATATAAGAGTATGAAAGAGAGGTATAATGATGACAATTCAATATTGCTTCAAGTACTTTGGCAACCTTTGTCAAGGATATGAAAATGAAATGCAAGTACGTGAATTATGAAAAATGACTTTGAGAAAAATAGAAAAGTTGTTCAAAGTCGTTCAAGGTTTGGTCGTGGGATTGTCTGTTAATGAATTTGAAGTTATGGTATATTTATAGTCCATAAACATCTCTTCAGATTCGTGGCCATTGATCCAAGAGGTTTGAGGAACAATTGCAATGATCTAGAATTATTTCAGTTCTGAAAAATTGCATTGCTTACAGTTGTATTTGAATACAGGATGTATGTATTCGAATACACCTCTTTGTAACGTTCAAATTTATTCAAATTTAACACTGTGTAGTCGAATACACATGTATGTAGTCGAATACAGATTGATCAATTTTGCCACTGAATTGTTGGTTGTATTCGAAAACATCAGGATGTAGCCGAATACAAATGAGAGGCTTTTGCTATTGACTTAGCAATTTTCATCTGTATTCGAATACACTTATGTTGTATTCGAATACACCTTTGTATTTTGTCAAAAATATTAATTGTAACACTTTGTAAATATAATTTTGACTTTTGAAAATACTTTTTATGCATATGTAAAGTTGAAAGGTTCTCATGTACTAGATATTGTGATTGTATCATTTACCTTTACATTTAAACATCTAGTATGTTTGAATTAAAGTTTTTCAATAAGATATTTTGGACTTCTTCTTTTTGAGCTTGTTGTCTTGATCATCATCATCGTTGTTCTTTTGTTTTCATCAAAAACATGTATTTTACACTTTGACCTCTAATCTGGCATTATACCTCGAAGACTTTGAGTTACTCTCAAGTTTCACTCTATAGATCCACCTGTTTTCCAAAGCCCTTTTGCCTTTTGGCAACTTCACCAAATCATAAGTGTGATTATCATGCAAGGATTTCATCTCATCATGCATTGCATTCAACCACTTTTGACTTTCTTCACTCTCCATGGCCTCTAGAAAACATTAAGGTTCCCCTTCATCAATCAAATTCACATACTCATTAGAAACATACCTTGTAGATGGTTGTCTCTGCCTCTTAGACCTCTTGAGATTGGTTAGAGATGATTCAAAAGCATCACTAAGATTCTCATCGTGTGACAACTCATGATCTTCACTAGTTGGAATATTTACCTCATGTGGCTCATCATTCTGAACATTACCATCAGTAGTATCCAAATCAGGAACAAGTGACCGAACTGGATCACCATCAAATAAGACGTTATCTCTCTCAGGTGTAGTTTTCTCCACCATATCAATGTCTTCAATAGTTTAGTCTTCCATGAACACTACATCACGACTTCTAATAACCTTTTTGTTTATAGGATCGTACAACTTGTAGCCAAATTCATCCTCACCATAACCAATGAAGATACATTGATTTGACGTTGCATCTAACTTGGATCTTTCATCCTTCAGAACATGCACAAAAGCCTTGCAACCAAAGACTCTCAAGTGATCATACTTGACATTCTTCCTAAACCATACCTTGTTTGGTACCCCACTATTCAAAGCGACAGTAGGAGTAAGATTAGTAACATGCACCGCCGTGTACAGTGCCTCTCCCCAATAATGTTTAGGCAACTTAGCTTCATAGAGCATACACCTCACTCTCTCAACAAGTGTCCGATTCATCCTCTCTGCTAAACCATTCAGCTGAGGAGTTTTAGGAGGAGTCTTTTCATGTGTTATACCCTGCTGTTTGCAATATACATCAAAGGGTCCGCAATACTCACCACCGTTGTCAGTACGAACACGTTTCAGCTTCTTGCCTGTCTACCTCTCAACTAAAGCATGAAATTGTTTGAATTTCTCCAACACTTGGTCTTTTGTCTTCATAACATAAACCCATAGTTTCCTGGAACAATCATCAGTAAAAGTAACAAAATAAAGTGCATTACTAAAAGATTTTACCTTTAAAGGGCCACATACGCCAGAATGCACCAACTGAAGCAACTCTGACTTTCTAAAGGGAAAATGCCTTTTGAAGGATACTCTAGTTTGTTTACCAATTATGCAGTGAGAACATTTCTCCAAATCTACAGTCTTCAATCCTGGAAGAACATCCTTTCTAGCTAAGCAATTTAACCCCTTTTCACTGATATGGCTAAGCCTTCGGTGCCACAAAGATGATTCCATATCCACGACATTCACACTGTCTTTTGCAACTAAAGCTTTTGTCCAATACAATTTACTAGTTTTCTCCCCTCTAGCCACAACCAAGTTACCTTTACTGAGTTTTCACTTTCATCAAGCATATGCACGGAGATCAAATTGAAGCGAATATCTGGAGCATTTTTGACTCCTTTAAGCAACAGTTGCATTCCCATGTTGGTTTGCAAGTATACATCACCAACACCAATTACCTTAGATACACCATAATTTCTCATCTTCAAAACTCCAAAGTAACCTAATGTATAAGATGTGAAGAACACCTTCCTCGGTGTAACATGTAGTGTAGCACCACTATCAATTATCCATATGCTCTCATCAGATACAAGATTAATTGACTCATAGTCACGAAGAATAACAAGATCATCACTAGTAGCAGTAGTAACACGGTCATCATCACTATCATCATCACGACCCCTTTGTTTCAGCTTACCCTTCTTGCCTTTGTTCTCCTTTTTCCACAGAAAAAAATTCTTCTGTATGTGCCCTATTCTATGACTATAATGGCACTCCACATTTTTGTATCTAGACTTGGACTTGCTTCTGCTGTTTTTTCTACCACCCTTCGGTTCTTTTTTCTAACTTCTCCTCATATTTTCAGTGACAAAAAATTCATATTGAGATGAAGAACCTTGTGCCTTCCTTCTCATCTCCTCATTCAAAACACCACCCTTAGCCGTTTCCAAAGAAACAACACCATTAGCAGCTGAACTCGTTATAGAAACCCGAAATGTCTCCCAAGACTCTGGTAAAGATTATAGTAAAAATAGTCCCAATAGCTCATCATCAAACTTGATACTCATTCCAGACATTTGATCAAGGAGCCCCTGAAATTCACTCAAGTGGTCTGAAATAGCCTTTCCCTCCTTATACTTCAAACTTATGAAACTATTCAGTAAGAATAATTTATTATTCCCTAATTTAGAGGCAAACAAAGTCTGTATCATATCCAACATAGTTTTTGCATTTATCTCATTAGCAATATGCTTATAAACATTATCTTCTACATATTGCCTAACAAAACCACATACCTGTTGATGTTCAAATTCTCAGTCTTCCTTAGATTTATTATCTGGCTTTTTAGAACCAAAAATAGGAAGATGCATTTTCTTCACAAATAACAAATATTTCATCTTGCCCTTCCACAAATGGTAGTTAGTACCATTCAAGCATACCATCTTTATATTCATATTTGCCTCCATCCTTCAAGTAAGTCAAATAACCCTTTAACCAAGAGCTCTGATACCACTCTAATGTGGAATAAACACAGAAACACAATAACAAGTAATACGCAGCGGATATAAAATTCCCCCAACTTGCAAGAACCCGTCAGGAGCAACAACAAATATATCGCAGCAAATTAATCAAAATAAAAGAGCGTAAAGAACACCGATATTTTAACATGGAAAACCCCTCAATGTAAGGGTAAAAACCACGGGTCGTCCAGACCAAAGAAATAGCTCCACTATAATCAAATAAGGGTACAAGAGAGTCTCAAAATGATGCACAAAGTGTGCCTACAACCAGCCAAAATAATAAAGCACTAAAGCTTACAAATGAAAAGCAAGAAGAAGTAAAACATCCAAAAAACCTGCTATTGTGCGAGCACGATTTCTCCCCCTACTGTCCAAAAATCAGCTCGATCCAACGGTTAACGAATGCGCAATCGATTTTTTCTGAGATTCTTTAACAAAATCGGGAATAGGGTTTACTCTTCTCTTTTCTCTTTTGGTGATTGTCTTTCCTCTCAAAGTAGTCTCTCTCTTCCAACCCTAATTAGACCATTCTCCACTTAAATAAATGAGACACATGGACTAAAATATTTAGGCTTTTTTTCACATAGGAAGGGAGCCCAATACCCAACACATCTTCCCCTCACAACTATGTGGAGATAATCGCCAAACCGGCGATATCACAACAAGTTTCAAACTTCCTTCTTCGTAATGCTTTAGTCATCATATCAGAACCATTATAATCAGTATGAACTTTAGCCAACTCCAACAGCAAGGCTTCCAAAACATCACGTATCCAATGATACCTCACATCAATGTGTTTAGACCTGCTATGAAACGTCGAATTCTTACCAAGATGAATAACACTTTGACTATCGACAAATAATACATATTTTTCCTGAATAAACCCAAGCTCCTGCAAGACTTTCTTCAACCAAATCAACTATTTGCATGTTTCGGTAATGGCAATGAACTCTGCCTCAGATGTAGATAATGCTACACATTTTTGTAATCTTGACTGCCAAGCCACAACTCCATCTGGAAATTTAATCATGTAGCCTGAAGTTGACTTTCTCGAGTCAATATCTCCAGCCATATCTGAGTCGGAGTACCCCACCAAAATAGGTTTGTCACCTCTAAAACAAAGCCTCATACATGTAGTACCATGAAGATACCTCAAAATCCATTTTACAGCATTCCAATGCTCTCTAGCTAGATTTGACAAAAATCTACTGACTGTACCAACAACATGCGCAATATCTGGTCTTGTACACACCATTGCATACATCAAACTACCCACATCAGAATCATAAGGAACTCGTTCCATGTATCTTTTCTCATCTTCACTAGAAGGACTTTGTTTAGAACTCAATTTAATATGAGCAGCAAGAGGAGTACTTACAGCCTTAGAGTTTTCCATTTGAAACCTTTGCAACACTCTCTCAATATAGTATTCTTGTGACATCCAAAGTTTCTTCTCCTTTCTGTCACGCATGATTCTTATGCCAAGAATCTGTTTAGCTGCTCCCATGTCTTCTTGAGAGATATGTTATTTGCCCTTCCAGTCACTATAGTGCTTTATTCATATCAGGATTTGCATTTCGATGATTACTCTGCAATTATTGAGATTTAGTTTTATCTCCTGTTGAGTAATCATGAATTCTAAAAATTTGCCTCCTTGAACTCCGAAGATGCATTTATTTGGATTTAGTCTCATATTGTATCTTTTGACTAGTCGAAGATGATCTGTAGATATTTGAAAATGAGACTTCTCACCTTGGGTGCCGATGACCATATCATCCATGTAGATCTCGATGTTATCTCTGATCTTCTTCACGAAGACTTTATCCATTAATCCTTGATAGGTGGCACCTTCTTTGTTTAATCCAAGGCGTGACCTAGTAATAGTAATTCAGCCAGTTTGTCATGAAGTTTGTATTTGGGGTGTCGACTGGGTTCATTAAGATTTGATTTTACCTCGAATACGGATCCAAAAAGCTAGGAGTTTTAGATTATGACATCCCATCGACCAACATATCTATATTTGGCGATGGATAGGGATTCTTTGGGCATTCTTTATTGAGAATTGTGTAGTCAGTACAAATCTGCCACATTTTTTTTTTATCGAAATGTGGTTCGTTTTTATCCAGCTAGTTTCCTTTTCTTATATCCTACTAGCTTGGCAATATCATCGATGGCCAAGTTGTAAGATACCATTTTGGGTTCTATTCCTAGCATGTTAGATAGGCTTCGGAAAATCCTACTAAGGTGCCATTTTAAGTCTTAATGATTGATGTTGGTAGGCCTAATTTCTTATAAGCCTCATTGAGTATAATATCGACTGAGTTTTCACAATCGATCAAACTCCTCTTCACATTGTATTTATCTATTCCTACTAGTATAACCATCGAGTCATCTTCTTGTCTATCTATGTGTTTGTAATCCATTTCTGAAAAGGTGATAGTGGGTAAGACGCCTTTGACTTAGGTGAGGCCATATATTGACTTCTAAGCTTGCAAGTGTCTTTTCATGGCTCCGCTGGTGGATCCTTTACCTGCAAAGCCTCTTGATATGAAACTATTGTCCCTAGCATGGGGGTCGTTCTTTTTCCTCTCATTTTATCTTTGTTATGCCTCTTCACAAAATTGCTAGACCTTCTACATCAATTGGGCAACCTGTAATTCCTCTAATGTCTAGACTTGGTCAAATCTTCATGCCAGTCCTTTTTGTCCGTATATTTCTATAGATGGTCTTCGTTTATCAGATTCTCGATCTAAATCTCCATCATTTGACAATTATTAGTAGATGTCCATCTATCATGTGGTATTTGTAGTACAATCACCTATATGTGTAAGGTTTTGACACATGTTATTGAGGTAGATTGATTAGGTTGAAGTCATATGAATCTTTCGAGATCTTTCTGGGCCTCTTAGTCAACACAGTAAAGCTAGGGAAGTACTATTTTCTTTTGTGTTTCCCTTTACGCTTCATCATCTACTTCGATCTCGTTCATTATGGAGAGATCCTTTGTAATTTCTCTTCTTGTCTTTAGCCATTTCCTCCATAGATATGTACCCATTCTCTCTCTCTTTTTGAGTTCATCCAATGTCTTGGAATGCATTTTCGCCAATGAAGCAGATACTTCAATCCTACTACCTGGGCGTCTAGAGCTATGGCAGGATTCATATTTTATTAAATTAGTCGGTGTGGTAAGTCTAAAAAACTTTATGTATTTCTAAAAAAGCTTAGGCAGAGTCTATTGTTAAAAAAGTCTAGTCTTGTCTGAATTTGTCTTAAACTAAACTTTAGACATTTGTCAGACGACTTGATCTATTCCCATCACTAATTCCAATCAAATATAAGAGATTAGGTTGAAAATAAAATATGTGTTATAAAAAACAATATTCCATGGCATTAGCCACAAGTGCATCATGTGACCACAAATATAGAGGTGTAAAATGGATAAAATATTTCCTAATTGTGAACTCTAAGATCATATCGCTAAGTGACCATAAATACGATCCAAACCAGAACCATGAATGTCAGTCACTAGTTCATGTGTTGAGAAATGTGAGAATTGTCGTCCAAACTTCATTCCATATTACTATTCTTGGGAGATTCATTGAATACGGTCATGATAGACTATTTTGAGAGTAAATTGTATTTTTAAGTACTATTTTGATGATTGAGGACAAAACTGACAGCGTCCTATTTCAGGAAGTAAAATGGTGGTTTATCCTTTATTTATTTAAGTTATTTGTTTTATTTATACTTTTTTTGTCCGTAGATGAAATAGTAAAATAATTCGCACACAACTGCAAAGTTCTTGATTCGAAATCAAAACATGGTATTTAACCTTCTAATATCCACATTTGCTAATTGAACTAGACTTTACAATAAATTATTTATTTTTTTATTAGTCAAATAAATAAATAAATATTTAAATATAATTAAGTGAAAATTAAAAAGTTCAAATCAAATCAAAACTACAATTATAGTAAAAGTAATTATAAAATGCATCTATCAATTAAAATATTGCTAAAAAAAAAATGTCAAAAAAACATGTGGTAGTAGCATTCACTAGCATCAACTTCCATCTATGATCTTTGAATATCATCTTTCTTTAATATTTACTATAAAATCATTGATAATCTATTCATAATCAAGATTCTATATTTTTTTTTTAATAAGCAACTAAGGAGATTTTAAACTTGCTTTAAGTTTGTTTTAGGGTTTTTTTTATAAAGAAAAACTCTAAAATAACTTTTGTTTTATTAGACTATTAGGACAAAGATGTGAAATGACCCAACATTATTTTTATTGATAAAAGGATCCAATATATTTTGACCAAATTCAACTATAATAGTCCAACAATTTATAAAAGGTTTAATAAGTTTTTAATCCTTTTAAAATTTCAATGTTTTGCTTTTAGTCTTTTTAAAAGATTCTTCATCTTTAGTCTCCAAATAATTTTCCAATTTTATTTTTGGTCCTTGTTTTCAAGTCAACTCAATGTATGGTCTTACTTTCGTTGGTATGTAATGTTTAATCAATCATCATAATGAATGGCTGACATCGAACATTGTATTATTGTAATTCCTCTATTGGATTGCCACATCAGAGTGTCGACATTGTGTATTGCACTTATGTAATCCAATTAATGGATTGTCACATCAGAGTACCGATGTTGCATATCGGTCTTATGTAATCCCGTTGATGGATTGCCACGTCAAGTTTTCTATTGTGCATATTGGGATTATATTTTAGTGATGAGTATGTATATCTGTCTTAATATAAAAATCTATATAATGGATAAAAGACTTTGTTAGTGGAAAAATGAAAAAAAAAAAAAAAAGGACGCGTCTCGTTAAAATCTCTAAGAAAGAAAAACCATTTTCGTAAAAGAAAGGTCCAAGTAGGAAAAAGAGTATGTCGTATGTTACAAAAATTTAATTGAAAGAAAACTTGAGGTGTGTGGCATTCGACTATCTCAGATAAACATTTTTAAGCTAAGTCTTCTAGTTGATACGCTCATTTACCAAGCGTACAGCTAATTCAATATGGTCCTTTCCAACTAGCTGCCAATTTTCCGTTGTGCTTTTCCTTTCTTACATCATGAGTCTTTCGTAAGACTAGGTCTCCTTCCCTTAAAGCCTAAGGTTTCACCTTGGTATTGAACCTGTTCGCAGCTCTAAGTTTTACTGCATACTTAGTTATGCATGCTAAGTCTCTAGTTTATTTAAGGAGGTCTAGTTCCACTCTTAGAGTTGTTTTCAAAGTGGGCTTGTTCACTAACCCTACTCAGATTTAAGCAAATGTAAGTTCTACTAGTAGCATGGTGTTAGAACTGTAGATCAATTTGAAAGCAGTTTACTGCATTGTGGTTTGAGGCATCGTGCAATACACCTATAATATTCCAATTAGCTATTCAACCAATTCACATTTTGCTTGTTGAGTATCTTTCTTAACTCGTTAAGGATCATTTTGTTAGTTGAATCGAACAATCCATTTGTTTGCGGGTGTTATATCAAAGTGAACTTCACGTTGATTCTGATGCCATCGCTTAAATCGGGAAACCATTCACTCACGAATTGGGTACCATTATCAGTAATGATTGAACATGGAAGGCCATATCGATAGACACAATTTTTCCACATAGCGTTTTTCACTCTTTACGTCGTGATGATAGACAAAGGTTTAAAAGATTCTTTCCATTTGGAAAAGTAGTATATGGAGACTATGATGAATTTGAGTAGTACTAGTGCAGAAGGAAAAGCTCCAAGAATGTCTAACCCCCATGTGTTGAAAGGGCACAACATCACTACTTGATGTAGCTTCTCGGGTGGTTGATGCAACTTGTTGAAGAACCCCTAGCACTTGTCACATTGTTACACAGTTTCCTTGCAATCTTCTTGCAAGGATGGCCAATAGTGTCTATACATTCAGATCTTTATGGCCAAGATTTGAGCTCCATAATGATGTACACAAATTCCTTCAGGCACTTCATTCATATTGTATTCTGTCTCATTTTCCTTCATAACGTATTATGCCTCATTTTCCTTCAAAACCATTTTCATGACAAAACTTTTATTTTCATTCATAACCCCTTTTTGATGATGACAAAACTTGTATTTTCGATAACATTTCTTTATATTTCTTTGACTCCTACTAACTTAGGGTTCCCCTAAGTCTATGTATCCTTTTCTCTTTTCTCCTCACTTTATCAAATATCTTTCTCCCCCTTTTGTCATTAGACCAACAGACTTGAAAGTGAAACACTGAAACTTGTTTTTTTTTTTTTTAATTTGTCTTTTATTTTATTTTTTTGTAATTTGTTTATTTTTTTGAATAACATGAATTTAAAATATTACAAGAAAATATAAAAACTAATAAAAGCTAATGTAATGCTATACCACATTGAATTTATCACAACATTAGTCGGGTATGGTGGTAAGGTTTAGGTTTTTCTTGATGAAGTCAAACCTATCTTCAGCTAGTGGTTGATGTATATGTCAGCCCATTGGTGTTCAGTGTCTACAAACTGAATGTTTAGTACCCCTTTTTGAACAAAGTCCTTAATGAAGTGGTGTTTGATCTCTATGTGTTTAACTCTAGAATGTAGGATATGGTTTTTGTAGTCTTCAAGTTGATGTTTCATCCAAAGTAGTTGAGAACTGCAGCCAGTTGCTGAAATGCACTTAGCACCTGCTGTTGACATGGCAATGGTGTTTTGTATCTTACTTGACCAAGATATTAAGTTGTCACCTTGAAAGGTGTAGTTGCTACTAGTGCTCTTTCTCTTCAAGTTTATCTCCACCATAATCAGAGTCATAGTATCCACTCAGTTTGTACTTAGGAGATTTCTTGTAGAATAAGATAAGGTTGGTAGTGCCTTTTAAGTATCTAATGGTTCTCTTAACAGTAGTTAAATGTCATTCCCTAGGGTTAGTTAGACATCTTGCACATACACATACACTAAATGTGATGTCAGGTCTGGAAGCGGTAAGGTAAAATAGGGATCATATCATTCCTTGAAAGGTTTTTTAGTAAACTTTTTTGCCTAAATCATTATTTTCAAGTGAACAAGTAGGGTGCATTGGTGTAGCCATAAATTTGCAATGAGGAACTTTTTGTATGGGTTCTCAACATATGTATATTAGGATATGTGAGATGCAAAAGGTAAATTGAGAAATAAAATGTGTGAGATGAATTGTAGAAACATATGAAGGGTACCGCATAAGAATATAAGTGATGTGGAAAGAATGTTATCATAAGTGTGTGTTGTGCCACATAAGTGTGTGATGTGTCATTCAGTAGAGTAGAGGGTTTAATATATTATATTTGGAGCGAGAATTGAGAAACCATATTAGATATAGAACTCAAAGGCATAGATAAAAATAAATAAGAGAAAAAATTTAAGATGGATAAAATTTAAGTGGAGAAAGAAAATGACTTGATTTAACCCAACCGAAGAAGTCACTGAGAGGTTACACAATATCACATAACCGATTGATACTTAGGGTGAGAATTGAGAAACTGGGAAGAATTTAATATTGAGTAAGCAACAAAACTTTGTATCTAAAGTGTGTTCTCCACTAAAGTTTAAGTAAGAATCGAAAAATGATTTTTGAGATAACATATGATAGGATGTATTTTGTTACCAACTAATCTTAATATACAAAGTTAGAAATGGAGGAGCACTGAAAGTTGATTGAAGTGAGAAAATAGTAAAATTATTTTCACGAAGAGCTTTCGTGTGTGGGTTCTCAACGGTACGGATTTGCCAAGTTATAGTATATAAGATTATCGTATCCACAGAGATTAATTTTACAACTACCAGATTAATCAAGATTTTATATTATTTAGATTAATGAAAATTATTATTGGTTCGCGATAACAAAAACGTAATGGTAGCATAAAAGTTATAACGATAGTATATAATAACACAACTTTGAATTAATGGAAAGTAAACCTAGGGTCATGGTTTCACTTGTAATATCAATACCTCAAGTCCTAGTTTTATATAAATTCTAATTCATTTTCTCAATTAACAATCCCTCTTTAAAACTATTAACAAAGATTCATCATTCAATGTAATATTCTTTTCCCTAAATTAATTCTTTGATTGATCATACAAAAATTATAATTAAGAGAAAGCATAAAAACCAAGAGGTTGAATGATTGAAAGATTAGTATCTATGTTTCATCATACAAGAATCCTAATCGCAAGTATCCTATAGATCTACCAATTAATTGTAGTTGGTCACTAGTCAATTGATTGATTAAGGCATGCAAAGGTTGGTCATCCTAAACATGTAAATAAAGCGATAGAATAATTTAATTGAGATAAACAACAAAAATCTAAAATCAAATTAGAATTTAAAACTAAGACATAGTAAAAAGATATCTTAATCACAAAATTCACCAAAGACCCTAGAAGAAAGCTTAGTTACTCATTGACATATAGAAAATAAAGTAAATAATAGAAGTTTTCATCAATTAAAGGAAAAAGAAATAAAACCCTCAAAGAGTATGATTTTTTTGCTCCCAAATTTGAGACACTTTACTCCAGCTCCAAGCACTCCTAAGTTTCCAAGTTGTTTCTCTTTATTTTCTCTTTCTCTAATTTTTCTGTTTCTTCAATTATGTTTCTAGTGTGTGGCTCCTCTCTTCTGTTTCTAATTTCTTCTACTAATGATAGCAAGAAGATCCTCGTTTTATGCAACAACCTCCCACTTCTTTAGCAACAACCTTCCCCGTTTCTTTGGCAACATTTGGCTATCATAAAATTCAATCTTTGAAGTGTGCAACAAACCTCCTTCTTGTACTCACAAGTTGGAATATTAAACTTGATATTTTTTGCACTAAAAACTTAGTAGATTTGACCAATTTGAATTATTTTATCAATTCATGATCAATTCTGCAAATATCATAAATAAATGAATAAATAAGAAGAAGTTGAAATCAAAACTATAAAATAAGATAAAATAGAGGGTAAATATCCTCTTAAAATCCTATAAAAATAGGTTTATCAACTCCCCCTCACTCAACATTCGCTTGTCCTCAAGCAAAGTCTCATTCTAAGACAATGTTTAAAGAATAAAGAACATCATAATTGAATTTTTTTAATTTGAGCAAGAATCCTTCTGAATTGTTTAGATTAAATCAAACACCTTCTAAGTAAAATGAATTTCAGTTCAAAGTGTGTTTGGTTAACCTTGTTGCTTCTTAGCATTCAATGCCTTGAGACTTTCTTCAATCAATTCATTTAATTCTTCTTATTCATAAAGTTCCATCTTTATCATAGAACACATAGGTTCATTTTGTTCAAGTACTAGGGACATTTTTCTTTGATTTAACTAGACAACTCAACCTTTTACTCAGTGGAACAACACTTAATTTTTTGTTTTAATTTGATACCATTCCACCTTTAACTTGACTATTAGTGCAAGTAATCCCCAAGCTACTCGGTGAAACAACAATTCACCTCACCTTTCACTTGACTGTTAGTGTGAGTAACCCCCAAGCCAATAAGTGAGATAATATTTTTTTTTAATTCTTTAGACTAAGTTGTCAATTACTTCTTTTTCTTGTCCCTTAGTTCATGAAGTTTTTACTCCTCAATTGTCCTATGTTAAGGATTTAGTTTACTTCAAATTAGGCTTAATTGTTTTAATTTTGGTCTATCTCAAGACATCTCAACTTATTCACGAGAGGAAATTCATGTGTCAAAACTACGAAACCTCTTCATTTAGCATACATAATTTCAAAGTTTCCATTTTGTGCTAACAATGTGCTCATCAGAAAGATTCCATCACAACGCAATAATGACTTATAGGATAAACTTCAAACACATAATTTAAGTAAAATAAGCCGGCAAAGATGCCATCACAAACACTACAAGAGGTCAAGCATCAAAATATATTTTCTCCACCACACTAGCAATAAGCATGGTCCTCAAGGCAGAATATTATTGTAGACTAAATGAATAAATAAATGAGAGAAAGTAAAAGTGACTTCCCGGAAAGAGCTTGTAGTTGGTTCTTTTATTTCCTAAAAACAAAAATAATCAACAAAAATAATATATTCAAACTAGAATAAAATAAAAAGTAAATACAGTTCGCCTCCTGCGAAGTGCTTGTTTAACGTCTCGAGCATGACGATAACTTAAGAATTAATCAAGCGGCTCTCCAAGGGAAAATTTCACCTTTAAAGCATTACTCCTTCTTAACTTTCTAATCACGTGGTTCGTATTATTTTTCCTTTTTCTATGAGGTGAATGAGTTTCAGAAGATGGTGAAATTCTAATTTCATCTTCACCCACCATTATGCTAGGGTCCTGCAAAATAAGATATTTTTCCAAAGGGTATTGCATCTTAGAGTCACTAAAATCCTTAATAACACTCACATTATCAAAATATGAAGAAATAATATGAGAGAAATTTTTAGAGGAATTTAAAGCTTTAAAAACATCTTCTTTCTTACCACATCTTAAAGTCACTTTTCCCTTTTCTACCTCAACTATAGCATCACCAATGGTTAATATAGTCTTTCCCAAAACGATTGGGGTCTGTTCCTTTTTGTTTATGACTATAACCATATGGTCTCGTTGATTCTTCTCAAAATTGATATCTTCCGTAAGGGCTTTTTCTCTTTCAATAGACATTTGCCTCTCATGTCCAAGTTCTTCATCAATCGTGATAGTGATAATTTCGACTTCATCTGACTTGGGCTCAATTTAAGTGAATGATGCTTATTGAGGCCTTTGAGAAAACTGAGGAATGGTATTTTACATCAAGGTTGTAAGTCTCTCATCAATATCTAGCTCATCTTACTTCTTTGGACTTAGAGGTTGGATACAAGGTGGTATGTAAGCAATGTTCCACTTGCAGGAGTAGGGATCATATTGATCCATATCGGGGGAGATCTCATAGTAATCCCAATAATTTCTTATTGGACAATCTTGACTATCATGCCTCACCAAGTCACAATATTAACAAGGAGGAGGAAGAAATGTCATTAATTGCCTTTTAAGATCTTCCAATTTAGCCTCTAATATATATTCACCCATTGTTTTCCTCTTAGGTTTGATTTGTTCTTGGTTATCCAAGATATAATCTCTCATAGTTTTCCTATTGGCCATGTTTTTTATTCTACAAAAACAAAAATCAATTGCAACCAGGCTCCGAGGAGCGGGTGAGCATGCACAAGTAACAAAACAAAACGAATAAAATTAATAACAACTAAATAAATAAATAAATAATTTGTTTCTTTTTCTTTCTAATAAACTAAAGTGCAAAACAAAAGGACATATTAAAAAAAATTTAAATATATTAATAATAGTAACAACGAAAATTTAAACACAAGATTCACCGAAGACCATAGAAGAGAGCTTAGTTACTCATTGACATATAGAAAATAAAGTAAATAATAGAAGTGTTCATCAATTAAAGGAAAAAGAAATAAATCACTCAAAGAGTATGATTTTTTTGCTCCAAAATTTGACACAATTTACTCCAACTCCAAGCACTCTTAAGTTTCCAAGTTGTTTCTCCTTATTTTCTCTTTCTCTGATCTTTCTGCTTCTCTAATTCTATTTCTAGTGTGTGGCTCCTCTCTTCTGTTTCTGATTTCTTCTACTAATGATAGCAAGAAGATCCTCATTTTATGCAACAACCTCCCCATTCTTTAGCAACAACCTTCCCCGTTTCTTTGGCAACATTTTGTTATCATAAAATTCTATCTTTGAAGTGTGCAACAAACCTCCTTCTTGTACTCACAAGTTGAAATATTAAACTTGATATTTTTTGCACTAAAAACTTAGTAGATTTGACCAATTTGAATTATTTTATCATCTCATGATCAATTCTGCAAATATCATAAATAAATGAAAAAATAAGAAGAAGTTGAAATCAAAACTGTAAAATAAGATAAAATAGAGGTTAAATACCCTATTAAAATCCTCTAAAAATAGGTTTATCAAGATGCAAAAGCTAAATTGAGAAATAAAAGGTATGAGATGAATTGTAAAAACATATGAAGGGTGCCACATAAAAATATAAGAGATGTGGAACAAATATGTGCCACATAAGTGTGTGATGTGTCATTCAATGGAGTTGACAGATTTTTAATATATTATATTTGGGGTGAGAATTGAGAAACCATATTAGATAAAGAACTCAAAGGGAGAGATAAAACATAAGTAGGGAAAGAAAATGACCTAATTTATCCCAACCGAGAAACTCACCATGAGGTTACACAATCTCAAATTTCCCGATGATACTTTGGGTGAGAATTGAGAAACCATGAAGGAATCAATATTGTGTAAGCAACAAAACTTTGTATTTAAAGTGTGCTTTCCACGAAAGTATATGAAAGAATTGAAAGAATGATTCTTGATATGGCATAAGATATGATGTATTTTGCTACCAACTAATCTGAATATAAAACGTTAGAAATGGAGGAACACTAAAAGTTTATTGAAGTTAGAAGATAATAAAATTATCTTCATGGTGAGCTTTGTAGTAAAATTATTTTCATGAGTATCTTTTGTGTGTGAGTTCTCAACATGTGAATATCGTGATGTGTGAGGTGCTAAAGTTAAATTGACAAATAAAAGGTGTGAGATGAATTGTAGAAGCATATGATCAGTGCCGCATAAGAATATAAGTAATGTGGAACAAAAGTTATTATTTGGCACATAAGTATGTGATGTATCATTCAATAGAGTTGGGGTTTGTTTGAATATATTATATTTGGGGTGAGAATTGAGAAAACATTTTAGATATAGAACTGAAAGGCATAGATTTTTTTCAAAAAAAAAAAAAAAAAAAAAGAGGAAAAATAGATTTAACCCAACTGAGGACGTCACAAGAAGTTACATAATCTCACATTACCCATTGAAACTTGGGGTGAGAATTCAAAAGCCATGAAGGATTTAATGTTGTGTAAACGACAAAACTTTGTTTCTAAAGTGTGTTCTCCACCAAAGTTTAAGAAAAATTGAACGAATGATTCTTCATATAACATATGATAGGATGTATTTTGTTAATATTGGAGTAGCATTGAAAGTTGATTGAAGTGAGAAGATAGTAAAATTATTTTCATGGCGAGCTTTGATAATAAAATTATTTTCTTGTGGAGCGTTTGTGTGAGGATTCTCAACATATAAATAAGATGATGTGTGAGGTGCAAAAGCTAAATTAAGAAATAAAAGGTGTGAGATGAATTGTAGAACCATATGAAGGATACCGCATAAGAATATAATTGATGTGGCACATAAGTGTGCGATGTGTCATTCAATAGAGTTGGATTTTTTTTTTAATTTATTATATTTGAGGTGAGAATTGAAAAACCATATTAGATATAAAACTCAAAGGCATAGATAAAAATAAAAAATAAAAAAACAGTAAAAATAGAAGATGGAAAAAAATTTAAGTGGAAAAAGAAAAGGCATGATTTAGTGTAACCAAAGAAGTCACCAAGAAGTTACACAATCTCATGTTATCCATTGATACTTGGGGTGATAATTGAGAAGTCATGAAAGATTTAATGTTGTGTAAGCGACAAAACTTTGTTTCTAAAGTGTGCCCCCCACAAAAGTTTAAGAAAGAATCGAAAGAATGATTCTTGAGTTAACATATGATAGGATGTAGTATGTTACCAACTAATCTGAATATACAAAGTTAGAAATAGAGGAGCACTTAAAGTTGATGGAAGTGAGAAGATAGTACAATTATTTTCATAAGGAGCTTTTGCGTGTGGGTTGTCACCATAAGTATTTGATGATATGTGAGATGCAAAAGCTAAATTGAGAAATAAAATGTATGAGATGAATTGTAGAAGCATGTGAAGGGTGCCACATAAGAATATAAGTGATGTGGAAAAAATGTTATGATGTGACACATAAGTGTGTGATGTGTCATTCAATAGAGTTAAGGGTTTGTTTCAATATATTATATTTGGGGTGAGAATTAATAAATCATATTAGATATAAAATTCAAAGGCATAGATAAAAAAAAATTAGAAAAATAGAAGAGGGATTAAATTTAACTGTAGAAAGAAAGTGACCAGATTTAACCCAACCGAGGAAGTGACCAAGGGGTTACACAATCTCACATTTCCCATTAATAACTGGGGTGATAATTGAGAAGCCTTGACGGATTTATTGTTGTGTAAGCCACAAAACTTTGTATCTAAAGTGTGCTCTCCATCAATGTTTAAGAAAGAATCGAAAAAATGATTCTTGAGATAACATGATAAGATATATTTTGTTACCAACTAATCTAAATGTACAAAGTTATAAACGGGGGAGCACTTAAATTTGATTAAAGTGAGAAGATAGTAAAATTATATTCACGAGGAGCTTTGAGCTTTGATAGTAAAATTATATTCATGAGGAGCTTTTGTGTGTGGGTTCTCAACATATGTATACAATGATGTATGAGATGCAAAAGCTAAATTAAGAAATAAAAGATGTGAGATGAATTGTATAAGCATATGATGGGTGCCACATATGAATATAAGTGATGTGGAACAAATGTTATGATGTGGCACATAAGTTGAAGGTGCAGAACGGAGAAGGGGGGGATGAATTTTGTTTGCCAAAGTTGATAACTTTTTGATAATTTATAAATAAATAAAAAACTAATTCGGTTTTGGTGACTTACTTGGAGTAGAAGCAATCTTATTCAGAGGCAGCAAGCAATGAAAGCATAAATAATTTGACACATAGATTTATTCTGGTTCACCATTAACTTGGCTACACCTAGTCCCCTCATTCAGAAGACTTTAATCCACAAATTCAAATACCTTGGATACAAAAGATTGAAGAAGGAACTAAACCACTATCGGGTTGGATACAAAAGATTGGAACTTGATTAGTTGCTTCTAAATCACACTCTAAGAAAAGAACACTCATAAAATATTTCTAACTTGAACAAGTGTTTCTCTCTTTGAACTCTAAGACTACTCTTTTCTGTTTTTGATGATTTTCTTCTTCAGTCTTAAGTATCTATTTATAGTTAAAATTTGGGTTTCAATTTAGTTCCTTGTTTAATTTTGAATTGTATTTGGTTCATATTGAATGTGTAAATTCTTCAAATTGTTTCTGTTCCTTTTTTGTTTAGATTGAGATTGTAAATTCTTCAGATTGATTATGTTCGTATTTTGTTCATATTGCGTTTGTAAGTTCTTTAGATTTATTATGTTCATATTTTGTTGTGGATAAATCTTGATCAAATCTTCTACAAATTTTGACCATATCTTTCTTCACACTCTTTAAAGTCAAATATATTGTTCTCATAAAATACTTTTGTTATCATAAAAATGAACTTGGTTCCAATAATCTCCCCCTTTCTTATGATGACAAAACTTGTATCTTTAATAACAATTTTTCTTTGACTCCCCCTAACTTAGACAAAAAGACTTGAATATAACATTACAATTTTTCTTTGTCAATTTTTCTTCTGTTTTTGTTTTTTTGTTTTGTTTTTTTTTTAAACATGAATATAACATTACAAGAAAATATAAAAATTAATGTAAAACTACACTACTTTGAAGTTATCACAACATCAATCAGGTATGAAGGTAAGGTTTAGGTTTTTCTTGATGAAGTCAAACCTATCTTCATGTAGTGGTTTGGTGAATATGTCAGCCCATTGGTGTTCAGTGTCTACAAACAGAATGTTTAGTACCCATTCTTTAACAAAGTCCCTAATGAAATTGTGTTTGACCTCTATGTGTTTAGCTCTAGAATGTAAGATAGGGTTTTTGGTTAGACAAACAGCAGAAGTGTTATCGCAATAGATGGGCATGTTGGATTCTAGGATTTTGTAGTCTTCAAGTTGATGCTTCATCCAAAGTAGTTGAGAATTGCAGCCAGCTACTGAAATATACTCAGCCTCTATTGTTGACATTGCAATGGTGTTTTGTCTCTTACTTGACCAAGATATTAAGTTGTCACCTAAAAAGGTGTAATTTCCACTAGTGCTCTTTCTCTGAAGTTTATCTCCAGCATAATCAGAATCATAATATCCACTAAGTTTGTACTTAGGAGATTTCTTGTAGAACAAGGTAAGGTTGGTAGTGTCTTTTATGTATCTAAGGATTCTCTTATCAGCAGTTAAATGTGATTCCCTAAGGTCAGCTTGAAATCTTGCACATACACATACACTAAACATGATGTCAGGACTGGAAGCGGTAAAGTAAAGTAGGGATACTATCATTCCTCTATAGGTTTTTGGTCAAGTGAACAAATAGAATGCATTGGTGTAGCCATAGGTTTGCAATCACTCATCTTAAATTTCTTAAGAAGCTCTTTTGTATATTTAGTTTGATGAATGTATATTCCTTTTTGACTTTGCTGAATTTGTATCCGTAAGAAGAACTTAAGTTCTCCCATCATACTCATTCGAAATTCAAGCTGCATCAATTTAGAAAATACTTGACAACGAGTGCCATTAGTAGATCAAAAAATAATGTCATCAACATAAATTTGAATAATAAGAATGTCATCTCCTATTGATTTTCTAAAAAGTGTATTATCTACTTGTCCTCTTTTGAAGTTATTTTTAAGCAAGAAGCTACTAATTCTATCATACCATGCCCTACGTGCTTGTTTTAGACCATACAGAGATTTCCTAAGTTTAAAAACATTATTTGGAAATTCAAAACTTTCAAAACCTGGAGGTTGTTTAACATAAACTTCTTCACTTATATAACCATTTAGAAAAGCACTTTTAACATCCATTTGAAATAATGTTACGTTATTATTTGCAGCAAAAGAAAGTAGGATACGAATAGCTTCTAACCTGGCTACTAGAGCAAATGTCTCAATGTAATCAATGCCCTCTTGTTGACTGTAGCCTTGTGTGACAAATCTTGCCTTGTTTCTGACCACTTCACTTTTTTCATTTAGCTTGTTTCTGAAAACCCACTTGGTTCCAAACATCATTCCTCTTAAATTCATTTAACTATTCTTGCATTGCAAGAATCCATCCATCATCTACCAATCCTTCATCAATAGAGGTAGGCTCAATTGATGAGAGTAAGCCAAACAAAGTGGTATCTTTTAGTGATTATCTGGTCCTCAAATGATCACTTGCATTTCCAATGATTAGGATGAGATGACTTGTACTTTTATCCAGATCTTCCTTCTGACTTATCTTGATTGTTTCTGACTTGATCAAATTCATCCTTTGAAGAATTATCATATTCTTCTAATTTGCTTGTATCTTTTGATTTTTCAAGTTCTTCTGGTTTGTCTGCATTTGCTTCCTTTGGTTCCGATAAACCTGCATTATCATCATCTTGCTTTGACTTTTCAAGGTCAAGTTGTTTGTCATCAAATTTAACATGTATAGATTCTTCCACAATATGAAGGTACACTTTTGAGATCTAGAATCAAATTTACCAAGGTTATCTTTAGTGTTCAACATATAACAAGTACAACCAAATTGTTTAAAATAAGAGATGTTAGGCTTTTTACCTTTCCACAATTCATATGGTGTTTTATTTAATATAGATCTAATTAATACTTTATTTTGAATATAACATGCAGTATTAATTGCTTCAACCCAAAAGTGTTTTGCAACATTCATATCATTTAACATAGTTCTGGCCATTTCGTGGAGTGATCTATTCTTTCTTTCTACAACTCCATTTTGTTGGGGTATTTTAGGAGATGAGAAGTTATGAGAGATTCCATTCTTATCACAAAAAATTTCAAAGAACTTATTTTAAAATTCTCCTCCATGATCACTTCTAATTGTTACAATCTTAAGACCCTTTTCATTCATTATTTGTTTGCAAAATATGATAAACACTTTGTGAGATTCATCCTTACTTCTTAAGAATTTTACCCATGTCCACCTAGTGTAATCATCTATTATAACAATGCCATATTTCTTTCCACTTAGACAGGTTGTTTTCACTGGCCCAAAGTGATCTATATGTAAGAGCTCAACAGGCTTTGAGGTGGAAACTAAGTTCTTAGGAGTAAAAGAGTTATTTGTTTGTTTTCCTTTTTGAAAAGTTTCACACATAATTTCAATTTTGTAACTAAGCTTAGGTAGACCTCTAACTATTTGAAGTTTATTCAATTTTGAAATTAATCTAAGGTTTGCATGACCTAATCTTTTGTGCCAAATTAGTTTCTCTTCATTTACTGACATATGACACTTAACCTCTTGGTATTCCTCTCGTCATATATCGCGAGCATCCATTGTCTAGGTACCATGATTGGTGTTTTAACTTAATTGTTGAGGACATATGCAACATAGACAATTTTATTTTTAGATACCCAAATTTGGTAGGGTCATGGTTTGTTAGTCTTGAAAGGTTTCTTGTTTTTCCTTGTATTTAACATTGGACAAGATAATTTTGAGTGACCTTTCTTAGAGCAAACAGTACACAAGATATCAGTGGGAATAGATTTAGGTTCAGTTATAGTTTCTTCAAATCCTATAACTATTTTACCATTTCTACTAACTCCATAAATCATAGAAGCATATTTGCTTCTTTCCATACCATTAGAAAGAAAATCTTGAAATATTCCTTCATGCTTATCAAAGTTACATGTGGTATTTTCAATTGATGTTGAATTATGATTATTTTTCAGAGTTAGATTTTCAGCCTTAAGTTCAGCAATATCAGTTTTCAGAGTTGCATTTTCTGTTTTAAATTCAGTAATATCAGTTTTCAAAGTTGCATTTGTTGTTTTAAATTCAACACTTTGATTATTTAACACATTAACTTTTTTAGTTAGGTTTGCATTTTCTTTTCTTAGTGTTCTCAGTTTTAAAGACAATTTGTGATTCTTATTTAAAAATCATTTATAGCAGTAATTAAATTAGATCAAGTAAAGTCAGAAAATACCTCAATTTCTTCATCTGTTGATTCACTTCTAGAGTCAGAATCTGTGTTGGATCCAGAGGCGGAGTTGGTATGAGTCATTAGAGCCAAATCTGCTTGTTCATCGTTAGAGAATTCATCAGAATCATCCCATGTAGCCATCATACTCTTTTTCTTGGGTCTGGAATATTTCCTATGGTGTTTCCCTTTCTCCAGATTTGGACAGCCTGACTTCATATGTCAAGGTTCATTGCATCCATAGCAGATAATGTTTTTCTTTTCGAAATTTTCATTCCTTCTTCTATTGAACTGCTTGGAATCTTTCTGAGGGAAAGATTTCCTCTTGTTGTGCCACATCCTCTAAATTATTCTAGATATGAAGGCAATCTCCTCTTCCTCTTAGTTCAGATTCTTATCATCTGAATCACTATCATCTGATTCTGATGTTGCCTTTAGAACCTTCTTCTACTTGGATTTCAAAGCCATAGTCTTGTTATTCTTCTTGGGCTCATCTTCTTCAAGTTCAATTTCATGTGATCTGAGAGAGCTGATTAATTCCTCTAGCTTAAGAGTATTCAGATCCTTTGGTTCTTGAAAGGTAGTGATCTTAGGTCTCCACTTGCTTGTCAGACTCCTAATAATTTTCTTCACATGATCAGCAGTAGTATAACTCTTCTCAGGTACCTTTAGTCTTGAGACCAAGATCTGGAATCTAGAAAACATTATTTCAATGTATTCATCTTCTTCCATCTTGAACAACTCATACTTTTTGACTATGAGGTTGTCCTTTGCTTCTTGAACTTGCTTGCTTCCTTCATGGATCAAAATCAGACTATCATAAATACTTTTTGCTTTCTCCATATTGGTGAAGTTGTCAAACTCCTTGAAGGTGCATTTATCGTGCATGTTCTAGACTTATGATGCATCTTGTACATCTTATTTTGATCAGTATTCATCTCCTTTCTTGGAATTTCAATACCATCAGTATTCTTCAGAGCAATATAACCATCTTCCACTGAGTCCCAAAGTTCAGGATCTTGTGAAATATAGAAACTACTCAGCATGTCCTTCCAATACTCAAAACGTTCTCCATCAAACAAATGTGGTCTATTGATGTTTCTTCCAGCAGCTTCTTCACTGACTCCAGACATATCTAAACCCTTGGATCTTTTCTCAAACACTGTAAAGTGATCGGCCTTGAGACCGAGCTCAATGCCAATTGAAGGTGTAGACACGAGAAGGGGGGTTGAATTGTGTTTGCCAAAGTTGATAACTTTTTTATGATTCATAAATAAATAAAACTACATCCAGTCCCCTCATTTAGAAGGCTTTAATCCACTAATTCAAATACCTTGAATTACAAAGCACCTGACCCTCCAAGCCAGACTTCCCAAACAGCCTGACAATCCCATATTGAAGAAGGAACTAAGCCACTATCGGGTTGGATACAAAAGATTGGAACTTGATTAATTGCTTCTAAAAAGCTGATAATAATAATAACTCTCACACTCTAAGAAAAGATCACTTAGAAAATATTTCTAACTTGAACAAGTGTTTCTCTCTTTGAACTCTAAGACTACGCTTTTATTCTTTTTGATGATTTTCTTCTTCAACCTTGATTATCTATTTATAGTTAAAATTTAGACTTTAATTTAGTCCTTGTTTAATTATGAGTTGTATTTTGTTCAAATTGCGTTTGTAAATTATTCAAATTGATTATGTTCCTTTTTTGTTTAGATTGAGATTGTAAATTCTTCAGATTGATTTTGATCATATTTTGTTCAAATTGCGTTTGTAAATTCTTGAGGTTGATTCTGTTCATATTTTGCTGTAGATAAATCTTGATCAAATCTTCTACAAATCTTGACCATATCTTTTTTCACAATATTTGAAGTCAAATATATTGTTCTCACAAAATACTTTTCTTATCATAAAAACTCTAAGTATAAAATGAACTTAGTTCCAATATAAGTAATAAATTTGAACATAATTTTATAATTTTAACAATTAGCTGCATCAAAACGATTAATGATTATTATTGTTATTATTATATAGGAAGAATGTAATGCATTATTTAATACAATCATCGTCATCTTTTTTAATATATGAATTTACTAAGCTTTATTTTATAATTTTAATAATTTATTGTATATTTGTGTGAAGAATAATCTCGTTAAGAAAAATAGTTTTGAGAAGTTTTTAATTTTTTAAGCAAAAATAAAGATTGAGAATCTTTTCATTTGGAGCATACTAAGCAAATTAAAACTAGAGTCCTTCATGTGAATTTAATTTTTTGTGCTAAGGTTGAATTTAATGTCCTATATAATAAATCAATATCGAAATATTCAAATCAAATCAAGTTTACAATATAATTATAGCAAAAATAGTTATATAATGTATCTATCAATCAAAACATTGTTCCAAATATCTATCGATCCAAACAAGTGGCAATAGCATCTCACACTATCATTATTATGGTTTTAATAAAGTTCTAAACTTATAAACTTGGAAGATTAAAGCAATCATAAATCTTTACCTTTTGAGAAGAGCATAGGGACAAAGAATTGCTAGTAAAGGAGATT
The DNA here is from genome assembly GCA_037974735.1 of Cicer chorassanicum. NCBI lineage: Eukaryota > Viridiplantae > Streptophyta > Magnoliopsida > Fabales > Fabaceae > Cicer > Cicer chorassanicum. The sequence continues at coordinate 29,263,240 of JBBPBP010009778.1, read as the reverse complement.
CTTATAGAAAATAGTTTGATTTTTTTTTTTCCTCACAAACCTAAAATACCAAGGAGTAAAATGAGTAGGAGAATTGAAAAACACTACAGAGTTCTAACACATCTTAGGAACAAAATAAATTTTTTTTAGGAACAAAATTTAATTTATATATATATATCAAATTTATTGAACATTATATGGTCCATAAAAAAGTATTTTTATGTTAGATTTCTTTTACATATATATCTGTATTGGAAATTGTGAGACATTAATTACCTATTAATATAATAAAAATACAAACATCTTGATAAAGATTTAAAAGTAATTTTAACAATAAATATATTTTAAAAGTCATAACTTTTTCTTGTATATAAAACTAAGAAGTTCACAAAAAATTCTCTTATATATAGGACCAGAGGCAATATTTTATTTGTGAAAATATTTTATACCCGTCGTCTCATAATAATTGAATTATTTGATTATTTTACATATATTAAAAAATTTATACATGAAACAGAGAATATTACTTTTACCAATTTATCTTTATTAGATATTGATGCATTATCAATGTCCTTAACGCGAAAGATATTGCATTGGAAGTTAGGCATGTAATGTTAATTAAAAGGTACAATTACGAAAAAGGCAATGCAAATTGAAATGGTCAATCATTTTAAGCAATATTTTTTGTAAATGAGCCACTTACTGTTGAATAGAGATAGTAAATATAACTTCCTCATTGCCAAAATATTTGATCCATTCGTACAAAAAATTATCTAAAAATGAATGTCTCTTTAAATTTCCAATGCATTTTTTTAATTGTATTATTTAATTAATACTACTTGTATAATTTTCAATACAATATCATTCATTATGTATTTATGACATTGATAATGCACCAACACCTAACAAGGATAATTTCACAAAAATAATATTATCTCTTTCATTTATACACTTTTTTAAATATGTGTAAAATAATCAAATGACTTAATTATTTTGAATACTTCTAATCAAATGTGTGCAATGATAGGTAACATACCTAGTTTTTTGTTATAAAAAACTCATTAAATACTATTTTAAAATATAGGGTTAAATAAGTTTTTCGTCCCTATAAAATTTTGAAATTTTGTTTTTAGTCCTTGTAAATCACATATTTTATCTCCTACAAAATTATTATACAAACAATTTTAGTTCTAGTTTGAGCATAAACATGTGTTTCTGAATTATTGTTTTGCATACATGTTTACAACACTATAAAAAGTTTCTCAACAAAAAATGAGCTAAAAAGTTGATTTTAGGTCCATATTTTAATGATTTTTATCTTGAACATATGACAGTTAAAAAAATTTATATTTAAATCATCACAAGTTAAAAAAATTTATATTTGTGCGGATGAACTTTTAATAATGTTCTAAACATGCAAGTAAAAAATCATTCAAAAATTTAAAAGTTGAAGTATGTTTCGTTTCCGCAAAGATTAAAATAATTTTTAGAATAATTTTGTAGGAACTAAAACATATGATTTTTTTTTTTTACAGTGCTAAAAACAAAATTTCACAATTTTATAGAAACTAAAAACTCATTTAACCCTAAAATATATTTGAGATGGTAG
>JBBPBP010009778.1:29237728-29261466 GCA_037974735.1 Cicer chorassanicum | reverse complement strand
CAAAAATATATGATTTTTTTTACCGCACTAAAAGCCAAATTTCAAAATTTTATAGGAACTAAAAACTTATTTAACCCTAAAATATATTTGAGATGGTAGGGGCATAAATCATTTAAAAATTTAAAAGTTGAAGTATGTTTCGTTTCAACAAGGACTAAACAAGTTGTAGAATAATTTTGTAGTAACTAAAACATGATTTTTTTTACCCGACTTAAAACAAAATTTTAAAGAAACTAAAAACTTATTTAACCCTAAATTATATTTGAGATGGTAAGGGCATAAATCATTAAAAACATTAGATGGATTAAAACCAAATAAGTGATATTTTCACATACCAAAACTCAATATTTTTAACGGCTTAATGACCATACACTACCAGTGTAAATATTTTTAAACTGACAACAAACACAAGTCATTGATTGAGTGGTTATTTGATGATGTAAATTATAATCATGTAGTGAATGATGAAATCAACGGTTACCATTCACTGTTAGTGTAAATGTTACTGTAAAATTAGTTTATAGTGATTTTTTTCCTTCTCATTTTTTGATAAAATGTTGGTTTAAATATGTCTTTAGTCCTTGCAATTATAACATTTTTTTTTATTCTGGTCCTCGTAAGTTTTTTTATTTGATTTCACATCCCTTCAAATATAGTTTCATTTTAAAATTATCCTTCCACCAAACTTCTGTTACAAAAACTATAACACCGTTAAACTTAAATACAATTAAAACATAACATTTTTTAACCTGAAAATATACCCTCTATATAATTAAATTATAACATTTTTTAACCTAAAATTAACCCCAAATATTTCAGTCTTCTTCTCTAAAAAACTTAAATCACGGACTCCTTTTTCTTCATAATTTCTTCTTCCCTAATACAATTAAAACATGACATTTTCATGAGCTTGTTGAAAAGAATCAATTCATCGAATTATTATGTTTGTCTTATCAATATTGTTTCACTACTAGAAATAAGCTTTTTACCTGCGGATTTTCATGCGGATTTAAGCTAAAAATCCGCAGGAACACATGTTACCTGCGGATTTTCTGGCGGAATCATATCCCCACGTAAAACCTACGTGGATAATTGTTTGCTGAGGATTTTTGAGTCCGCAGGAAAGGTACCTGCGGATAAATCCGCAGGAAAAATAAATAAAATCCGCAGAAAATATAAACCAAACTCAAGGCATTTTATTACGATATTTCCTACAGAAATATCTGCAGTATTGTTCCCGCAAATATGTTTCGCATACAAATCCGCAGGTATACCCACATCTACACCAAAATACTTTTCGCATGAAATTCCGCATGTAAATTTGTATTAAAATTATTTATTAAGAAAAATCTAGATATATGCTTAAATTTCCACCGTAATCGAGTTTTTCTAATTTTTTTATTTATATAAAAACTTCAACTAAAAATATATAAAAATATTATTATAAATACATTTTTTACATCAAACATTCCAATCAATACACAAAATGTTGAACTTGAATGAAGCTTTTCACCAAGGCTTCCATTTTACATTTACTCATACAATAAAAGGTTAGAATCTTCATGAAAACAGAATTCATGCAGTTTCACAATGTTCCTGTGTCTGATCTTTCCAAGAGTTGAAATCTCAGCTAAGAAGCTTCGGTCGATGCTCGATGTTCCTTCTCCGCACGAATTCAACTTCTTGACAAGCAATAAATTTACCATCATTCATAACAGCTTTGTAGGCAATTCCACAAGCTCCTCTTCCTGTAACTTCAGATTCTTAGTTACAATCACAATCACAATTATTAATTGAGCTTTTAAGTAAAGTATTGGGTACAACTTAAGGTTTGTCTTTTTGATGGGTAAATTCCTACAACTCTCCAAGGTCCGGTTATTATAATTTTTAGCTATTGTGAAGTTCGAAACTCAATTAAGTATTTGCATGACCGTGAGATGCATAAGCTGATTGCAAATTTGTGTTGAAACAAATTTTAAAACTTTCACAGCTGAATTTTATGAATTTTACTTAAAAACTTAAAAAGTACTTAGAAAATTAAGACGAATTCAAAGAAAATGAAAATGTAAGCCATGCATAGAAAATTAAGATGAATTTAAAGAAAAAGAAAATGTAAGCCACTAGCAAACCCCTGAAATTTTTAATGAGCAGTTTAGTATATTGTGAAATTGATTCAAGGTTACTGTATGATATCTACCTGTTTCAAGTTGTAACCACATCATTTGTTGTAAGGTTTATTTGTAGTAAGGATCAATACCAGTAGGGTTATGAGCACATCCATGGAGTAGCACAAACGTTCCTTCAGGATTTGACTATAAAAATGTAAATAGGTACAATTAAATTAGAGTTTGATTTTATTTAGAACCGAATGAACATCCTAATTGAATGAGAATTCATGTTATGTTTGCCTTCACTACAAGACACCCAAGTTAAAAGTACTAAATCAAGGTTGCATTAAACATCACTACACTGCAATGACATATTTACAGGTGTTTGTTTAAAACAGTAAATGAACAGTATTACTGAAAACATAAATTTTCAGAAAAGATGACACACATCAAGACCTAAGATGAAAGACCAAGAGGGGGAAAAGAAGAACTAGAACATTCTTGTAAATCGGTATCTACTCTCTTGGTTTCACTTTCTAAATAGTCCATATAAAAGTATTATTAGATCCACTATTTAGAAAGTGAAACTAATAATACTTTTATATGGACTATGATAAATCAGAAAACAGTCAAGAAAATTATCATAGTCCATATAAAAGTATTATTAGTTTCACTTTCTAAATAGTGGATCTAGATCTAACCTTTATATCTTCTATCACGCCCTCAAAATCCAAACCAACTGTCTTGGGATCATAATACCGGTACTAAGACCATGGAACTCTAGCGTCATTGAAAATATTCTTGTGATTACCTGCAAGACAACATTATGCAGGATGTATGAATTCCTTCCAAACAAATATCAAGACCAAGTTAAACAGAGAAAGGAAAAAAAATGCATACCCCAAGTAAGATTTGATATCAAATAAACAAGGGAAAAAACTAAAATATACTAGTACAGTCAATTTTAATTATTGAAAGTAACTCATATGGACAACAGCCTAAGACTGTGGAAATGAAAGATAGCACTTTGTATTCAACACTACTTATAAAAAAGAGTGATAGTGGCACTCATCGATATTTAAATTATTTGGTTTCAAAACCACATTGTTCAATGCATTGGGTCCAACAGTAACAAAGGTACAACTGATTTATATTCATGAATTGCTAAAATAGAACAAAATTGTTATTGCATGTTTTCCATTCTGCAAGAAAAAAGTGATTGATAAAAATATAATTATAATAGTTGATATGAGAGCTATAAGAAATGACCAATCAACTGAAGAGTTCAAACTTAAAAATAATTCAATAATGCATGTTCTGAGTTCTCACAAACTTAAAAATATTTAATTGCTAATGTATATAGCTCACCATGAGGGGAGTAGATACTCAGATGGATTGGAACAGATGAAATACCTTTGGAGCGACTTGTTTCTCTATCTGTCTCATCAGCTATCTCCTGCCGAACAGCAGCTACAGAACAGGCAAAATTAGTAACTACTAGAGAAACCACATCAGTAAAGAATATTAAAAAAAAAAATGCATATATAGTAAACATTTCCGGTAGGCAATATATTTTGTGAAAAAAAATGTTTTACTTGCTAGCTACTCCCTAACTGATATTAAGTGAAATGTAAATAAAACAATAAGTGAGTGAAAGGCAATCTTTAATGTAAGGGAATACCAAAATCGGTGAATCTTTTCCTTGGAACGTGCATAAATTTGGCATATTCCCTCCCTTCATCAATCTTATGAAGCTGTAAAACAAGAGGACACCGAGTAATGATCTCTGCATAAAAAAGGGGTTAATTTAAGCAAAACTCATATCTTGGAGAGTGAGATAACGGAGAAGCAAACCAAAATGGTGTACATTACATGACTAATTACACACGCACACAAAATTACCAGATCCACGAGGTAAAATTAACGGATAAAGCTATTCTGAATATGTTTATTAGAAAAAGAAAGATAAAAAGGAAACACTAATTGCTGCAGTGTTTTCATTTTTAGTGAGACATTCAATCATGTTTATAATATCATTTCCACAAATCTGTTTATGAACAAGTATTTGATTACATTTTAACAATATAACAACAATAATTCATTCTAGATCATGAAAGCTTTTGGATCAAGAGAGAGAGAGACCTGTCCTCCAACGACAGCGATCTCTTCGCCGTGATCGCCGAGTGCGGTGCATGCTCTTTGTATTTTGTTCACCAACTGTATCAGATTCTCCATTGTGTCAAAAACACTGAGTCGACTCGCTCACACGGTGCATACCTCAATATATTGAAACTGAAATCGGCTTAGAAAGATTTGAGGAATGAGAAGCGCAAATCAACGTAAGCGTGAAGAATTTGTGGGAGAGAAAATGAAAATATGATAAACAAATCCACAATTTTGAAGAATAACATAAAATCCCTAATTTTGAACATATGAAAAACCCTAGCAATGATTTCAGAACACAAATATATTACTAATAGTCTCAATCGATTAATGAATCAACCAAATCACTAAACCCTAAACAATGTAATTTTGCGATACCATACCTTGTTGAGTTGATGATTGTTTACTGTAGTTGAAGGCCGAACAAGGAGGTATTGGTGGCTCGGTTTGCGCATTCGTGGACGGAGGAGGGCGGTGGTGGCTATTTGCGACGAAATGAAAAAGAGAAAGGAGAAGAAGAGAGGTCTCAGCGGCTGATGACGAGAGAAGTTGAGATTTTGAGTTTAGGGTTTATCAAGGTACTCTTGAATTGAGTTTATTGGCCCTCTTTTACTAACGTTATATTACACTCTCAATTTCTTTAAGTATAAGTTCCTATTAATGAAAATTTATACAATCTTAATATTGAATTATCATTTTAATTATTGTTATAATCATTTTCGTCCATATCAATTTAGTATATGTAAATTGTATCTTTCATATATCTTTTGATAATAAACTATATATTTTGTATTATATATTTTGTATATAATTTTAGAGAATAACATGATAGTTAACCATACTTAAATGTTAAACTGAATTTTATTAAAAAAAAAATGTCTGCATCAAAAAAAATTCAATTTGTATCTTGATTTTATGGTATACGTAGACTATAAAGTAGTATAATAAACTAGTTACCTTTTATTGAGTCATATTCAGAGTATCTCTTTCCTAATCATTTTTTACCCGAATAGAGTATGATATATGACATCATTAAAAAAAGAGTATAATAATTTAAATGTTGTCAATTTGTAAGTTATTGATATATCATAAGCTCTCTCAAACAGTCTTGCTTATAGCAAAATAGATAACTCAATATTAGTATAAAATTATTTTATATTGACAATGTATATCTATTAATTTTTTTTTAAAAAAATTCTAAGTTGTTTTACAACAATAGTGATAGATTATTCACAATCAACTCTAATTGATTAGATTAATTAGAAAAAAAAAATTAAATTAAGCAGGTATATTTCATTAATTTTTGTTTAGAATTTTAAGTTTTACATCACTTAAGTGTTCTTAATTAATTGTATTTACTTATCCATAATTTTTTTAATAATTTAATCTAACTAAAATAATATTTACTCAAAAAAGTGTTTTTTATATAAAAAAAAAAACGCATTCCTTAAAAACCAGATGGAACGTAAACCATTTTTCTTAAAAGTAAAAGCGTTAGACCATAGAAATTTAATAACCTTGTAGAAAAAAAAAAAAAACTACTTTATTTATCTAAAAATAAATAATAATAAAAATTGCATGAAATTCTGTAACATTTACCTGCGGAATTTGCCTGGACATTTCCTGCGGAAAACAGCCGCAGATAAATCCTCAGAAAAAATGTAAAGTTTGCTGCGGATATATAGTCACACGTACACCCGCAGGAAACGAGAACTTTACCTGCCGTTTTACCTGCGGAATCTGTTTCCGCAGACGCATTCCTAAGATGTTACTGAACCGCCAAAAAATCCTCAGGTATTACCTGCGGAAAACGTTCCGCATGCAAATCCGCAGGAAAAACGCTAATTTCTAGTAGTGTTTGTATTGCATATGAATATTGATTGCAGAATCTAGTGATTAGATATGTATTCAAAGCAAAAGAATGATCATTCAGTTTGGCCGGAAACCTATTGTTGCCAAGGGAACTTAAATCTATGGACAAAGAAGGGATGTTTTCTGGATTAAGTTTTAAGAAGCACACGATTTTCATTTCATACTGCTTGAATACTTGCATAACTACAAATGGCTAATGATGAATTCTTCATTTAATACGAATTCATTCAATACTGTGGGAAGACTCCACGATAGACCTATACCATGACTACATCAACATTCCCTAATGTTAGTGTTCATTTTCCATAGGTGTATAGAGAGATACTGAGATATAAAACTAGTTCTCATAGGAATCTAGACATCAGAACTAGAACGCTAGCAGGAGTAATTGAAAATGCAAACCAAGACTATTACAAAGAAAATATTGTTATTGCCATTCGCCATGAATGAGAAACAACGAAGAAGAAGTCGTTTGCAATTTAGGATTTTTAGAGAAGAACACTAAAATATTTGGAGGTTAATTTTAGATTAAAAAAATGTTATAATTTAATTATAGTGGAGTTTTATTTAAGTTAAAAAAATGTTAGGTTTTAATTATATTTAGATTTAACGGTGTTACATTTTTATAAGAGAAGTTTGGATGAAATAACTATTTTAAAATAAAATTATATTTGCTGAAATGTTAATCAAATAAAAAATTTACGAGGATAAAAATAAAAAAAAAAATATAATTGAAAGTTTTTAAAATAAAAAAATTCATAAATGCCGATGGCCAAATTTGCAAGGAGATCGAGCAATTATTTATAGAGTAGAGGAATAAAAGTGACGTTCTTGAATGCACCCAAAAGCAAGGGGCATGCTTTCTACAAACGGAACTCAGCTTTGTCGTTTAATTCCCGTACCTGTGCTGTTAATGTCCACACTAATGAATTTGATACAAAATTGGCAGCTAGCCGCACAACACAAACCCATTAATTTTGTTATTAGAAGGAGCCAAACATCATCCTAATTGGAATAATAAAATTAGAACGCGTTATCTAGCTGGCACATCTCCACCAGTCACTCCACTCACCCTCCCTCATAATTTGACTTCACCCATAAAGCACTCCCACCTTTCTATTACCTCTCCTTCTCACTACTTTCCTTTCCATTATATTATATATATCGAAAATCTCATCCTTCCTTTCCATAACCTCATTTCTATCACAATATTTTCCAAAACAAATCCTTTCTCTTTTTTTTTTTTCCATACAAAACACAAATGGCCTCTCTTAACACAAGTCTAATCTTTACACTTTTTCTCACAATTACTCTACTTCATTTGATTTCAGCTAGACAATTAACTGAATCAAATCCACAACTACTTAAATTTCAATACCACAAAGGCCCTCTACTTAGTGGCAAAATCTCTATCAACATCATTTGGTATGGAAAATTCAAACCATCTCAACGAACAATAATCACAGATTTCATAAATTCACTCTCTTCTCCCAAACAAACCACAACATCGCAACCCTCAGCTGCCACGTGGTGGAAATCAACCGAAAAATACTTCCACCTCACCAACAACAAAAAATCAGTTACTCTCGCTCTCTCCCTCGGTGCTCAAATTCTTGATGAGAATTACTCTTTAGGCAAATCACTCACAACTAACCAAATCATAAAACTCGCATCTAAAGGACCACAAAAAGACTCTATTAACATTGTTCTTACATCTGCTGATGTGGCAGTCGACGGTTTCTGTTCAAGTAGGTGTGGGACCCATGATTCGTCTAATGGTGCACGCGTGAATAGTAAGAGATACAAATTTGCGTATATTTGGGTTGGGAATTCAGAAACTCAGTGTGCTGGTCAATGCGCGTGGCCATTTCACCAACCAATTTATGGTCCACAAAGTTCACCATTGGTTGCACCAAATAACGACGTGGGTCTTGATGGAATGGTTATCAATGTTGCTAGTTTATTAGCAGGAACCGTAACTAATCCTTTTGGTAATGGATATTTTCAAGGACCTAAAGAAGCTCCTTTGGAAGCTGCTTCTGCTTGCACTGGTGTTTATGCTAAAGGTGCTTACCCTGGTTATGCCGGAGATCTCTTGGTGGACCCCACAACGGGTGCTAGTTATAATGCAAATGGCGTTAATGGAAGGAAGTATTTGTTGCCTGCTCTTTTTGATCCTAAAACCTCAGCTTGTTCTACATTGGTATAAATTATAAACAGAAGAAAGTGTGTTTGTGTCTTCGAGTTTTCCACGAGGAAAAAAATTCGAATGTGTTTTAGTTGTTAATTAGACAATGAAATTCTTTGATTTGTTCATTCAATTTAATTATAATGTCAATAAAATTATACTATTAGTAATATGAAATAGAATTTATGTTCTTTTTTCTTTTTTCATTCTTAATTATTACCCTTTATCCTCGAGTCTTTCTTCATTTCTTATAAGACTAAAATAGTGCACATGGGGTACAGGGTAAAGGTCAATGAAAAGAAATTACTGATGGCATATCGATGATTTAATAATAATTATGTAAGACTGGGTTCAAATTACTGACAGCATGTTATGTATCCAACAAGGTAATAATTCGGTCAATTCTAAAGAAAATTCCATATGAACTCTACAAAGGAAGAAAACCCAATATCTCTTACTTCCACATTTTTGGATGTAAGTGTTTCGTGTGGAACAATGGTAAGGATTACCTTGGAAAATTTAGTGAGAAAGCCGATGAAGGTATCTTTATTGGTTACTCATTATCTAGTAAAACTTTTAGAATTTTCAATAAAAGAACTTTGTTAGTCGAAGAATCTATGCATGTATCGTTTGATGAAACTAACCCGTTGAAAGAGGACAAAAATATTTATTATGATGGTGATGATTTTGAAAGTAATCATACGAGCAAAGACAATCAAGATGATCAACTAATTCAAGAAAATGAAGTCAACGTTGAACAACAAGATGATAATCTTCCCAAGGAATGGAGAACCCATAGAGATCACCCAATTGACAACATTATAGGTGATATCAACAAAGGAGTTACAACAAGGCTCAAACTGCAAGATGCTTGCTTGAATATGGCATTTGTTTCTCAAATAGAATCCTCTAAGATTGGTGAAGCACTTAAAGATGATTAATGGATACTTGTCATGCAAGAAGAACTAAACCAATTTGAAAGAAGCAAAGTATGGGAACTTGTTCCTAATCCTGGAAATAAACACATCATTGGTACCAAGTGGGTGTTTAAAAATAAACTAGATGAAAATGGTATAGTTGTTCAAAACAAGGCAAGGTTGGTTGCTCAAGGATACAATCAAGAAAAAAGGATTGACTTTGATGAAACATTTGCTCCAGTAGCAAGGTTAGAAGCAATTCAGTTATTACTTGTTTATGCTTGTTCTATGAATTTTGAATTATTTCAGATGGATGTCAAGAGTGCTTTTCTCAATGGCTACATTAATGAAGAAGTATATGTCAAACAGCCACCCGGCTTTGAAGACTTCAAGAATTCTTCACATGTTTTTAAATTAAAGAAAGCTCTCTATGGTCTAAAACAAGCTCCATGAGCTTGGTATGATACGCTAAGTACCTTCCTATGTGACGAGGATTTGAAAAGGGTAAAGTTGATAAGACATTATTTATTAAAAGAAATAATGATCACACTTTAATGGTTCAAATCTACTTTGATGATATCATATTTGGATCAACAAACAATGACATATGTGAAGAATTCTCATTAATGATGCAAGGAGAATTTGAAATGTCTATGATGGGAAGGTTAAATTATTTTCTTGGACTCCACATCAAGCAACTCAAGAATGGCATCTTCATAAATCAAGCAAAGTATTGCAAAGAATTGTTAAAAATGTTTGAGTTGGAAAACAGCAAAGAAAGTGATTCTCCTATGGGCTTTGGAACCTATGTAGATAAAGATGAATCTGGTATTTCAATAGACATATCAAAATATCAAGGTATGATTGGATCTCTATTATATGTAACGGCCAACCGGCCAGATATTATGTTTAGTGTCTGTTTATGTGCAAGATTTTAGGCAGATCCTAAAGAATCGCATCTTGTAGCAGTAAAAAGAATTATGAAATATTTGAAAGGAACAACCAATGTAAACCTATGGTATCCAAAGGGTAGCATATGTAGTCTCGTTGGCTATTCTGATTCTGATTATGCAGGATGCAAAACGGATCGTAAAAGCACAAGCGGCACTTGCCATATCTTAGGTAATGCATTAGTATCATGGTCCTGTAAAAAGCAAGCTTGTGTTACCCTAAGCACTGCTGAAGCCGAATACATAGCAGCAGGAAGTTGTTGTCCACATATTCTATGGCTCAAATAGCAATTATATGACTATGGACTCGATCTCGAATGCATCCCACTAAGAAGTGACAACACCAATGCAATAAATATCTCGAAGAATCCAATCATGCACTCTCGGACTAAACACATTGATATACGTCATCACTTTCTACGAGATCATGTGCTCAAATGCAATGTTGAAGTAACCTTTGTGGATACACATAATCAATTAGCAGACATCTTCACAAAGCCTCTACATAAAGACTCATTTTACAAGATACAAAGAGAACTTGACATTTTACATGAAAACGGTCTCTAATTGCAAGGTACCTATACTTTGTAAGTCATCTCTCTTCAAGATCTAAAATCTTCTCTTGATAAGTTTTTTAAAACTGATTCTTTGATTTTTATGTTTTTGATAAATATGAATATGCGCTTTACATGTTGATTTTTTTTTTGAGAAAATTTCATTTTTTTTAAAGCAAAATCTTGATATCGTAGCCGAATACACACTATATATATTTGAATACATGTTTGCAGAAAATCTTGTATTCGAATACAACCTCTGTGTAATCGAATACACGTTTCCAGAACCACCTGTATTCGAATACAACAAGTGTGTAGTCGAATACAGATTCGCATTTTTTCCTTAATATATAAGTTTTTTCACGTTTTTAGGTTACTTTCTGCATTTTCAGTATTCGAATACAGCCGACTCCTTTATCAGCCCTTCCAAAAATCTCATCCCCTCTTACTTGCAACAAGTTACCCAACCTCTATATAAACATACATTGCATCTAAGATCACTCTTAACTCACAACTAACATTTCAAAATCAAATTTCTCAAACCCAAAAACCACATTTTTCCCTAAATCCGAAAAACCTCACTATCACCATGGATGCTCACAAAAGACGACCAAGAACCAAATTGTTGGAACCAAGTTGATTTTAAATTTAGAGTTTTGATGTTAACAAAAGTATTTTATGAGAACAATATATTTTACTTCAAATAGTATGAAAGAAGATTCATGTTTTTGAAGAAAATCTAAAATAAGATTTGATTCAATTTTATAATTGAAGAAAATCTTAAATAAGATTTGATTCAAAATTATAATTGATGAAAATCTAAAATAAGATTTGATTCAAATTTATAATTGAAGAAAATCTTAAATAAGATTTGATTCAAAATTATAATTGATGAAAATCTAAAATAAGATTTGATTCAAATTTAGAATTGATGAAAATCTAAAATAATATTTGATTCATATTTATAATTGAAGAAAATCTTTGACCAAGTTGAAAAGAAGATATGGTCAAGATTTGAAGAATAGTTGAAGAAGATTTGATTAAGATTTGAAGAACATTTGAAGAAGATTTAGTGAAGATTTGAAGAAGATTTGATTAACATTTACTGAAGATTTGAAGAATATTTGATCAACATTTAATGAAGATTTGAAGAAGATTTGAAGAATATTTGATCAACATTTTAATGAAGATTTGAAGAATATTTGATCAACATTTAATGAAGATTTGAGGAATATTTGATATGAAAAATTTACAAAGTCAATCTACACAAAATTGGAATAGAATCATTCTGAAGCATTTACAAAGTCAATCTACACAAAATAGGAACATAATCAATTTGAAGAATTTACAAACTCAATTTAAACAAGATACAATTCAGAATTAAATAAGGACTAAATTGAAGCCCAAATTTTCACTATAAATAGACACTCAAGGCTGAAGGAGAAAAGCATTGAAAAGCAGAAAAGAGTAACTCTAGCTCAAAGTTCTCAATTCATCTTAGAGTTCAAAGAGAGAAACACTTCTTCAAGTTAGAAATATCATTTGAGTGTTCTTTTCTTAAAGTGTGAGAGTTATTGTTATTATCATCTTTGTTAGAAGCAACTACTCAAGTTTCAATCTCTTGTATCCAACCCGATAGTGGTTTAGTTCCTTCTTCAATCTGAGGTTGTCAGGTTGTTAGGAGAAGACTTGGCTTGTAGGCTCAAGGTGGTTAGTTCCTCAAAAGTCTGAGGTTGTCAGGTTGTTTGGGAAGACTGGCTTGGAGGGTCAGGTGCTTTGTAATTCAAGGTTTTTGAATTAGTGGATTAAAGCCTTCTGAATGAGGGGACTGGATGTAGCCAAGTTAGTGGTGAACTAGGATAATTCTACGCGTCAAATTATTTATGCTCTCATTGCCTGTTGCTTCTAAATTCGATTGCTTCTACTCCAAGTAAGTCACCAAAACCAAACTAATTTTTAATTATTTACAAATTATCAAAAAGGTATCAACTTTGTGCAAACACAATTTAATCCCCCCCTTCTCGTGTCCGCACCTTCAATTGGCATTAGAGCTCGGTCTCTAGGCCGAGCACTTTACAGTGTTTGAGAAAAGATCCAAAGGGTTTGATATGTCGGGATTCAGTGAAGAAGCTGCTGTAGGAAATATCAACAGACCACCTATGTTTGATGGAGAACGCTTTGAGTATTGGAAAGACATGCTGAGAAGTTTTTATATTTCACAAGATCCTAAACTTTGGGACTTGGTGGAAGATGGCTATATTGCTCTGAAGAATACTGATGGTATTGAAATTCCAAGAAAGGAGATGAATGCTGATCAGAAGAAGATGTACAAGATGCATCATAAGTCCAGAACATTCATGATAAATGCAATCACCTTCAAGGAGTTTGACAAGTGTACCAACAAAGAGACATCAAAAAGTATTTATGATAGTCTGATTCTAACCTATGAAGGAAGCAAGCAAGTTCAAGAAGCAAAGGCCAACCTCTTAGTCAAAAAGTGTGAGTTGTTTAAGATGGAAGAAGATGAAGACATTAAAACAATGTTTTCCAGATTCCAGACCCTGGTCTCAGGATTAAAGGTATTTGAGAAGAGTTATACTACTGTTGATCATGTGAAGAAAGTTCTTAGGAGTCTGACAAGTAAGTGGAGACCTAAGATAACTGCCATTCAAGAACCAAAATATCTGAATACTCTAAAGCTGGAAGAATTTATCAGCTCTCTCAGATCACATGAAATTGAGCTTGAAGAAGATGAGCCCAAGAAGAAGAACAAGACTCTGGCCTTGAAATCTAAGAAGAAGAAGGTTCTAAAGGCAACATCAGAATCAGAGGATAGTGATTCAAATAATCAGAATCTGAACTCAGAGGAAGAAGAGATTGCTTTCATAACCAGAAAAGTTCAAAAGATGTGGCACAACAGAAAGAAGAAATTTCCCCAAAGATATTCCAAGCAATTTAACAGAGGGAATGATGATAAATATGACAAGAAAAGCATCATCTGCTATGGATGCAATGAACCTGGACATATCAAGTCAGAATGTCCAAATATGGTGAAAGAGAAACACCAAAGGAAAGATTCCAGACCCAAGAAGAAGAGTATGATGGCTACATTGGATATATTTGAGGAATCCTCTAACGATGAACAAGTAGATTTGGGTATGATGGCTTATACCAACTCTACCTTTGGATCCAACACAGATTCTGACTCTGAAAGTGAATCAACAGATGAAGAAAGTGAGGTATTTTCTGAATTTATTTGATCTGATTTAATTACTGCTATAAATGATTTTTTAAATATTAATCACAAATTGTCTTTAAAACTGAAAACACTTAGGAAAGAAAATACAAATCAAATTGAAAATGTTAATGTTTTAAAGAATGAAAGTACTGAATTTAAAATAGAGAATGCAAATCTGAAAACTGATATTACTAAACTTAAGACAGATAATGCAACTCTAAAAACTGATATTATTGAACTTAAAACAGAAAATGCAAATCTAAAAACTGATATTGCTGAACTTAAGGCTGAAATTCTAACTCTGAAAAGTAATTATAGTTCAACATCAATTGAAAATACCACATGTAACTCTGATAAGCATGAAGAAGTATTTCAAGATTTTATTGATAATCGTATGGAAAGAAGCAAGTATGCATCTATGAGTTATGGGGTTAGTAGGAATGGTAAAAGAGGAATAGGATTTCAAGAAAAAGTAATTGAATCTAAGTATATTTGCTCTGATGGTTTATGTACTATTTGCTATAAGAAATGTCATACTAAAATATCTTGTCCTATGTTAACCACATGGAAAGACAAAAAATCTTTAAGATCTAACAAACCAGGACCCAACCAAATTTGGGTACCAAAAGATAAAATTGTTTATGTTGCAGATGTTCTAAGCAATCAAATTGAAACACCAGTCATGGTGCCTGGTCAATGGATGCTTGCAATATATGAAGGCAAAAAGGTCTATGTTCCAAGCTCTATCAAACAGAAGCCAATTGACTCTGTTAGAAGAAGAACTGGTCAACACAATACTTATCAGGACCAGAACCATATGATGAACCAAAAATATCTAGAGTATCAACAGACTCAAAACTGGGAGAGAAATTACACATATCAACAGAACTAGAACTACCATAAGAATCAGAATTACCATCAGAGAAACCCGATACATCAACAGAAACAGAAGTGGCAGATTAAAATTCAGAATCAGGAGACTTCTTTGAACACTCCAATCAAATTCATGAAGACTACAAACCTGGATGGGAATTCAAATCCCTTCATCTAGACTCTCTAATCAGATAATATGCAAACTCAGAATCTGAAAACCACAAAAGAAGAACTAAGAGGGTTTTCATAGTGAAACTGAAATTGTTAACATATAGGTGATATCTTTCTTTAAATTTAATTATTTTCTAATATTATGTTTACTGTGATAACAAGAAGCTTGATCATAAAAATCAAAGCTAGATAAGTATTTTGCAGGTTCTCAAGAATTTAAGAGGAATGATGTTTAGGATCTAGTACCTAGACCAGCGAAGAACATTATGGGAACCAAGTGGGTTTTCAGAAATAAGCTAAATGAAAAAGGTGAAGTGGTCAAAAATAAGGCAAGACTTGTCGCACAAGGCTACAGTCAGCAAGAGGGCATTGATTACACTGAGACATTTGCTCCAGTGGCCAGGTTAGAAGCTATTCGTATCCTACTTTCTTTTGCTGCAAATAATAACATTACATTATTTCAAATGGATGTTATAAGTGCTTTTCCAAATGGTTATATAAGTGAAGAAGTGTATGTTAAACAACTCCTAGGTTTTGAAAGTTCTGAATTTCCAAATCATGTTTTTAAACTTAGGAAATCCTTGTATGGTCTAAAAAAATTCCTTGTATTATAGACTTAGTAACTTCTTGTTTAAAAATAACTTTGAAAGAGGACAAGTTGAAAATACACTCTTTAAATGACATTCTTATCATTCAAATTTATGTTGATGACATTATTCTTGGATCTACTAATGGCACTATTTGCCAAGAATTTTCTAAATTGATGCAGCTTGAATTTCAATTGAGTATGATGGGAGAACTTAAGTTCTTCTTAGGGATACAAATTCAGCAAAGTCAAAAGGGTATATACATTCATCAAACTAAATATACAAAAGAGCTTCTTTGGAAGTTTAAGATGAGTAATTTCAAACCTATGGCTACACCAATGCACCCTACTTGTTAACTTGAAAAAGACGATTCAGGCGAAAAAAGATGACAAAAAAAAATCTATAAAGGAATGATAGGATCCCTACTTTACCTTACCGCTTCCAGACCTGACATCATGTTTAGTGTATGTGTATGTGCAAGATTTCAAGTTGACCCTAGGGAATCACATTTAACTGTTGTTAAGAGAATCCTTAGATACCTAAAAGGCACTACCAACCTTACCTTGTTCTACAAGAAATCTCATAAGTACAAACTTAGTGGATACTGTTATTCTTATTATGCTGGAGATAAACTTGAAAGAAAGAGCACCAGTGGCACCTGCACATTTTTAGGTGACAACTTAATATCTTGGTCAAGTAAGAGACAAAACACCATGGCAATATCAACAGCAGAGGCTGAGTACATTTCAGCAGCTGGCTGCAGTTCTCAACTACTTTGGATGAAACATCAACTTGAAGACTACAACATTCTAGAATCCAACATTCCCATCTATTGCGATAACACTTCTGCCATTTGACTAGCTAAAAACCCTATCTTACATTCTAGAGCTAAACACATAGAGATCAAACACCACTTCATTAGGGACTTTGTTCAAAAAGGGGTACTAAACGTTGAATTTACGGACACTGAACACCAATGGGCTGACATATTCACCAAACCACTACCTAAAGATAGGTTTGACTTCATCAAGAAAAACCTAAACCTTACATTCATACCTAAATGATGTTGTGATCACTTCAAAGTTGTTTAGTTTTACACTAGTTATTATATTTTCTTATATTATGTTATATTTATTTTATTCAAAAACAAAAAACCAAAAAAAAAAAGAGAAACAAAAAAAAGGTAAAGAGACAAAGTTTCACATTCAAGTCTTTTTGTCTGATGACAAAAGGGGGAGAAACATATTTGATAAAGTAGAGAGAAAATTATACTAAGACTTAGGGGGAGCCCTAAGTTAGGGGGAGTCAAAGAAATATAAAGAAAAGATGTTATCAGAAATACAAGTTTTGTCATCATCAAAAAGGGGGATATTGTTGGAACCAAATTGACTTTACAGTTAGAGTTTTGATGTTAAAAAAGTATTTTATGAGAACAATATATTTGACTTCAAAGAGTATGAAAGAAGATTCATGTTTTTGAAGAAAATCTAAAATAAGATTTGAGTCAATTTTATAATTTAAGAAAATCTTAAATAAGATTTGATTCAAAATTATAATTGATGAAAATCTAAAATAAGATTTGTTTCAAATTTATAATTGAAGAAAATCTTAAATAAGATTTGATTCAAAATTATAATTGATGAAAATCTAAAATAAGATTTGATTCAAATTTATAATTGATGAAAATCTAAAATAAGATTTGATTCATATTTATAATTGAAGAAAATCTTTGACCAAGTTGAAAAGAAGATATGGTCCAGATTTGAAGAATAGTTGAAGAAGATTTGATTAAGATTTGAAGAAAATCTGAAGAAGATTTAGTGAAGATTTGAAGAAGATTTGATTAACATTTACTGAAGATTTGATTAACATTTACTGAAGATTTGAAGAATATTTGATCAACATTTAATGAAGATTTGAAGAATATTTGATCAACATTTTAATGAAGATTTGAAGAATATTTGATCAACATTTAATGAAGATTTGAGGAATATTTGATATGAAGATTTTACAAAGTCAATCTACACAAAATTGGAATAGAATCATTTTGAAGAATTTACAAAGTCAATCTACACAAAATAGGAACAGAATCAATTTGAAGAATTTACAAACTCAATCTAAACAAGATACAATTCAGAATTAAATAAGGACTAAATTGAAGCCCAAATTTTCACTATAAATAGACACTCAAGGTTGAAACAGAAAAGTATCGAAAAGCAGAAAAGAGTAAGTCTAGCTCAAAGTTCTCAATTCATCTTAGAGTTTAAAGAGAGAAACACTTGTTAAGTTAGAAATACCTTTTGAGTGTTCTTTTCTTAAAGTGTGAGAGTTATTGTTATTATCAGCTTTGTTAGAAGCATTTACTCAAGTTTCAATCTCTTGTATCCAACTTGATAGTGGTTTAGTTCCTTCTTCAATCTGAGGTTGTCAGGTTGTTAGGAGAAGACTTGGCTTGTAGGGTCAAGGTGGTTAGTTCCTCAAAAGTCTTAGGTTGTCAGACTGTTTGGGAAGACTAGCTTGGAGGGTGAGGTGCTTTGTAATTCAAGGTTTTTGAATTAGTGGATTAAAGCCTTCTGAATGAGGGGACTGGATGTAGCCAAGTTAGTGGACAACCAGGACAATTCTACGCGTCAAATTATTTATGCTCTCATTGCCTGCTGCTTCTAAATTCGATTGCTACTACTCCAAGTAAGTCACCAAAATCAAACTAATTTTTAATTATTTATGAATTATCAAAAAGGTATCAACTTTGTGCAAACACAATTCAACCCCCCCTCTTCGTGTTTGCACCTTCACAAACATGTTGCAGTGGTTCCTTCAAAGAGGAGGACTAAAAATGATTATGTAGCAGATTTATCTCGCTTGCTTCACTCACCAGAAGAAATCGACCGGTTCCGCACAAAATACTCCGACAAAAGGATCATCACTCCAAAGTTTGGTACTCTTGATTCCTTTTCCGCTTTTAAGTTTCCTGCGTTACTTAAGTTCTAGCATTTAGAGGAATTCATCGGTTATAACGGTCCTATTTATCCTAATTTAGTTAGGGTATTTTACTATAATCTCACAAAAGACGGGACTAAGTTATTATCTCGGGTAAAAGGCAAACACATTGAGTTAGAAACTCAAACTACTGGAGAAATCTTACAGATTCCTTTTGAGGGTCAGAAACTTAGGCCTGGCAACTTGTGTGAATTGGTAAATATCCCCAAATATGATGCTTATGTTTCCTTGTGTCGGTTTGACAAAAACACCATGGAACGAAAAAGGACACAAGCTGGTTCAGAATTTGCTATGCAACAGTACGGAGTTGGAAATCTAACCATTGACTACCGTCTCTTGCATTATTTTCTGAGTTACATTCTGGTTCCTAAGGCTGGAAATTACTCTCAGATATCTGAATTTGAGCTTCAGATTATGTACTTCATTTTCGAAGGATGTCCACTCAATTGGGCTTACTTTGTCTGATCTGTCCTATTTGCTTCAAATGAGGCTATTGGGTTACCTTATGCAAAGGAAGTCACTAGGATCTTGGATCACTATAAAGTGGACTTCTTTGGCGAAGTAATGTATACATCATCTAAGGACAATCTGCTTAATTTGAGTGTGCTTCCTAGTATGAAAATAATGTGAAATGAACAGCTTCAAACCTATGTTCATAAAGGTGATCTTGGCCAAACTTCTACTGCTGCCCAAGAGGAAAACGACGCAGAGGAAACAACATCGGGTGATGATCATGTTTCAAATCGCATGGTCATGGACAAACTCAACTCTTTACAAACATTCATCACCACCCAATTTCAGCATATGAACACCTCCATCAACACTCGCTTTCAAACTATAGAAACCACCAATGCCCACAACCATGAAACCATGTTGCATGAAATTAATGGCTTATCTGACAAAATTGACCACCTTCACCTTCCACCGGATATGTAGTTCCATAGTGAAATTGTATTTGATGTCGTTTGTTTGTTTTTCAATTGCTTTCAAGTGTTTTGGTTATATTTTTTTACATTGCGATGTAATATTTGAACATGGTTCCATTTTAATTATGTGATATTTTTTTGTTTCTCTAGTGTAATGTTTTATTCCCTATATATGCTTGGTCTATTATTTGTTACTTTTCCTTCTTTTTGATCATGTCAAAAGGGGGAGAAAATTTGGTATGTTGTTGTTGTTAAAACCTTTTGTAGGTCTTCAAAATCTTTACAATATCATGGCATGAACTCAAGTCCAACTGGGGAGTACACATGAATTTACGGGGGAGATATTTTAAAACATTCACAACACGTTGAAGCCTCATCACAACAACAAGTATTTTTCATAATAAAAAAAGAGGAGAATGTAAAACACATGTTTTTGATGAATACAAAGGCCAAGGAATGTGATCAATGTTGCAAGCTCAAAAAGAAGTCAATTAACCAAAGTCAACTATGGTCAAACTTACTAGCAGTTTTATAAATGTAAAGGTACATGATGCAATCTAATACTCTTATATTTCAAATGCACATGAGAACCTTTCATTTTAACATATGCATCAAAATGATTTTTAAAGTATAAAAAATGCATAAACAATGTTTGGAAATAAAGTTTTGGCAAAATACAATGTTTATTCGAATACAGCATCCTGTAGCCGAATACAAGTGATAAGTCAGTAGCAAAAACTGAACATCGGTATTCGACTACGAGATGGTGTAGCCGAATACAAGTGCTAAGTTAGTAGCTAAAACTGAACATCTGTATTCGACTACGAGTTGGTGTAGCCGAATACAAGTTCTAAGTCAGTAGCTAAAACTGCACATTTGATTCGACTACAACCTTGTGTAGTCGAATACAACAACGAGTCAGTGGAAAAATTCACTTAGTTGTATTCAAATACAAGGTTTCGTATTCGAATCCGATGTTGAAATTTTAAATAAAAAATGAACGTTGCGAAGTGTATTCGACTACACACATGCTGTAGCCAAATACAACTGCGAAACAATGCAATTTTTCATTTCTGAAATGGTCTGGATCATTGCATATGTTCATAAAACCTCTAGGAACATTTTCCACTGATCTGAAGTGATGTCTATGGAGTATAAATACCTCATAACTTTAGTTTATTCGAAATCAATCCTACTACCAAACTTTGAACAACTTTAAACAATTTTCTGAAATATTCTCAAAGTTATTTTTAATATTTCAAGTACTTGCAATAAATTTTCATATCATTGAGAATGGTTCTCAAAGCATACTTGAAATAATATTGGATTGATATCATTGTACAACTATTATATTCTTATTCTTAAGTCAAGAACATTTTGCTGGAAAATCACTGAAGTGATTATACGGTTTGTAAAGAAAGTAGTGTACTTTCTTCAAGTGGTCCAATCTAAGATAGTGGTGTGTTATCTTAGGAAGTGTGTTAGAAGTTTGTAGCAGAGACCCTAGGGTGGGATTTGTACATATTCTGACAATAGTGGAAAACTCTCTTGTAGTGCGCAAGATGACTAGATGTACCCTTGATCATAAAAGGAACCAGGATAATATTTTTGTGTTCGTTAATTTTCTGCCATTTACTTATTGCGATACATTGTCCTAATCAAAAAAATCAATCACTAAATCTCTGAAAACAAGATAAATTCTAAACACCTAATTCACACCCCCCTTAGGTGCACCTCTGTTCTTACAGATTTCCCAACATAGATAATACCACAATTTTCTCATCAATAATTTCATTTTCAGCATCGGCATTAGAGTCAAAGTCTGAGTGAAGGTTTTCCATCAGAATCATATTAGCTTGCTCTTCATTTTTATCAGATGATTTGTCGGAGTAATCCCAGGTAGCCATTAAACCTTTTTTTCCCTCTAAAGTCTTTCTCTTAACAGTTTCCCTTTTAAAGCTTAGGACATTCTAATTTGAAGTGTCCTGGCTCTTTTCATTGATAATATATGATATGCTTCCTTTCTGATTCATCTTTTCTTTCTCTATTGTCTTTAGATTGTCTGAAATATTTTCTAGAAAACGACATCTTGTTGTTCCACATGCACTGGATTTTCTTTGAAATGAAGGATAGTTCTTCATCATCTATGTCTTCACTCTGACCATCTGGTTCACTTTCCTCTGAGTCCTTATTAGTTTGCAGAGCCTTGGAATTTGCTTTCTTTTCTTAGGATTTGAGAGCCAAAGACTTTGACTTCTTCTTAGGTTTATCTTCAGCTAGTTCAATCTCATGGAATCTGAGTGAACTCATAAGCTCTTCTAGAGGCAGTTTGTTAAGGTCTTTAGCCTCTTTAATTGTTGTTACTTTTGGTCTCCAGTTGCTAAGTATACTTCTGAGGATCTTCTTGACAAGATCACTTGTAGTGTAACTCTTTTGAAGAACTTTTAATCTAGAGACTAAGGTTTGGAATTTGGAGAACATTTTTTCAATGTCTTCATACTTCATGACAAGCAGATTTGTCTTAGCTTCTTGTACTTGTTTACTTCCTTCATATGTGAGGACCAAAACGTCAAAAACGCTTATTGTTGTTTCTTTATTGCTGCACTTGTCAAATTATTTGAAGGTGATTGCATTCATCATAAAGGTTCTAGCTTTATGATGCATCTTGTAATGTTTCTTTTGTTCATCATTGAGATATTTTCTAAGTATTTCAACACCAACAACATCTTTGGGAGCTTCAAAGCTATCTTCGACTATGTCCTAGAGTTTAGGATCATATGAGATGTATAAAGTTCTCAACCTATCCTTCTAGTATTCAAATCTCTCCCATCAAACAAAGGAGGCCTATTAACGTTTCCACCTATAGCTTCATCACCAAAGTTAGTCATAATACTAAAAAAAAAACAAATGACTACATTTTTAGAGGATGTCATGCGTTTCTTTAGTCATAGCATAAATCCATCTTTGATGAGTAGAAGATGTTAAAACTTTGTTGCCTTGATTACTTCATTTCACTCATCAAAGGATGCAACATCAACTTTAAAACTTTTAACATTAAGGTCTACACACTTAAACAATTTTATTAGCGCTATAAATTTTTTTCAACAAAATAATTTTCTCAACAAAGCCATGGAGCCTATATGTTGTAGGAATAGATGAAGACGCAAATTTTATCTAAGTCATCCATTCATTCACTAAACTAACAATAATCCTTATAAAACGTTTGTTCATACATATCTTCAACCCTCAATTGTAGTTCTAGAAGTGTTTTTTGTCCATGTATAATACAATGGATCTATTGAGAGGACAAACACATAAAAGTGTTATCTTTGCATGCATAAATTCATCCTTGTTCAAAGTCAAGAATAACATCAAATTGAATTGACTTATCCAATATATCCAAACAAAAATTCAACCAAACAACACAAAGAGAATGGTTGATCTTATTTATCGATACCTTACAACTCTTGTGCAAGGACTTGTTCGGTATAAGTGGTTAACTTTTGTTGGAGATAACGGCATGCAAATGATGTTTGACATGTTCAAGGCCTATAAACACCTCGGTATTTCAACATTTGAAGTATACGTAGGGTTGGTAAACAATTAATTAAAATATAATTTAATTATTTAATTAATTTGGATTTAATTAATTAAAATAACATAAAATATTAAATAAGATTTAAATATGTTTTTGGTCCCTGTAAATAATAACTTTTTTTTATTTTGGTCCTCGTATTTTTTTTTTTGGTTTACATCCCTGTAATATCAAAAAAAATTATTTTCGGTCCTTGTCGTTAAGTGGATGTTACAAAAATGTTAATTGACAAAGGGAACAGTTTTTGGTCCTTGTAAATATAACATTTTTCAGTTTTAGTCCCTGAAAAATATTTTTTTGAATTTCATCCCTGCAATATTCAAAAATCTCCTTAAATATAAAATAACATACAAATTGATCTTTATTACTAATAAACTTATGCCAAGTAATGTTTAAAATATTTTCACTTCAATAATTTAAAATTTATTAATCTTCTGTTTTATTTATTTATTATTATTAAATTAATTTTCATTTTATAATATAATTTATTTATTTATTATTATTAAATTAATTTTCATTTGATGATAGTATTTGTAAGCATATTAATGTGGTATTTAAGATGCATGAATAAAATTATATGTGGTTATTTATTATAA
>JBBPBP010009778.1:29220835-29234526 GCA_037974735.1 Cicer chorassanicum | reverse complement strand
TTAATTTTATAGTGGTTAAAATTGTAGACCAAAAATATTGTGATAATCAGAAAATGTCATAATTATAAGGACTGGATCATATTTAAATTTACTTTTTATCAAGTAATGATGTATTTAATATTATCATAAATATTCCGTCAAAAAAACAACATTATCATAAATACATGTAAAGTGAAAGATATTGAATTGACAGTAATTACATGAAGTATTATTTAAAGCATGAATGATATTAATAACACATTAAAAATTAAAAGTGTTAATAATTTTAAGACAATATTTTAGTTTATAAAGAAATCAGAGATTGAGAAAGTAATAATTGTTTTGAGCTAAGAGAGAGTAATAAATTTGTCAATGGTGTATGTTAACTTTTTTTAAAATTCTTTTACAAATATTTGCCTTAATGACATGGAATGATAAACACTTAAGAGGGAGAGACTAAAATTAATAACAAGTCACATCATCTGAGCCAGTGAAAATAGTTGAGCTAAAATTGTAATTAAGTCTTTATTTTAGGTGGACAGTACAAATCTCATAGATTTTCTTGGTATTAATAATGTTGGATTCCTAAATTGGAAGATTTCTTTTATCATGAGTATGCTGTGTTTTTTAGCTTGTTTTTAACTCACATTTGATTTGGTTGTATTTGATTTGATGACTATTTTGGCGTGTGTTATGCTTGAATAATTGGAAAAAATAATTATTTTTGGCTTCTTAAAAAAATACTGTGTTCACTATATTTTTTTATTTTTGATAATGTCTTCACACATTTCAAAGAAAACGATAAGGATTTAATATACAAATTTCTTACAACAAAAAATAAATGAAACAAAGGTATTTTGACCCAGCATCCATTAATAATCAACACAAAAAAAAAAAAAAAATCTACCATCGATTTGGTTGATATTTGTTCTTCACATACAAACAAAACATGAATTATATAAGTCATAATAAAATATCAATATTAATAAAAAGAATATTATTAAGAATTTATTTAATATATTCAGTTTATCTATTTTTATTTCTCTCAAAATATCACTACGCAAAAAAGCGCATTTTACAGCGTTTTTTTTAAGTCATTTACAGCGCTTTTTCAAAAAAAATAAGCGTTGTAGTATCTAGCGCTGTAAAAAGATACAACAGCGCTTTTAAAAAAAATGCGCTTTTTAAAAGATACAACACCGCTTTTCAAAATTTTACAGCGCTTTTTATCTGTGCGTGCTTGTTATACTCGTTTTACAGTGCTTTTTTTTTTAAAAAACGCTCTAAATCCCTTTTACAAACACGCTGCTTGTTATACACGTTTTACAGCGCTTTTTTGAAAAGTGTTGTAAATCCCTTCTAAAAACGCGCTTGTTATACCTAATGTATAAGCTGATGACAGTAGCACTCAGCTCCTTATGGTTGAGAAGTTCATATATGTTCTCTTTTTCAAGTAGTTCTTCATATTCATCTCCGTAAATAGCTTTATCCATGCTTATGATGTGTGAATCGTTGCTGTCCATATTTATTTTTGTCTGTATGTCAAGACACGACCCTGACCCATATCGAGTAGGTTTATTCTGGCAGCTGGTTTGCTGTGCGGGTGGTTTATTGGATTGAATCTGAAAAAATGACAAACCTTACAAAATAAATGTGACAAACCTTTTCCGGTGATGTGACTGACTCGTTTTTGGGAATCTTCTTATCATTCCCTTTAGACTTTTTCTGAATCTAAATAAATGTGAAATTAAAGTTAACAGCGGAAAAAAAATCAGTAATTAAATATAATCAATCATAATCATATATTGTGCAATTAAATATACATATCAATTAAACATACATTTCAATTAAACATACCTTATCAAGGGCAACAAGATGTTTGGGCCATGCCATTTAACTACCTATTGCTTCACCCAAATAGTTCATATATGCATCGTTGTCCGGTATAGGCAACGGTGCATTTGGTTCCAAAGCAATCATCGGTGATACTTTGACATGGCCGGCAGGGATCGGTGTGTTGTGCAACACTTCTCCCAAAGTATTGTACAATGTTCCTTTTTCGACCTTGCAATGAGTAGGGGAGGATAAATACAACACGCAAGGAGAGACACCCTAAATCAATGGTTAATACATAAGTATGTGAAACAATTAGGTTGAATGGATTTCTAATTTTATTAAGTAATTAATTACCTCGGGAAGACTTTTGAGACCAATGTTGCAACTCGTGTTTTCACTCTCCATTTGTATTTCATGTTGGAGTTGATCCGAAAGTTGCTTGTCTTTATTCGTCTTCACCAAGAGTGCCACTTGCTCTGTTAGGACTTTGAGCTTCTCTAATACTTCCTAATTAGATGGATTTTGACGCTTCTCTTGTGAAAAATGGCTTTTAGGAGTTATGCCAAATCATTTCCCCCTCACGCGGCCGGAATATTGAGGAACATTAAACACTTTACTGAGTATGTCCCTACAACTAGCTTTGTTGTCCTCTTGATTTTCCGAACTTTGTTCGAGATTCTCCTAAAATACACGTAGGATTAAAAATATAAGTTCAATATCATTTTTAAAATACAATATTAAAAAATATTAAAGCGATAATATACTTACATAAAGTTCTATCACTTTTTGAACATTTTCGTTATCAACAACTCCATCTTTATTTACGCGAGCCTCCTTCCACAAGATATGACAACCCAATGGTTGATTGGATTGGGTGTCTTGTAGCTATTCGTTAAGATCATAAACAAAAAATTAGTTAGAAACTATAGTTTATAATGTACCACATTATATAAAAGTGATGTTTAATTACTTACAAGTTTTTGCTCTAGACGTGCATATCCCATACGAGATTTTTTGTATGGATGCGTCGGATTTTTCGCCCTCTCGCGATTTGTCATACTCTATATAAAAAAAAATAACAATCGTGTAAAAATTTAAAATACGCTATGAATATGAATAATAAAACACAAATGCTAATAAATTAATCGCTTACAACAAATGCGGGGTCTGAATGTTTTGCTACAAATGCGCTCCATTCGTCATTTGATATATAGTGTTTAAATATTTTTGGAGCTTCAGCATTCGTATTTCCATCACGATCTCTTAGATAGTTGTTTGAGAGATGAGATCTAAAACTCCGATGTATTTTTCCGGCAACTCTAAGCATGTAAATCTTTCTCACCTCGTCAACATTAAAAGCAGTCTGCGAACCAAATAAAGATATAGTTTGAGTAAAGTATTTCAATGTAAGAAATTATAAGTAACAAAAAAATAGAGTAAAAAAGATACTTGTATATCAATCCACAGTATATCTTTTTCATTCTTCAACGCGTTATCTCTCTAATCGTCAATTGTAATGGGGATATTCTGACGAACAACAGCCCCAATATAACTTACAAACATGGAACTGTTTGGGTCAACTGGCTGACCACTTTCGTTCCATCCCACCTAATAAACTCATATAATAAGTACATGCTTTCAAAAAAGATAAAAAATAAACAGCAAACAAAATATAGTATACCTCAAATTTTATGCCATTACTTCTTTCTTTTATGACATTTTGCATGATGGTTGCACCACGTTTAACTTCATTTTCATAAGTCTTGGTGTTGACAACTTCTTCATTTTGACAATCTAACTCCTTGTTGGTATCCATTTATCTACAACAATTTCAACATGCAGTAGTCTAAGTACGTAGCAGTATAAGTTCAACATGCATTTTAGTGAAACAAAAATTTAATATATACAATACCTGAAAAGTGCAAAGAAATATGTAAGGTTCGTAGGGTTACGACTTCGTTTAAGAGGGTTAATAACAAAGAAGAACAACGCAGAAATACGAACGGTTCGTAGGTTCGTAGGGTTCGCAGAAATACGTTATGAGGGTTAGTAACAAAGATGGTTCGCAATGAGAAGGAGAATGAAGAGGAGGAGGAAACAAGCATATGAAATTTACGTAATGAGGGTTAGTAACAAAGATTGTTGGAAATATGATTCGTAGGGTTCGCAATGAGAAGGAGAATGAAGAGGAAACTGAAGCGTATGAAGTTTACGTAATAAAGAGGAAACTGAAGCGGTTTACTATTATATATAAAACCTTATTACAACGTTTTTTTAAAATAGCGCTTTTTTAAAATAGCGCTATAAAATACCTCCTTATTTTATTTTTTAAAAGCTTATTACAGCGCTTTTTTAAAATCCTTTTAAAGCGCTTGTGCAAAAGCGCTGTAAAAGACCTCCTTATTTTATTTTTTTAAAAGCCTTTTACAGCGCTTTTCCACAAAGCGCTTTAAAAGACTTCTTTGTTTTATTATGTTCAAGCGCTATGTGACCCCTTTTACAACGCTTTTCCACAAAGCACTTTAAAAGGCTTCTTTGTTTTATGCGTTATGTGACCCTTTTACACCGCTTTTCCAACAAGTGCTTTAAAAGACATCCTTATTTTATTTTATTAAAAGCCTTTTACAGCGCTTTTTTAGAAAGTGCTTTAAAAGACCTCTTTGTTTTATTCAGTTCAAGTTCAAGAAAAATTCCCAGTACTTTCAAACAAAGCTTTTTCAAGTTCAATATAAGCAGAAAATCAGTTATGGCAGGTCAAACACTTAAATTACATGAACTTAGTATAAAACACTAAGATCAAGCAAAATATAAGCAGAAAATAAGTAAAAGCAAAAAATCAAATACAGTTCAAGCTAAATACTAAAATGCTCAATTCTGGCAAATCAAACAATTAAATTACATGAACTCAGTTCAAATTACACGGCTTATAAAACAATTAAACACATTAAGATGCCCTTCTTCTTTTCCTGGTGGGATTCGCATTTGATTGTCCATTAACGATACGAAACGATGGATTAATCCAAATTCCCTCATCATGATCATCTCTAAGATATATACCATCATTAGTTGAATCAATTTCATGTGGTTGTGATATTGCAAAGAAAATATCACTACCAACATATTCATAATTATTGTTATCATCACTTATTTTATTGGTCGATAGGACAACAGACCATTTATCATCAACAGGATCAATGACATAAAACACTTGTTGAGTTTGCGACGCTAAAATAAAAGGCTCATCTTTGTATCCCGCTCTATTAAAATCGACAAGCAAGAACCCAGACTCATCAATCCGAACGCCATTATTATTATCGACCCACTTGCAACCAAATATGGGAACACGAAACATTGTGTAGTCTAACTCCCATATGCGCTCGATAACCCCAAAATATGATAGATTTGCATATATTTGGTTTTTGTCTTTTGCATTTGAGATATGCATCGCTTCAGCTACGAGAGTGACTCTGCTATTTTGCATAGTGGTTTGGTCATCTTGTTCTTTGGTATAAAATGTATAGCCGTTAATTACATAACCGGTGTAAGAAAAGACATGTAAACTCGGAGCATTTGCTAGCCACCTCAATCTCTGTGAAATTGATTCGGGGTCTACATGAAACTTTGAATTGATGTGATTTTTTAACCATGTTATAAAACTTTGATTGTGCTCTCGAGTTATCCAATTTTGATTCCTATTCATGTTCAAACTAGATAACTGATCCATGTGTATTGTAACATACGGTTGAACCTCATCATCATTGTGTAGAACATACAATTGTGCCTGCTCCCATTTTGTCATTGATATAGTCATTAGACTTTTTCCAATTATCCATTCTCCTGATATTCTTCCCGAATGACGAGACATGGGAAACCCTATGGATTCAACATTGGATAGATATTCAGTACAAAATTCAGCAGCTTCTTTGACAATGTACCGTTCAACAATACAACCTTCTGGTCGACTTTTACTTTTTATGTACCTTTTTAATATTTTCATATATCGTTCTATCGGGTACATCCATCTCATATAAGCTAGCCCACAAAGTTGTGTCTCCTTAACAAGATGAACAGTAAAGTGAACCATTATATCAAAAAATGAGGGTGGGAAATACATTTCAAGCTCACACAAGGTAACAACAATTTCCCTCTGCAATGTCGGTAATTTCTGAGGATCGATCACTTTACTACAAATTTCCCTAAAGAAGAAACATAATTTAGTTATGGCTCGGCAAACTATTTTAGGTAAAATTGAACGTATACCTATTGGTAGCAAATGCTCCATTAGAATATGACAATCATGGGTCTTCAAACCTTTTAACTTGAGGTCTTTCATACAAACTAAATTTTTAATGTTTGAGGAGTATCCTTCTGGAACTTTAACTTCGTGTAGAAATTTACACAAAACAATTTTTTCCTTTCCAGATAGAGTATGAACGGCTGAAGGTAGATATGTGTGATTTCCTTTCTTTACGGGACCCAATTCATTTCTTATTCCCATATCGACCAAGTCCAATCTTGCATTGATGCCATCCTTAGACTTTCCTGGAACATTGAGTAACGTACTAATAACACTATCAAATACATTTTTCTCAATATGTATCACATCGAGGAAATGTCTTACATACAATGACTTCCAATATGGCAACTCAAAGAAAATTGACTTTTTCTTCCACCATGTTTTGACCAGCTCTCCTGCAAAAGGTTTGCCAAATTTATTGGTCAAACCTTGTACTTTTTCAAGTATTTGATATCAAGTCGGTGCTAAAGGAGCTCTATCTTCCTCTGATTTTCCATTGAATGCATTTCTCCACCCACGATACTGATAATTATAAGGTAAAAATCTACGATGTCCAAGAAATACATTCTTCTTACAATGTTTCAACCGCATCCAATTTGTACTATCTTCACATATAGGACACGCACACTGACCTTTAATGCTATATTCTGATAAATTACCATATGTTGTAAAATCATTAATTGTGCTGAACAACATAGCCCTCAAATTGAAACATTTTTTCTTATACCCATCATAAACTTCCACACCTGTCTCCCACATAATTTCTAAATCTTCAATTAAAGGAGCCAAGTATACGTCGATATCATTCCCCGGTTGTTTGGGTCCATAAATTAACAGAGACAACATCATAAACTTACACTTCATACATAACCATGGAGGTAGGTTATAAATCAACAAGATCACAGGCCACGTGCTGTGTGAGATACTTTGAAGACCATGTGGATTCATTCCATCAGTAGAAAGTGCAAGTCGTAGATTTCTTGACTCTATCCCGAATTTAGGGTGTCGAAACTTTCCATCTCTAATTCTTTCATATGCATGCCATGTCAAGTGTTTTGAATCTTCTTCACTGCGATACATGCGCCTAAATCTTGGTATTATAGAAAAATACCACACAAATTTTGTTGGAGTAGATTCTTTCTTCTTATATCGAGAGACATTGCATTTCAGACACGCCTTTAGTAATTCATATTCATTTCAAAATAAAATGCAATTGTTAGGACATGCATGAATCCTTTCGTAACTCATACCAATAGAGCACAAAATTCGGTTAGCCTGGTAGGTTCGGCTGGGAAGTTCATTATCATCTGGAAACATATCTTTTAAGAGTGTTAGTAATTATGTGAAGCTTTTATCAGACCATCCATTACTCGCTTTTAAGTTGTACAACTTTAATATCGCCGACAGTCTTGTGAATTTAGTACAACCATTATATAATGGTTTCTTTGCATCACTAAACAAGCTCTCAAACATTTTAGGACAATCACGAAGATCTTCTTCAACTGCCTTTGCAATCTCCTCAACTCAGTCCGGCTCATATGTATTTGTGTCGAAATCAGTTGAAGCATATGTATCTGTGCGAGTGTTTCCATTTTTTTTCTCACCATGTCTTATCCAACATGTATAGCTTTGATCAATTCCATACCATACTAAATGTCCTTCCAATTCATCTGCTCTAACGCGTTTTCCAAAATAACATTTTAAACAAGGACAAACGACTCTATTTGGATTTTTTGCATTCTTCACTGCAAACTCAACAAACTCCTTCACTCCATTTTCATACTCTTTTGACAATCGATTGATAGACATCCATTTTCGGTCCATTTTATATGACCAATATAAATGCAGTTACACAAATAATAAGATACTGATAATATTATATCAATCTATAGTACACATATCTAATATTGGAAAATAGAAACCAAGGTCCAAGTCTGATTTCAAAACAGAACAGATCAACAAATTTTAAAAAAGAATAGATTTTATATGATTTATTATGTAACAATTTATCAGTTTTAGTGACAACAAAATATTAATAAATACAGTACTTGAGACAACGTATCCAATTTGTTTTAAAGGAGGAGCAGTAGATGGGCGCATAGTAGAGGAAATGAGGGTTCGAAGAGTAGAGGAGATGAGGGTTCGTAGGGTTAGGACAACGTATTAAATTTGTTTTTATTTATTTAAATTGAACGATTTTTATTTAAAGTGAATGATTTTATAGCGCTTGTATAAAAAGCGCTCTAATAGGTCCTTTAATTATGTGAAAGCGCAAGCCTTTTACAGCGCTTGTATAAAAAGCGCTCTAATAGATCATTTAATTATGTGAAAGCGCAAGCCTTTTACAGCGCTTTTACAAAAAGCGCTTTAAAAGCTATGTAACATAAAGTGCGAGCGCTACATTTTACAACGCTCAAAAAGAGTTGTAAAAGCTATGTGAGAGCGCTTCAATTTACAACGCTTTTTTAAAAAAACGTTGTAAAAGAGTTGTAAACATTATGTGCAAACGATATGTGACCCTATGACCCTAAAACAACGCTTTTTTCACAACGCTTGTCAAAAAAGCGGTGTTGTATCCTCCATTATTTTTAAAAAATTATACAACAACGCTTGTATTTAATAAGCGCTGTAAAAGACGCGCTATAAAATATCATTTTTGGCGTAGTATATCAATTGAATTTTATGATGTACATCAAACATTTATCTTAAAAATTTGAGCTCGTCTTACATAATTATTATTAAATCATCAATGCCATCAGTAATTTATTAGAGCACCCGATCATCCTAAATGCCTGTATTATTTGTCCTCGATGTTTGGGGGATGTGTTCAAAACTAACCTTGTAGGCTACTTTGTCATCCTAAGCGTCTACGCCCTCCGACCTTGGTACTTGGAGACTTTGTTCGATACTAATCTATTATACTGCTTGGCCGACATAGAAATGTAAAAAGAGCGACACGTGCTCAAATGCTCAAATGTAGGGTGAAGATACTAAACACATCAATCAATTAGAAAAATAGTCGATCAAATATGAGTGGGGTCAGCCCCGACCAATCCCATAAGGCACGTTTGTAGCATGCTTACACCCTCAATTTTGTACAATTCTAATCATTAGTAGGTATTAAGAACTTCAGCAAAGACCACACACCTAAATTAGAATTGACCTACTACGATGCTCGTAATTTTAAGACCACTATATTTTTAAAAGGTAAGAAAGCGATAAACAACCTTTTTTTTTTACAAAGAGACAATCGGACTTTTACTTATTAACGCAAATATTAGATTGATAACTACTAAAAATTTTCAAGCTTAAAGATTCTAGTGACTTAGATCTTTGTTCTTGCATATAACAATATTAGACAATATTTCTAACTACATGCAGTCCCAATTATAACAAAAATTTTGGAGATATTTTTGATTCCATTATAACAAAAAATTTGGAGATATTTTTGATTCCATTTATAAGCAAAAATTGTGACTTTAAGATACATTTATTGTTTAAATGATTTTTTTTATTTACATTTGATGTTTATTTTTTAAATACTAGTAAGTGTACTTAATGTTCCACACTTTTCTATGAGGGGTATATTTGTAAAAAAATTCAAATAGTGATAGTAATACATTGTTCACTACAATTTTTTTATAACGTGTTCACGACATTTCATAGGAAACGATAAGGATTTCATGTACAAATTTCTTAAAACAAAAAATAAATTAAACAAAAGTATTTTGACTCAAAAAATAAAAATAAAAATCTTTTTTATCATAAGTATGCTGTGTTTTTTAGCGTGTTTCTAACTCACGTTTGATTTGGTTGTATTTGATTTGATGACTATTTTGTCGTGTGTTATGCTCGAAGAGTTGGATAATATAATTGTTTTTGGCTTTTTAAAAAATAAAATCACTTTGTGTTCACTACATTTTATGTTTTTGATAATGTCTTCACCGCATTTCAAAGAAAACGACAAGAATTTAATATATAAATTTGTTACAACAAAAAATAAATGAAACAAAGGTATTTTGACCCAGCATCCTTTAATAATCACACACAAAAATAAAAATCTATCATCGATTTAGTTGATATTTGTTCTTCACAAACAAACAGAAAATGAATTATATAAGTAAAAATAAAATATCAGTATAAATAAAAATAATATTATTAAGAATTCAACTAATATATTCAAACATTCCTAATTTTCATACACATTTTCAACACTTCATTTTCTCTTTATTTTTTTCTTCCTATTACATAATCAATATATCACATCAGTTTGTCTATTTTTATCTTTCTCAGAATATCAATTGAATTTTGTGATGTACGTCGGACATTTTTCTTAAGAATTTGAACCCGGTCTTACATAATTATTATTAAATCATCAACACCATCACCATCAGTAATTTCTTTCCATCGATCTGAACCCTGTACCCCATGTGCACTATTTTAGTCTTCTAAGAAATGAAGAAAGACTCGAAGATAAAGGGTAATAATTAAGAATGAAAAAAGGAAAAAGAACATAAATTCTATTTCATATTAATAATAGTATAATTTTATTGACATTATAATTAAATTGAATGAACAAATCAAAGAATTTCATTGTCTAACAACTAAAACGCATTCGAATATTTTTTCTCGTGGAAAACTCGAAGACACAAACACACTTTCTTGTCTTTATTTATACCAATGTAGAACAAGCTGAGGTTTTAGGATCAAAAAGAGCAGGCAACAAATACTTCCTTCCATTAACGCCATTTGCATTATAGCTAGCACCCGTTGTGGGGTCCACCAAAAGATCTCCGGCATAACCAGGGTAAGCACCTTTAGCATAAACACCAGTGCAAGCAGAAGCAGCTTCCAAAGGAGCTTCTTTAGGTCCTTGAAAATATCCATTACCAAAAGGATTAGTTACGGTTCCTGCTAATAAACTAGCAACATTGATAACCATTCCATCAAGACCCACGTCGTTATTTGGTGCAACCAATGGTGAACTTTGTGGACCATAAATTGGTTGGTGAAATGGCCACGCGCATTGACCAGCACACTGAGTTTCTGAATTCCCAACCCAAATGTACGCAAATTTGTATCTCTTACCATTCACGCGTGCACCATTAGACGAACCATGGGTCCCACACCTACTTGAACAGAAACCGTCGACTGCCACATCAGCAGATGTAAGAACAATGTTAATAGAGTCTTTTTGTGGTCCTTTAGATGCGAGTTTTATGATTTGGTTAGTTGTGAGTGATTTGCCTAAAGAGTAATTCTCATCAAGAATTTGAGCACCGAGGGAGAGAGCGAGATTAACTGATTTTTTGTTGTTGGTGAGGTGGTAGTATTTTTCGGTTGATTTCCACCACGTGGCAACTGAGGGTTGCGATGTTGTGGTTTGTTTGGGAGAAGAGAGTGAATTTATGAAATCTGTGATTATTGTTCGTTGAGATGGTTTGAATTTTCCATACCAAATGATGTTGATAGAGATTTTGCCACTAAGTAGAGGGCCTTTGTGGTATTGAAATTTAAGTAGTTGTTGATTTGATTCAGTTAATTGTCTAGCTGAAATCAAATGAAGTAGAGTAATTGTGAGAAAAAGTGTAAAGATTAGACTTGTGTTAAGAGAGGCCATTTGTGTTTTGTATGGAAAAAAAAGAGAAAGGATTTGTTTTGGAAAATATTGTGATAGAAATGAGGTTATGGAAAGGAAGGATGAGATTTTCGATATATATAATATAATGGAAAGGAAAGTAGTGAGAAGGAGAGGTAATAGAAAGGTGGGAGTGCTTTATGGGTGAAGTCAAATTATGAGGGAGGGTGAGTGGAGTGACTGGTGGAGATGTGCCAGCTAGATAACGCGTTCTAATTTTATTATTCCAATTAGGATGATGTTTGGCTCCTTCTAATAACAAAATCAATGGGTTTGTGTTGTGCGGCTAGCTGCCAATTTTGTATCAAATTCATTAGTGTGGACATTAACAGCACAGGTACGGGAATTAAACGACAAAGCTGAGTTCCGTTTGTAGAAAGCATGCCCCTTGCTTTTGGGGGCATTCAAGAACGTCACTTTTATTCCTCTGCTCTATAAATAATTGCTCGATCTCCTTGCAAATTTGGCCATCGGCATTTATGAATTTTTTTATTTTAAAAACTTTCAATTATATATTTTTTTTATTTTGATCCTCGTAAATTTTTTATTTGATTAACATTTCAGCAAATATTAGTTTATTTTAAAATAGTTTTTTTATCTAATTTCTCTTACAAAAAATGTAACACCATTACTGTGTAAATAGTCTCTACAAAATTATTCTACAAATTATTTTAATACTTGTTGAATCGAAACATATTTCAACTTTTAAATTTTTGAATGAATTTTTACTAGCATGTTTAGAACATTATTAAAAGTTCATCCGCACAAATATATAATTTTTTCACTTGAGATGATTTAAATATTAATTTTTTTTAACTGTCATATGTTCAAGATAAAAATCATTAAAATATGGATCTAGAAATCAACTTCTTAGCTCATTTTTTGTTGAGGAACTTTTTATAGTGTTGTAAACATGTATGCAAAACAATCATTCAGAAACACATGTTTATGCTCAAACTAGAACTAAAATTGTTAGTATAATAATTTTGTAGGAGATAAAATATGTGATTTTTTTACAAGGACTAAAAACAAAATTTCAAAATTTTATGGGGACGAAAAACTTATTTAACCCTATATT
Organism: Cicer chorassanicum; assembly: GCA_037974735.1. Lineage (NCBI taxonomy): Eukaryota > Viridiplantae > Streptophyta > Magnoliopsida > Fabales > Fabaceae > Cicer > Cicer chorassanicum. The sequence continues at coordinate 29,221,698 of JBBPBP010009778.1, read as the reverse complement.
TTAAAATATTATTTAATGAGTTTTTTTTATAACAAAAAACTAGGTATATTACCTGTTATTGCACACGTTTGAATAGAATTACTCCCTCTGTCCCAAAATAATTGATTCATTTGATTATTTTACACATATTAAAAAAAAGTGTATAAATGAAAGAGATAATATTATTTTTGTGAAATTATCCTTGTTAGGTGTTGGTGTATTATCAATGTCATAAATACATAATGGAAGATATTGCATTGGAAATTATACAAGTAGTATTAATCAAATAATACAATTGAAAAAATGCATTGGAATTTTAAAGAGACTGAGAAAGTTATATTTACTATCTCTATTCCACCATAAGTGGCTCATTTACAAAAAAATATTGCTTAAAATGATTGACCCTTTCAATTTGCATTGCCCTTTTCTTAATTGTACATTTTAATTAACATTACTTGCCTGACTTCCAGTGCAATATCTTCCGCGTTAAGGACATTGACAATGCATCAATATCTAATAAGGTAAAAGTAATATTCTCTCTTTCATATATAATTTTTTTTATATATGTAAAATAATCAAAACACTTAATTATTATGAGACAAATGAAATAAAATATTTTCAGAAATAAAATATTGCCTCCGGTCCTATATATAAGAGAATTTTTTGTGAACTTTTTAGTTTTACATAAAAGTTATTACTTTTAAGATATATTTATTGTTAAAACTACTTTTATATCTTTGTTAAGATGTTTGTATTTTTTATTAGATTAATAGGTAATTAATGTCTTACAATTTCCAATAAAATATATATGTAAAAATAACCTATCATAAAAATACTTTTTTATGGACCATATAATGTTCAATAAATTTGAAATATATATCATA
>JBBPBP010009778.1:29193817-29216317 GCA_037974735.1 Cicer chorassanicum | reverse complement strand
TAAAACCGAATAATGAAGGACACATTTGAAAGGGTTCGAGTGGGAAAAGACTTGGAAGGAAGGTTCTAGAAGGTTGAAATTGTTAATTTGGATATGTTGGCCCTTTTTGACAAACACCGACCTAATAAATTGGTTAGAGATGAAGGTGAAAACACAAGAAGGGGGTTGAATTTTGTTTGTCTAAGTTGGATTCTTTTTTATTAGGCTTAATTGCAGTTTTAGTCCCTCTGTTATTACCAATTCACGAAAATGATCCCCCTATTTTAAAAGTCGATAGTTTTGGTCCCTCTCTCAGAATTTTTAACTAAAAAAATATGGAATTGATATATTTTTAATGACATGACATGCAATTCTATGATATAGAACCATCTAGATGAATTAATTATTCATATGTCATTAATTAAATTAAAAATATGAAAAATTTCTGAAGTTGAAAGCTAAGTTTTTACTGCGTTTTATTCCAATTTCATGGTGTTAATCATTTTACATTATCGTATCATATGTCAGTTTATTTAAAATATATCACGTCATCATTTTTTAGTTAAAAAATCAAAAGAAGGGACCAAAACTGTCGACTTTTAAAACAGGGGGACCAATTTCGTGAATCAGTAAAAATAGAGGGACTAAAATTGAAATTCAGCCTTTTTATTATTTATTCAAGAATTGGTTCGAGTTGGTGATTTTAACTAAAATAGAGGCAATAGCAATCAGGCTTAAGTAAACAGAGGCAGTGGTAAAGTAAAGAGTGTAGAAGTAAAGTGACACAAGTAGATTTATCTTGGTTCACCACCAACTTGGTAGCTACATCCAATCCCTTCACTTAGAATGATTTAACCACTTATTCAAATCTTTGAATTACACAACACCTGATCCTACAAGCCAGTCTTCTCAAAATAACCTAACACCTTTAAACTTTTTGAGGCAAACAAATAACTTGACCCTACAAGTCAAGTCTTCTCCACAGAATCTGAAAACCACATATTGTTGAAGGCAACTACACCTTGACCCTACAAGTCAAGTCTTCTCAACACAACATGAAAACCACAGATTGCTTGAGGAACACTAAAGCCACCATCGAGCTGGGTTACACAAGTTTGGAACGGATTGTGTTTTGCTTCTACTAAGAAGATTGTTATAATTGATTTCTCACACTAAAACACTTAGAAAATATTTATTTGAGTAAATGCTTCTATAGAACTTAAACCTTTGAGCTTTGAATACTTAGGAAATTTGAGCTCTCAATTTTTTTTCTAAATTGTATGAATTTATGAGTTTATGAGTTTTTGCTTTCTTCTTTAGCCTTGAGTATCTATTTGTATAATAGATTAGGGTTTCCTTTTTGTCCTTATAAAATCTAGATCATATCTTTCTTGTGAACAAATTCTGAATGTATCTTCTTGTGAACAAATTATGAGTGCATCTTCTTGTGAGTAATTCTGAGTGTTTCTTCTTTTGAATAATTATGAGCGTATCTTCTTGTGAATAATTATGAGTGTATCTTCTTGTGAACAAGTTCTGAGCATATCTTCTTGTGAGCAAATTTTAAGCACATCTTCTTGTGAACAATATTTTGACCATATCTTCTCGTGAATAATATTTTGATCATATCTTCTTGTGTACAATATTTTGACCATATCTTTTTGTGAATAATATTTTGACCATATCTTTTTGTGAATAATATTTTGGTCATATCTTCTTTTCACATTGGTCAAAGATTTTCTTCAATTATAATTCTGAGTCGTATGTAATTTCAGATTGTGCTCAAAAAATTATTTACGTGAATCTTCCTTCATACTCTTGATTGATTAGAGCAGGAATGGATTCGGGTTTGCTATTGAATATTCAGAAACTATGATTCGGCTAAATGTTTTCTACAAAATGAATTATTTCAATCAAAACTGTTGACTTTCCATCAGAGCCATTAACTTTCTTGTTGGAGTGAGATGTTGTGTTTCTTGGATGATAAAAATTAGAGGCAGAGTTGTGTGACTTAGAATTAATGGCTTTCAGAAAATCACATTGTTGAATCTTCAGAGTCGGTGCAATATTAGAGGCTACATATCAGAGGCAACATTTTGAATGTGTTGCCACTTTTGATTAACAAAATATGAGCTTTGAATGCATGGTTTGAACAATCTCTTAAGAGTTAATGATATCCTGATATCAACTTTTCAAAGGCATATTGAGTTTGTGCACATTAGAGGCACACAAGGGCTTCAGAGGCATGCTTCAAATTCAGTCTTCGGATGTAGTCTTTAGACCCAGTTATCAGAGGCAATCTTCATACCCAAACTTCATAGGCAATCTTGATAACCTTCAAAGGCACATTGTTTTTCGAGGCATTAGAGGCAGACGCGTATGCTTTTGTGTTCCTCTGATCTCATCCTCTGGTCACTTCTTCTGGTCATTTCCTCTGATTTTCTTGTTCTAATTGTTGCACACTTAATGAAGCCATTAGTCCAAACAAATTATTCTCATAAAATATCTTTGTTAACATCAAAATAACAAGAGGAAAACGAACTTAGTTCCAAAAAAAGAAAGAGGAGACTCTGGTGGAGTTAACTCATTTGTAAACATGAGATACAAAGGAAGGCAAGGGTGAAAGTGAAAAGTCGCTGACTGTAACACCCCGATTTTTAACAGCGCGAGTGTTTTTTTTATAAATAAATTAATAAAAACCATGGCGTAACACTAACGACTAAAGTCATAAATAATGACATCATAATTACAAACCAACTAAAATAGTTTTTGCGACGAAAATCCAAAGTATTCAAGCAGAAAGATACACCGGGCTATGAGACCTATCAGGCATCGCTCATACCCCTAATGGTATTCTTGGCAAACACCTGTACAAAAGGGCTGCCCCAAGAATGCTAACTCCCCCACGGTCACATCAAAATATGGAGCATGGACCCACCAAACAAAAGTCAATCTGACAATATAAGTTATAGGTACAATCTTCCCAAAATATAATAATTACAACCACGAAAGAAAGACATCAAGTCTCTATACAGCCAAACTAATATGATCATTCCACTAAAAACTATTATAACCCGGGTGACCTCGATGTACTCTGCCAGTTCCTTCTGACACAGTATCGGTAAGATATGTCTACGACCTTCCCGTCGTCAGGGTACTAATCTGTAGGATGGTCTCGGGCATCATTTGAGGGTAAAACCCAAATTCCACAATAATTGTAAAGGGTCACCAACCGAAATTAACAAATAACACTTAGCATTTGAATTTTAAATGCAAAATAGGACCTTTCAACTTAGCATACTTCTTGAAAGGGTTTTCATATGTCAAAGATGCATAAAAAATGTTGGAAAATGAAGTTTTTAACAAAACTGCATTGTCGTATTCGAATACGACAGGATGTAGTCGAATACGTGTATTCGAATACGAGACAGGATGTAGCCGAATACGAGACAGGACAAGTCAGTAGCAAAATTGCATTTTCGTATTCGAATACAGCATGGTCGTAGCCAAATGCAAAATCAAGTCAGTGGCAAAATCCAATCATTTGTATTCGAATACGAGGTTTCGTATTTGAATACGATGTTAAAATTTCAAATAAAAACTGAACGTTTCAAATATGTATTCGACTACACACTGCATGCAGTCGAATACAATTGTGAAATAATGCAGATTTCCAATTTTGAAAATGGTTCGAAATCATTTAACACTTATGATACAAAGTCCATCAATAACACTTTAAACATTCATAATATCAATTATGAACACATAATTCACACCAAATCAATCTCCACAAATTCATACCTCAAACACACATCAAACATTCATAAAATTAATTATGAACACATAATTACATCGAAACTTAATCAACACAAATTCAAACCTCAAAGCAATTACAACACAATAACAAACAACAACTGAGTATGTATATACAATCATCATAGAATAACAAACATGACTCCCGTGCCAAGCACCCTAATGCAATGCGTGTATGCCAATGCGCATGATTCCAGAATTTCCAATAAAATACCCTCCTCGAAGGGCGTAAATCCTAAATATACAGTCTCTCACGGGCAACCACGAGTCCAGTCTCTCACAGAAAAACACGAGTGCAGTCTCCCACGGACAAACACGATTTACTAGAGTGCAACCCCTCACAGACCAACACAACTTACAAGAGTGCAGTCTCTCACAGACTAGCACGATTTACAAGACTGCAGTCGCTCACAGACTAACACGATTTACAAGAGCGCAGTCGTTCACAGACCAGCAAGATTTACAAGAGTGTAATCGCTCACAGACCAGTACGATTTACAAGAGTGCAGTCGCTCACAAACTAACACGATTTACAAGAATGCAGTCGCTCACAGACCAGTAGTGCAGTCGCTCACAAACTAACACGATTTACAAGAATGCAGTCGCTCACAGACCAACACGATTTACAAGAGTGCAGTCGCTCACATACCAGAATTAAAAAATGAGAGAAACCTTTTTCATTTGCGTGTGAAATTTAACTGCCTTCTAGAAAGCAAATTCGAGATATACTGAAACCCTAAATATACATGATATTAATTTTTTTAATAAGAGTGAAGAAGTTTCACCGATTCAATGAATTCTCAACATCAATTCAATTATTTCTTACCATATTCACAGGTTCATCTTTTAATTTTTTCCATCACAATTTTTTTGTATTTCTTCTCTTTACGTAGAAAAAATAGAAAAATATTTTTCGATATCATTTCTGATTCATCTTTAGCCACTTTAACACAAAAGTAGAAGAGAAAATAATAGAATCAAAGACAAGCTTAAAGTGTTTCTAACTACTACAATTTGTAATGAAGAATTAGAGCCATATATATAGCCTTGAACTTCATCTTCCTTTACAATTCCAAGAAATATGAGACTTATTCAAATCCTCAATTTCAACCAAACCTAACAATCTCCACCTTGATTGAAATTGATGCATCTTCAACTTTCATTAGCTACATTGACAATCATAGTTCAAATGAACTATCATACTCGACCATAAAGAGTATACTTCAATTGAAGTTAAACTACTCCAAGAATTTTCACTTGAAGCTAAACCATTTCAAGAATTTCCACTTATAACTAAATCACTCCAACAATTTCTTCTACATGTCGAAAATGATGCTGAAAAATATGGTGCAACTTCCATGTTAGCTTTATAAAGAAGTTCTTTAGCAATCGACATAATCTCACAACACACCTTGCATCAATGCCAACAAATGCTTTGTGCTAATCAACACATTGTGTAATTATGATTGTATCAACACACCATTGACTTGAACTTTATACAAGCCAAAATTGATTGCTTCATCCATCAAATTTTTCTATCCCAAACTTCTCGGCGGAACTTCACATATTGTAATCGTACACTAAATAGGTTCCCAGAAAAGAGAGGTGAGTCACAAAGAACCACTTAATAACCAAGTATTTCCTTAGCCAAAATCTTTCATAAAAAACACTTCTACAATATTACCTTTCTTTTCTGATGTGGAAGATCAAACAAAGTTGCAACCACAAAACATACTAAGAACTCTATTTCCTGGATCGAACAAAAGCTCTGATATCAATCAAACACAAGAAAATAACGTGAAAACTCCAAAATTTGAGAAAAAAACCACAACCATTGTCTAATGACAACCAGAGAATAACATTATGTGAACTTTTTACAACACATAGACTCCTCTCGTACTCCAAATGGCCCCACTACACTCACACTCTCCAAAGCAAATATTAAAACTACATCTCACAATACTCTAACACAAGAGTAGAAGAGAAAATATTGTTTTTTGGGTTAATAGTAATTAATTGTTAGAGTGAGAATTATGTTGGGAATAAGAGCATTGAATTCGTTTTTGGCCATGTTGGCTAGAGTGAAGACTTTGTTTGAAATGTTTTAGCTTGATGATTTTTTTTGAATATTTTGATGCTGATGATAAAATAATAAAATTAATTTTTATTTAGTTTTTAATAATAAAAAATTAACTATCATCATCATTAATACAATCGATAACTAAGACGTTAGAATGTTGTGGTTTAGGGGAGTTGGAGTGATAAAAAAGTTATGATTTCAACTCTTCTTCTAATAAAATTAACAACTAATTATCAATTATTTAAAAGAAAGTACAATTAACAAGTATCACATCATCAAAAATTGACCACTTCAATATTTATTTGTGTTCTCCATAGATTTCCTTCATTTGAGATAATACTCTTTGAGACGTGTGGATATATCTTTCATTGGAAATTTGAATTCGAGTTCATCACGTCGTAGGAATTTTGTCTCTTCTGTTAAATGGTGTTGATAACCACTTCAATATTTTTAATTATAAAAAACTCATTAAGACATTTTTAAATTTTTTTTTATTTTAAATTTTAAAGGTTTTTAAGTCTTATTTGAACGGACCAAAAGCCAACAATTTTATGATAACAGGTTTCTAATTAAAAATATTCCGTAAATGCTAATGGCCAAATTTGCAAGTTGATCCAGCAAATATTTCTAGGTTATAGGAATAAAACTCACGTTCTTCAATGTATCCAAAAGCAAGGAAAATTGAATTTTGTATCTCAGGTTTAGATCCATGCTTCCAACTGTAATTTTTGTCCATAATCTTTCTAAAATACTTTCATAATCAATATTAAAAATAAAAAAAAATTTGGACAATTCATACGTATTTCTTTTAAAAATCCGAAAATATTATTATTATTTTTTCTAAAATTCTTGAACTGAAAAATTCATAATTCAAATTTTGCAGTAAATATTTCGTTAACTTAAAAATTTGTTTTTGAATTTTCTGATAATTATTTTTGATCTAGAATTTTCATTTAAATATTTTTATTAACAAAATAACTACTGAAAAATTAAAAAAATGAACTTTTCGATTGAAAATACTATTGAAAAATTCCTTTTCAATTTTCCGTTTAAAAAATAACCACGGAAAAAATGAAAAAATGAATTTTTCGATTTGAATTATTTTTCAACTTTTTTTTGTCTTTCAGAAATTTCTGAAACGATATTTTCATCTACAGAAATTTAAAAAAAAAATTAATAGATAAAAGTTTTTCTCAACTTTTTCTTTTCTTCCCATAAATTTTGAAAAACAAAAACTTTTGTAGGTAAAAAATTTTCTCAATCAGAAATTTTAAAAACAAAATTTAGTATATAATAAATAGATACAAAATTTTCAAGGAAATAAAGTAAAAATCATAAAAGTAAAAATTGAATTTATTTAAAATAGAGGGAGTAGAAATGAAAGTGAGAATCTAATTTTGAAACAAGAGGCACGCCTTCTACAAAATGAATTCAACTTTGTCAATTTCTCCCGCGCCTACGCTGTTATTGTCCCAGTCTACAATACCCTCCTTAGCTGGCCATGCCCTGTCCCCGCTTATCGTTACTAGTCATGTCCTTATAATGACTTACACACTAAACTATTCAATTCGGTCCAAACTTGGCAGCTAGCCGCACAACACAAACCCATTCATTTTGTTATTACTAAGAGCCAAACATCATCCTAATTGGAATGATAAATTACAACGCGTTATCTAGCTGGCACACCTCCACCAGTAACTCCACTCCCTCCCACATAATCTTACTTCACCCAATAAACACTCCACTTTTTATTATCTCTCCTTCTTCCCACTTTCCTTTCCACTATAAATACCCAAAACCTCATCCTTCCATTTCATCACCTCAACTCGATCACAGTATTTCCCACAACAAATCCCTTCTGCTTCTTAATCTGGTTTTTCTCCATCCAAAAGACAAATGGCCTCTCTTAATACAAGTGTAATCTTCACACTTTTTCTCACAGTTTCTCTACTTCATTTGATTTCAGCTAGACAACTAATTGAATCAGACCAACTACTTAAGTTTCAATACCACAAAGGCCCTCTCCTCACTGGAAAAATTTCTATCAACCTCATTTGGTACGGAAAATTCAAACCATCCCAACGAGCAATAATCACAGATTTCATAAATTCACTCTCTTCTCCCAAACAAACCACAACATCGCAACCCTCAGTTGCCACGTGGTGGAAATCAACCGAAAAATACTACCACCTCACCAACAACAAAAAATCAGTTAATCTCGTTCTCTCCCTCGGTGCTCAAATTCTTGATGAGAATTACTCTTTAGGCGAATCACTCACAACTAACCAAATCATAAAACTCGCATCTAAAGGACCACAAAAAGACTCTATTAACATTGTTCTTACATCTGCTGATGTGGCAGTCGACGGTTTCTGTTCAAGTAGGTGTGGGACCCATGGTTCGTCTAATGGTGCACGCGTGAATGGCAAGAGATACAAATTTGCGTACATTTGGGTTGGGAATTCAGAAACTCAGTGTGCTGGTCAATGTGCGTGGCCATTTCACCAACCAATTTATGGTCCACAAAGTTCACCATTGGTTGCACCAAACAACGATGTGGGTCTTGATGGAATGGTCATAAACGTTGCTAGTTTATTAGCTGGAACTGTGACCAACCCTTTTGGTAATGGATATTTTCAAGGACCTAAAGAAGCTCCTTTGGAAGCTGCTTCTGCTTGTACTGGTGTTTATGCTAAAGGTGCTTACCCTGGTTATGCCGGAGATCTCTTGGTGGACCCCACTACTGATGCTAGCTATAATGCAAATGGTGTCAATGGAAGAAAGTATTTGTTGCCGGCTCTTTTTGACCCTAAAACCTCAGCTTGTTCTACATTAGTATGAAGAAATATAATGTTTTAGTTGTTAGGAAATGATAGATTCTTTTATTTTTTCATTCAATTTATTATTACAATGTCGAAAAATATTATAGTATTGTTACAAATTTATAGTACTAGAAATTTAATATATCATAAATTATTTCAATGTTGGTATTATTTTGGTGTTTTCTGATTATCCAAAAATCTATCAAATGGGGTTAGAATATTACACAGTATATTTTTTTATACTAAATACGTGTGCTTTTTTTTCTTCTTATGTTCAAGGTTTGAAAAAGTTTTTATAATGAAGAGCGGTTTTTTCTTCTTCTTATGTTTAAGGCTTGAATAAGTTTTTTTAAATGAAGAGTCCAACGGGATACTATCTTCAAGATAATTAAAATTCATTTAAAAAATTAACCAACAGTCAAATATTGAATATCCGACAAAATAAAAAAGATCAAAAATTCACTACACATATCACATAATTTTGGTATAATATTTTTATTTATAAAAGACGATAAGTGTAAGACGCTTAGTTTTAATTTGTAATTTTTGTATTTTGGTGTGTTTTTATGTTAAATTACGAGGTGTTTTAGCAAATTTTATTGTTATTTTGTGTGTTAAATGCCAAAAATATATTTTTGAGACCGTTTAAAATTATTTATCGAAGAATAATTTATTTACGTTACGAATGATTTATTACTGGACAGTTTTGTTAAAAATATCTCTGGTGGCTGAAAATTTTATCTATCAATTGAGTTGCGACGAGAATATATATTTTTATCAAAATAGTTTGAGATGTGTGTTTAAGTATTTAGATATTTGTTGGCGGTTTTAAAAACCACCAAACACAAACCTCCACTTTACTTCGACTTCTGAGCTCCATCTCGAGAAGTGACAGAAGGAAAAGTTGCTCATCTCCACGGTACGATGCTAGTGAGCCAACTTTGGAAGCGGCGACGCGAACAAAGTATTTACCAGAATTAATCGCGGTGCCGTAATCGGTTGTTAGAGCTACCGTTGAGGTAAAGGATCCTTCCAAACTTTTCGTTTGCATTTAGGACCTTATATGTGATTTTATGGAAGATAAATTTGATGTGTTTGAGATATAGTTTTGTGGAAAATGAATTTAATGTATTTATGGGTGAAATTGTGAAAGTTGAATTTAATGTGTTTGAGGTGTGGGTTGTGGTGATTCATGTTTGGTGTGATTGATGTGTTCATAATAAATGTTATGAATTTTTGAGATGCGTTTTTATGTGGGGATTTTGTGGAAAAAAATGAATTGATACGATTTGATGTGAATTGTGGGATTATGAGTTAAATATGTTTGAATATGCTTTCTGTTGAATTTGAAAAATCATTAGTGTTGAATGAGTATTAAAAATGAGGAATCTTTTAATATCTGCATTTACGTAATGTTTGTGGTGAAAGAGTTAGAGTGTACTCATGCATTGCATAGCTGATGGTGACCGCGATGGGCCACAGTGGCATTGGTGACCGCGATGGGCCACGAAGTTAAGTGGTGACCGTGATGGGCCACAGGATGGTTCCATGCCATAGTTGGTCCATCTTATCTTTACGAGGATTTAACTTGCAGTGTAAGGCTTGTGATAGGCTACACTTTCGTAAATTGTGCGGGCTTGTGATAGGTGACACCTCGGTAATTTGTACTAGGCTTGTGATAGGCAGTGCAATTACAATTTACGCCGGTTTTAAATGTTGTGTAAGGCCTGTGATAGGCTACACTTTAGTAAATTGTGCGGGCCTGTGATATGTGGCACCTTGGTAATTTGTACTAGGCCCGTGATAGGCAGTACAATTACATTTTACGGTTCTCGAGGAGAGTTTTGGTTTGGAATTCCAGAATCATGTGCATTGGTATATACGCATTGCATTAGGGTTTCTGGCACGCGAGTCATGTTTGTGATTGTGTCTTAATTGATGAGTGTTATTGATTGACTTTATGTGGTAAACGTTGAATGATTTCGAAACGTTTTCAAAACTGAAAATCTGCAATTTTCACAGTTGTATTCGAATACAGCAGGACTGTATTCGAATACAGATATGCTGTTTTTGCTACTGACTTATGATTTCGCACTTGTATTCGGCTACGAGGATGTTGTAGTCGAATACAGTTGTGCTGATATTGCTACTAACTTGTGAAATGATATTGTATTCGAATACAAGGATGCTGTATTCGAATGCGACAGTGTAGTTTTTTCCAAAACTTCATTTTTCAACCTTGTTTAGGCATGTTTGGCTTATGAAAATCCTTTTTAGATGTATGCTAAGTTGAAAGGGTATTTTGTGCATTTAAAATTAAATGCTATGTGATATTTGTGAATTTCGGTTGGTGACCTTTACAATTATTGTGAAAATCTGAGCTTTTCCCTTAGATGAGGACCAGAACCGTCCTACCGGTTTGTACTCTGGAGACAGGATTGTAGTTAGTCTTACCTGACCGTTGCTGTGTCAGAAGGATTCTTGCGGGGCACGTGGAGATTACCCAAGTGGTATAGTTTTGTGGCATGATTAGATTAGATGGCTGTATAAGGGCTAGATGTCTTTCTTTTGTGGTTGTACTTATTTCATTTTAGAAGATTGTACCTATACCTTATATTGTCAGCTTGACTTTTATTTTGATGGGTCCTTGTACCACTTTATTTGCGACGTGGCGAATTTAAAATTCTTGGGGCAATGCTTTTGAACAGGTATCTGCCGAGAATACCCCAAGGGTATGCTGATAGTACTCATAGCCTCGGTGTATTTTCTTTGTTTAAATACTTTGGACTTTCATTTCAAAACCATTTCCGCTATTTGTAATTTTGTTGACTTTGTCGTTGTGTTACGACTTAAATATTTTATCCAAAGGTATTTCTTTCTTTATTAATGAATTCGATTTTGTTTAGTTTATTAAAAAAAACCGGCTATTACAATTTTGGTATCAGAGCTTTTGGTTATAGATTGTAGGTCAACCTGTAGGTTGGGGGTTGTTATCTGATCATGCATCGGGGTGATTTGTTTGAGATGTTGGGTTCGACGTAGTTTTGTGTTGGTATAATTGGCAGTTACTTTTGGAATTTTTTGAAGTGGTGTTGAGACATCTTCTTGATGTTGGTTTTGTATGAAACAATGCCACCAAGAAGGAATGACGCTGCCAGGGTGAATGTCAATAAAGATGACCTAATGGAAGAAGCTATGAATAACATGGCTGCTTCTGTTGCTGCACAGACTGCTGCCAAGAGTTTGTAGGATCTAGAAAAAAGTGAAAGAGAGATCCGTGCCGCTGAGTCAAGGGGATTAGAGAACTTTCGTCGTGACAAGAATTCAGAGAAAGCGGATTAGTGGATCCAAGAAGTGGAAAAGATCTTTGAGATGATTAACTGTCAGGCAGGAGTGAAGGTCAACTATGCCACTTATCTGCTGCTAGGGGATGCTGAGTATTGGTGGAGAAGTACAAGGCTTTTGATGGGATCGGCTCATGAGGAGGTGAACTGGGAATCATTCAAAAGGAAGTTTTTAGATAAATATTTCCAATGAGTACCAGGACTAAACTGGGTGATGATTTTCTAAAACTTTATTAGGGGAATATGACCGTGGGCGAATATGCCGCTAAGATTGAGTCTTTGTCAAGGCATTTCAAATTTTTCTGTGAAGAGGTTGATGAACAATTCATTTGTCTTACCATTGGTAATTCAATGTTCCAAGTCCTTGTGGAGAAATGTAGAGAAGTTGAGCAGATGAAGAATAAGAGAGCTAGCCGAGGAGGGAATTTTAATTTAGGAGGGCATTGTCGGGTGAGTTTTCAGGGCAACAAAGGGAAACAAGTTGCTAAGCCCTATAACCGACCACAAAACAACAACAAAGGTCAGAATCACGCGGGGAACCAGAACCTTGGAAGACAAGTGGGGCAGGTGACTCGATGTTTCCGATGTGGGGAAGAGGGGAATTATGCTAATGCTTGTAACCCTAAGAGTCTCATTTGCTACAATTTCCAGAAACCAGGGTAGATTGCAAGGGATTGCAAGGCTCCGAAGGTGGAACCAGTTGTGAATGCAACTAGAGCTACTCGTCCTACTGCTAGAGGACGCGTTTATTGCGTGAGTGCTGAAGTTGGAAATCCATCTAGCAATCTGATTCAATTTGATTCGGGGGCAACCCATTCTTCCATTGCTATGGATTGTGTGAATCGTTTGAAGTTATCTGTGTCGCCTCTACCTTTTGATTTGGTTGTTTTTACGCTTGCTAAGACGCTGACTGTAAATACTGCATGTTTACATTGTCAAGTAACTATCCAGAATAAGGATTTCTTGATTAATTTGATTTGTTTACCTCTACAATCACTCGAGGTCATTCTCGGTATGAATTGGATGTTGTATCATTAAGTGATCTTGGATTGTGCTCGCAAATTGGTTTTTTTTCCCGAACCAGGAGTTGTTAAGTATCTAGCTGCTAACAAACTCGGAGTGTCACTAAGAGAAGAAACTCATGAGTTTTTGTCTTTGGCTAACGTGGAGGCAATGATAAATGTAAAAATATAAGACGTGGTGCTTGCCCAGGAGTACCCAGGCGTATTTCCAACAGAAATTCCAGAATTACCACCGGTAAGAGATGTGGAGTTTTTCATTGATTTGCACCCAGGAACCAAACCAATTTCGATTGCGCCGTATCGAATGTCGCCATTGGAATTAAATGAGCTTAAAGGTCAAATTGAAGATTTGTTGGAGAAGAAATTTATTAGACCAAATGTATCACCATGGGGAGCTCTGGTGTTGCTAGTTAAGAAGAAGGACGGAAGCTCGCGCTTATGTGTGGATTATCAACAGCTTAATAAGGCGACTATTAAGAATCGTTATCCTTTGCCGCGTATTGATGATTTGATGGATCAGTTGAGAGGAGCCGCGATATTTTCGAATATTGACTTGAAGTCTGGTTACCATCAGATCCGAGCAAGAGAAGGAGATATTCAGAAAAACTGCTTTTAGAACTCGTTATGGACATTGTGAATATCTGGTTATGCCATTTGGAGTTATCAATGCACCAAAAATCTTTATGTATTATATAAACAGAATCTTTAGTCCATTTCTCGATAAGTTTGTTGTGGTGTTCATTGATGATATTTTGATTTATTCATGGATTGAGGATGAACATGAAGAGCATTTATGCCAAGTTCTTGAAATCTTACGCGAGAAGCAATTGTATGCTAATTTGTTGAAGTGTGAGTTTTGGCTGGAAGAAGTGAATTTCTTAGGTCATGTGATAACTAAGGAAGGAATCGCTGTGGATCCAGCAAAGATTGAGTTAGTTCTTACTTGGAAACAACCTCAGACCATCACTGACATACGAAGTTTTGTTGGGCTAGCAGGTTACTACATGGGGTTTATTGAAGGATTTGTGAAGATTGTAGCTCCTTGACGCAACTTACTAGAAAAGATCAATCGTTTGCATGGACGGAGAAATGTGAGGAAAATTTTCAGTTACTATAGAAAAAGTTGACAACCTCACCAGTTTTGATCTTACCGCAACTTGAAGAACCGTATGAAATTTACTGTGATGCGTCTCACCAAGGATTGGGATGTTTTCTGATGCACACAAGAAAGTTGTAGCGTACGCATCATGGAAATTGAAGATTCATGAAAGAAACTATCTTACTCGTGATTTAGAGCTTGCTGCTGTAGTTTTTGAATTGAAGATCTAGAGGCACTACTTATATGGTTGCACGTTCATAGTGTTCAGTGACCATAAAATTTTGAAATATCTGTTTGATCAGAAGGAATTGAACATGCTTCAAAGAAGATGGATGGAGACTCTCAAGGATTTTGATTTCACACTACAGTACCACCCTGGGAAGGCCAATGTAGTGGCTGATGCGTTGAGTAGACGAAGTGTATCAGTGTTGTCAACAGTGATGGCTAGACAACAAGAGTTGTGGGAAGATTTCAGAGACCTACACTTGAATGTAGAGTTTGCACTGGGAATTTTGAAATTCAGAATGGTTAAGATTTCGAGTGGATTATATGAATACATTGCGAATTTTCAAAATGACACTTTAATTCAAGAGAAGAGGAACCTAATAGTGCAAGGAAAAACGACTGAGTTTAAGATTGGGTCAGATAATATTTTGAGATGTAATGGGAGAATTTGTGTACTAGAAGTTGCAAATTTGAGGAAAACAATTTTAGACGAGTTTCATAAGAATAAATTGAGTATTCATCCTGGAGCAACAAAGATGTATCAAGATTTGACGCAGAATTATTGGTGGCCATGAATGAAAAGGCATGTAGCTAAGTATGTGTCATCTTGTTTGACTTGTCAGAAAACGAAGGTGAAACATTAGCGGCCTGTTGGAATGTTGCAACCTTTAGATATACCTGAGTAGAAGTGGGACAACATTTCCATGGACTTTATAACTGAATTGCCGAAAACAAGGAGAAAGAGTGATTCTATATGGGTGATAGTGGATCAATTGAATAAATTCGCACACTTTTTACCTGTGAAGACCACTTATAAGGTAGATAAGCAAACTGAGATCTACATAGCTGAGATTATGAGATTACACGGAGTACTGTCGTGTATTGTATCAGACCGTGATCCGAAAACTCACGTCACATTTTTGGGGAGCATTGCATGATGCGTTGGGAACGAAACTAAGGTTGAGTTCAGCTTACCATCCGCAAACTGACGGACAGGCTGAGAGAACAAATCAATCATTGGAAGATCTTTTGAGAGCTTGTGTACTAGATGATAGAGGAAGTTGAGATGATGTACTACAGTTGGTTGAGTTTACTTACAACAATAGTTTCTACGCAAGTATTGGAATGGCACCACATGAGGCTTTATATGGGCGCAAGTGTCAAACGCCTTTGTGTTGGTATAAGGACGGTGAAAGTATGATTGTAGAACCTAAGATGATACAACAGACTACAGATAAGGTAAAGAAGATAAAAGAGAAAATGAAGATTTCACAAGATCGTCAGAAGAGTTATGCGGACAAGCGTCGCAGACTTCTATAATTCGAGCAGGTGACCATGTGTTTTTGAGAGTCACGCCTACGACTGGAGTTGTTAGAGCCATGAAATCGAAGAAATTGACTCCTAAGTTTATTGGACCATATCAGATTTCTGCACGAATTGGACCGGTAGCTTATCAGATTGCTTTGCCTCTGATACTTTCCCTTATTCACGACGGGTTTCATGTGTCGCAATTAAGGAAATATCTTACAGATATGTCACATGTGATCGAATCGAACACAATTCAACTAAAGGATAACTTGTCATTCGAAGTACTACCTGTGAGAATTGATGACATGAAGATTAAACGATTAAGGAACAAGGATATTTTGTTGGTCAAAGTGATTTGGAAGCTAACTACTAGAGATGCGACTTGGGAATTGGAGAGCAAAATGATGGAGATGCGACTTGGGAATTGGAGAGCAAAATGAGGGAACAACACCCTGATTTGTTTATCGACACGTAGTTTCAAGGACGAAACTAATTTTAGGGCGGTAGAATGTAAGACCCTTAGTTTTAATATGTAATTTTTGTATTTTGGTGTGTTTTTATGTTGAATTATGAGGCTGTTTAGCCAATTTTATTGGTATTTTGTGTGTTAAATGCCAGAAATATCTTTTTTAGACCATTTAAAATTATTTGTCGAAGAATAATTTATTTATGTTATGAAGGATTTATTATTGGATAATTTTGTAAAAAATATATCTGGTTGTTGAAAATTTTATTTGTCAATTGAGTTGCGACGAGAATAGATATTTTTATCAAAATAGTTTGAGATGTGTGTTTAAGTATTTAGATATTTGTTGGTTTGGTTTAATATATATATATATATATATATATATATATATATATATATATATATATATATATATATATGTATATGTGTGTGTGTGAGTGTGTGAGAATTGATGACATGAAGATTAAACGATTAAGGAACAAGGATATTTTGTTGGTCAAAGTGATTTGGAAGCCAACTACTGGAGATGCGACTTGGGAATTGGAGAGCAAAATGAGGGAACAACACCCTGATTTGTTTATCGACACGTAGTTTCAAGGACGAAACTAATTTTAGGGCGGTAGAATGTAAGACCCTTAGTTTTAATATGTAATTTTTGTATTTTGGTGTGTTTTTATGTTGAATTATGAGGCTGTTTAGCCAATTTTATTGGTATTTTGTGTGTTAAATGCCAGAAATATCTTTTTTAGACCATTTAAAATTATTTGTCGAAGAATAATTTATTTATGTTACGAAGGATTTATTATTGGATAATTTTGTAAAAAATATATCTGGTTGTTGAAAATTTTATTTGTCAATTGAGTTGCGACGAGAATAGATATTTTTATCAAAATAGTTTGAGATTTGTGTTTAAGTATTTAGATATTTGTTGGTTTGGTTTAATATATATATATATATATATATATATATATATATATATATATATATATATATATATATATATATATATATATATATATATATATATATATATATATGTGTGTGTGTGTGTGTGTGTGTGTGTGTGTATATGTATATGTATATGTGTATGTGTGTGTGAGAAAGCAAGGAGGAGAGAAGGAAAAACTTAAACATTTCCATGCGCGCGCGACCCTCCCTCTCTTCTTCTTTCTTCTGCTTCAAAGAAAAGAAAACAATAGTGTTAGCGGTTTTTAAAACCACCAAACACAAACATCCACTTTACTTCGACTTTTGAGCTCCATCTCGAGAAGTGGCAGAAGGGAAAGTTGCTAATCTCCACGGTACGGTACTAGTGAGCCAACTTTGGAAGCAACGACGCGAACAAAGTATTTACCAGAATCAATCGCGGTGCCGTAATCGGTTGTTAGAGCTACCGTTGAGGTAAGGGCTCCTTCCAAACTTTTAGTTTGCATTTTGGACTTTATATGTGATTTTGTGGAAGATAGATTTGATGTGTTTGAGATGTAGTTTTGTGGAAAATGAATTTAATGTATTTGTGGGTGAAATTGTGAAATTTGAATTTAATGTGTTTGAGGTGTGGGTTGTGGTGATTCATGTTTGGTGTGATTGATGTGTTCGTAATTAATGTTATGATTTTTGAGATGTGTTTTTATGTGTGGATTTTGTGGCAAAGTGAATTGATACAATTTGGTGTGAATTGTGAGATTATGAGTTAAATGTTTGAGTATGCTCTCTATTGAATTTGAAAAATCATTAGTGTTGAATGAGTATTAAAAATGGAGAATTTTTTAATAGTTGCATTTACGTAATGTTTGCGGTGAAAGAGTTAGAGTGTACTTATGCATCGCATAGTTGGTGGTGACTGCGAGCCACGAAGTTAAGTGGTGACCGGGATGGGCAACGGGATGGTTCAATGCGATAGTTGATCCATCTTATCCTTACGAGGATTTAACTTGAAGTGTAAGACCTTTGATAGGCTACACTTTCGTAAATTGTGCGGGCCTGTGATAGGTGGCACCTCGGTAATTTGTACTAGGCTTGTGATAGGCAGTGCAATTACGATTTATGCCGGTTTTAAATGTTGTGTAAGGCCTGTGATAGGCTATACTTTAGTAAACTGTGCGGGCCTTTGATAGGTGGCACCTCAGTAATTTGTACTAGGCCTGTGATATGCAGTGCAATTACGGTTTACGCCATTCGCGAAGGGTTTTTGATTGGAATTGATGTGTAAGGCCTGTAATAGGCTACACTTGAGTAAATTGTGCGGGCCTGTGATAGGTGGCACCTCGATAATTTGTACTAGGTCCGTGATAGGCAGTACAATTACGTTTTACGCCTCTCAAGGAGAGATTTGGTTTGGAATTCCGGAATCATGTGCATTGGCATATACACATTGCATTAGGATGCTTGGCACGCGAGTCATGTTTGATATACTGTGATGGTTGTATATACATACTCGGTTGTTGTTTGTGATTGTGCCGTAATTGATGAGTGTTATTGATTGACTTTATGTGGTAAGTGTTGAATGATTTCGAAACGTTTTCAAAACTGAAAATCTGACATTTTCACAGTTGTATTCGAATACGGAAGGACTGTATTCGAATACAGATATGCTGTTTTTGCTACTGAATTATGATTTCGCACTTGTATTCGGCTATGAGGATGTTGTAGTTGAATATTAATATCCAATTTTTGCCACTGACTTAGCACTTGTATTTGGCTACGCCATGTGGTAGTCGAATACAAATGTGCAGGATTTTTCACTGAATTCGCACTTGTATTCGACTACGAGGATGTTGTAGTCGAAGACAATTGTGTTGATTTTCCTACTGACTTGTGAAATGACATTGTATTCGAATACAAAGATGCTGTATTCGAATACGACAATGTAGTTTTGTCCGAAACTTCATTTTTCAACTTTGTTTAGGCATGTTTGGCATATGAAAATCCTTTTCTAGATGTGTGCTAAGTTGAAAGGTTATTTTGTGCATTTAAAATTAAATGCTATGTGATATTTGTTAATTTCGGTTGGTGACCTTCACAATTATTGTGGAAATCTGGGCTTTTCCCTCAGATGAGGATCAGGATCGTCCTACCGGTTAGTACTCTAGAGATAGGATTGTAGTTAGTCTTACTTGACCGTGGCTGTGTTAGAAGGATTCTTGCGGGGCACGTGGAGATTACCCGGGTGGTATAGTTTTGTTGCATGATCAGATTAGATGACTGTATAGGGACTAGATGTCTTTCTTTTGTGGTTGTATTTATTTCATTTTGGAAGATTGTACCCATACCTTATATTGTCAGCTTGACTTTTATTTTGACGGGTCCTTGTACCACTTTTTAATGCAACGTGGGGAAGTCAAAATTCTTGGGGCAGTGCTTTTGTACAGGTGTCTGTTGAGAATACCCCAAGGGTATGAGATATGTCTAATAGGACTCATAGCCCCGATGTATTTTCTTTGTTTAAATACTTTGGACTTTCATTTCAAAACCATCTTCGCTGTTTTAATTTTGTTGACTTTGTCGTTATGTTATGACTTAAATATTTTATCCAAAAGTATTCTTTATTTATTTATGAATTCGATTTTGTTTAGTTTATTAAAAAAAAAGGGCTGTTATAGTAAGCATGTGAATAATTTTGCCACCTAAAACAAGGGTAATTATAAAATATAAAAGTTGTATAATTTTTTTTAGTTTATTGTAAGAAATTGGGTCACCATAATTTTGCTTTTAATCAAAAACCACCTAAATTAATGAGTCAATAATTTTCATTATTAGTGATATTGATTAATCAGTAAAGACAATCATTGTTGTTGTTAAGTATGTCTTTAAAAATTTAAAATTTCTTTCAGACTAAAACTTTTCACTTTTGATATAAAGGATATTTGTTCATTGCTTTTTTCTTGGAAAATTTTTGGCCTATATTTTCTATTTAGCCACTTCATTTTTAATTTTTGAACAATGCACAAGACTTGCAATGTATCTTTTTGTCTTTAATATATTGAAAATTTGATTAGTATTTGAAGAAAATTTTCATCGCCCAAAACTAAAATAATTTGGGAATTTTAAAGTAATTTTGTGATACTAATTGATTTATAATTCATTTCATTTTAAATGCTACAATTTTTTGTCATTCACCAAGAAATATAACTCGCAAAGAAAACTGTGGAATTTAAAATCTGGTGAGCATAAATGCATTATAACATAGAGCTTTCAAATGTGACTTATACAATAAAAGTTTTATTTTTCATTCTTTATGCTTTCCACACCAATTTTTAAAAACTTTTCATTATTTATTCCTATGTGACCTATTAAATACATCACTTATTTCCAATGACTTATAAATTTGACCATTTCTCTTTTTTAAGCACACGAAACATCTATAACATTCTCTGTGGAGCATATTTGCTAATGGGTGGTGTTTCATTTGATTATTTTTATGATATATTTCCTATATGTGGATCTGTTTTTTTGTTTTTCAAATTCACTTTAATCATTTTCATACATGGAAAATCAAATTAACAATTGTGAGTCCTTCAAAGAACTCACATTTTCATTAATTTTGTTCATGTCTTTAATAAAAGTGATTGTAGCACAATCTTATTTCATCTTTTGTCAATGGTCTAATCTTACGGATAATTTGTGATTGGCTTTTTGGAGCATTTTTACAATATATTATAGAAAGTGAGCTCAAGGAAGATAACATATAATTACAATATATTAGAATATCTCTGTTTTAGTTGAAAACTACCAAAATATATTTTTTGTAAAAAAATTGTATAATCTTAGTTGGTTCTTTAAAAACTTGGTTAGATACTTGAGTATATAATCTTCAAAAATCCTAGATACTTGGCAACAATAAAATTTTCATCATGATAAGTAAGAGTGATTATTTGAAGAATATTTTTAAGTTAGCAGTTGTCTTCCACTTTTATATATTTTTTTTTAGATATTGTGTAAATGAAGCTTTTTATTGGGATTTGATGCAAACATGCGGTGAACATAGTATTCAATTATGCTTATGGTGTTTTTTGCAAAAAAGATTAAATGAAAACAAGTAGAAGTTGATATGGTAGAGTTCAAGCACATGATGATGATAAGGTATTGCAATTATACAATAATTTTTTGCGTTTGAGTTTCATTGTGACAAATAACTTCCTAATCGTTAAATTTTTTGTTTATATAATAGAAAAGAACTACTGTTGTTACTTACATGCACATTCATGAATCATTTCATTGTCTATAACAAAGACAATAAAGGATATAAAGTTGTATGAACATGCAACGGGAGTCTTTCAAAAACGTCAAGCGAAGAACTTGAATTAGAGGTAAATAGGAATTTATCTACAACTTTTTAGTAGTGATAACAAATAAGTTTGTATTATGTTTTACGAGTATAGCAGTTCTTTTGTCATCCTTTGGTTTGATATATTGTGATTTTTCTTCTACTATTAAACAGCTTAGTATTTGTCAAAGGGATGTAAATACCACAACATTGACGCAAATTTTTTCTGGGTCCACGAGAACAATATAACAGATTAAAAATATAGTCGATAATGTCTCTTTTCATGGCATCATGCATTATCGTATAATTTTAATTTTCAATTTACGACAATTATATCAATTTTACATATGTCTTACTAATTTCATGTATTAGAAACTTGAAGTTTATATCTAAAAATTCATTTAACATTGTTGAATATAGATATTTCTACATCTTATACTTTAATTACAGTACAAAATATAATATGTTTTCTTTAATTAATTTTAAGTTCCAATTAAAAGCAATTTTCATATAATTTTTGCCTATACATCGCACGGGTCCCATGATCCGGTAATTATTATATAATTTGTAACATTGAAGAATGGTTGTTGTCTGGCACGTTTCGTTACCGACACTGATATAACACATTGCATAAACTATTTATATATCAATGTCGTTTGTGAGTATGTTGATTATATCTAAATTAATTTATATTAATTAAATAAGATGTAATTGTATATTTTTATTTTATATGTAATTTGGGGCATTCTAGAGTGAAGTGAATAAATAAACTTTTTTGGTGAAGTTAAATCTGTAGCCAATAGTTGATTGTTATTTTATTTTATAAGATTAAATAAATAGCCAACTGGTGTATATCATCACTCTTATATTGCACTTGAATCCCTAAGTTAATTAAAATTAAACTAATTTTTTAAATATTTATTTAATTCTTTTATTATTTTTTGAAAAATTTAATTTTCTGTTATATATTCATATTTATATTTTTAAAAATCATTATTTCTTCAATTGTTTTAATATTAAAATTTAATTTCTGAAATGTTTTTGTATTTAGTTTTTAAATTTTTTCAAATAATTAT
>JBBPBP010009778.1:29136557-29193409 GCA_037974735.1 Cicer chorassanicum | reverse complement strand
TAAAAATATATAATTTTAAGCCAAGATATAATTTAAACATTTATATAATTATATATGATATATTAAGTTATTAATTTTAAAGTCATGATTAATCTTAATAGTTAAGATTGAACCGTCCGATCATCGAAATTTAAATTTTTAAATTATAATTCTTTTAATTAATTAAGATTGAACCGTTAGATCATCAAAATTTAAATTCCTAACCCATAGTTAGTCTAAATAGTTAAAATTAAGTTGTTGGATCATCGAAATTAAAATTTTTATGACTTATTTAGTCTAAATTGCTAAGATTACATGGTTGGATAATAGAAACTTAATTTCTAATTCATAGTTATTTTATTTAATTAAGATTGAATCGTTGGATCTTCAAAATTTAAATTTCTAAGTCATAATCGGTTTAATTAGTTAAGATTGAATTGTCAGATCATCAAAATTAAAAATTTCGAATCACAGTCTAATTAAGTTAGAATGAACTATTGGATCACTGAAATTAAAATTTCTAAGTTATATTTAGTCTAATTATTTAAGATTAAATGGTTGAATCTTTAAAATTAAATTTTGTAGGTCATTGTTAGTCTAATTATTTAAGATTGAACCGTTTGATTGTAGAAATTAGAATTTTTAAGTCATATTTAGTCTAACTAGTTAAGATTGAACCGTTATATCATCATAATTAGAATTTATAGTCATATTTATTGTAGTTAGTTTAGATGGAACTGTTTGATGGTCGAAATTAGAATTTCTAATTCTTATTTAGTCCAATTTGTCCAAATTGACTAGTTCAATCATTGAATGATAATCCAACAGGTCAATCTTAACTAATTAGATTAACTCTAAGAATGAGGATCCAACAAATCAATCTTAACTAATTATATTGACTATGACTTAAAAATTTGAATATACACCACTACAAAAAAAAGATCTATTATGACACTAACTTTTAATGATGTCTTATTTAATTGTCACTTAACATACTTTTAGCTACATGTAGGGTGTCATCTATTCTCATTTAATATGATTACGTCATGTTAACTTAAAAAAAACTCAAATTTTCACAAAAAATATTCACTTATTCACCTAAACAACAACATATCAGATTTCACCCAAATTTTCACCCAAAAGTTCCCTTTCTTTCCCATTACCATCTTAGAACATTTTCTTTTCCTAATTTCTTCCCATTTCCCTTTAGAAATTGTTCTCTTTCTTCTAATTTCCTCTTCAATCGATTCCTTCGATTTCCACTTCAATATGTATTCCTCTTTAATTGTTTTCCTTCAATAAGCGATTCAATGATATTCGATTCACGACTCACGATTGTTGGGAAAAAAACTAAAGATATATGGCCAAACAGAAAATACAATTCCACATAATAATAACAATTGACAGAAAATTAAATATGAGACATATACAATTTTTAACGTAGAAAACTTCCCTCAAATTGAAAGAATAAAAACCACGGGATCTAGTCCAGTAAAAACATCCACTATAATAATTAAAGGGTACACCAGAGTCTTCCTAGTAACACTAGGGAACATCAATCAACAATAGCCATCACCAAAGGTGGAAACTAAACAAAATAACAAACAACCTTCCACTAAAGTGAGTATTCTTAAGTAACTCTCAGAGAATGTAAAACTACTAAGACTGTATATTAAAAGAACAAACTCAGTAGCAAAAATAACATACTAAAATTATAGATCAAACCTAGCAAGTTTGCTACACATCCATTACCACTATAACTTAGCTTTTCTTCCTTCCCTCTGTTTTTCATTTCTCTTCGACAATCCTATTTTTAATTTTGCTGCTGTTGTTTTCTTTTTATTTTTGTTGACTTAGGGATTTATCCTTTTTTTTCTTTCTCACATGGGCCAAGCTTAATTAAAACACCATAACAACAACAACAACAACAACAACAACAACAACAACAATAATAATAATAATAATAATAATAATAATAATAATAATAATAATAATAATAATAATAATAATAATAATAATAATAAAAATAATAATAATAATAATAATACTAGTAAAATTCGTGGGTTTCACTTGGGGAGTGAGCCCATCCAACAGATCTCCCCCTCATGACTCAAGTGGGAAGGTACTGCTCAACCACGCCAACAGAGGCAAGACCTTTGTCATCATATCTGAACTATTCTCATCGGTATGAATCTTTTCATTTGAAAATGACTTCATTTCCAGTGCATCTCTAATCCAATGATACCGCACAATATGCTTTCACTTTGCTTGAAAAGTTGGATTCTTGTTGAGATGGATTGCACTTTGACTATCACAGAATAACACAAACTTGTCTTGTTTGAGGCCTAACTCATGTAGTAATTGAAGTAGCAATGTCAAGTTACAAGGACGGGGGTTTGAATTATAAACTTGCCTAATTAAAATTTCCTGTTAAAAACTTAAGAAAAACAACTCAAGAATGATCTTGGTTATGAAAATAAAAAACAGTGAACGTTCTTGGTTCTGAAAACAGAAAACGGAGAACGTTCTTGATTAGTTAAAATCCCAGTTTTTTAGCTTCTCTATTTAACTTGATAATAACAATGACTGAATGTAAATAGAGATTAGGAAGAGATACCACACAATGATATATCCTGGTTCACCCATTTTGGGCTACGTCCAGTCCTCAAAACTGTGAGATTTTCACTAAGTATTCAAAAATGGAGAACAATCTTTTGTTTACATAGTTAAAGATCAACCTTGATCTGTAACTCCAATTCCTTTCCACCCAGAAAGGATTCAATCAAGTCACCTAACAATTCTGATAGGATTTTACAATTCACTCTTTAATCACACTCAAACTATAAACAATCCTTGTAGTTATGAGTTTACACAATAATGATTTAAAAAGATTGGTTGAATCTGATTATGCTTAACTCTTGTTTGAGAATAGATTCAGGATAAAAGAACTCAGTAAAATAAAAAGGAAGTGTATGGTAGTTTCAGAACTGATTCTTTTCGTGAATGAGAAGCTTTCAAGAATGCAAGTGTATGTGATTTGATGAGTATTCTTGGCACTTGAAGTTCCGAGTTTTGCTAAGTGTTTTCTTTCCTTTTATAGACGATTTGAGCATTTAATAATGGTCAAATAGAGCTATTGGTAGTGCTCTATCAGTTTTGACCAAAACCAATATAAGTGAATAAAAATAATCCAGCCATTTGAACGATTTTTGGCTTTGCTTGACTAGGCTTTTATTCATACTTGATTAGATTGCCTACGTGTTTAATGATCCCTTAAGCTTCAGATATATTTATTGATGATATATCTTTGATCTGGAGACTTGATTTTGTCCAAAATTGTTTGGAAAGTAATGAACAACTTCTGCAGAAATAAGGAAATTGATTCTGCAGAAACGGAGACTAATTCTTCAGAAACGGATATTGATGATCAATCTGGTCCGTTAGTGTTCTGAACAATCTGGAGATTGATGATCAATCTTGAGGTTCAGTCTTCGTTTAACTTTCTTGACAGTTAAGGCTGGAGAAAGTTACAACCTGTTTTATTTTGCTTGATTCATGACCTTTTAACTTAGCGATTTAAAAGCCTTTTTTAACAAGTATGATTCCTACTTGTTCCTTGCCATGTACTGATGAAATTAGTATAAAGATTAGAGGCAAAAGCTCTGTTTAAATAGTGGAGATTGATTGGTCAAGTGGCTATGACGATCAGTCCTGATTCTACAGAACATTCTCCGTTTTTTACAGCTTATAGTCAAGAATGTTCTGTTTAGTTTTTCAACTGATTTCTTTGTTTTGCTTGGTTCCTATCTTTGAATAAAAACACTCAAGAGCACATATTAAATTAACATAACATTTAGAATCATAATTAACTTTCTTAATTAACTTTTGTTTATTTTCATCAAAACTTAATTTGAGAGTTTGTCTTAACAATCTCCCCCTTTTTGATGATGACAAACATGTTAATTTAGATTTTAATTCCGATTCTAATTTTAATTTTGAAGATCATAGAATCTCCCCCTCAATTGATGCCGTAAATGTTTTTAGACAGTAAAGATAGATAATGCACTCAGATTTTCAGCATAATGAATATTTCATTGATTTTCAAAATAACACATTTGCAAAGTACAAAATAGAAGTGCCTGATTACAAAAAGGACTTCTTAAGTATCAAAATATATGAAAACTAAAATTAATTCTCCCCATTTGTCATACAAAAAGGAAAGAGAAAAAGATTCACTACAAGAAATAATAAGAGTTTGCGACAGTTAAAAAAGATATTTGCGGCGGTTGTACCCGTCGCAATTGCACATTTGCGACGGTTTAATAACTGTCGCAGATTCGTGCGTCGCGAGACTATTTTGTGACGGTTCTAAAAACTGTCGTTCCAATCGCCTCCAAGTAATATTTGCGATAGTTCAAACCGTCGTTAAACGCAGCTGTTGTTTTGGTTCCTACCAAGTATTGTGACAGTTAATAACCGCCTCTAAATACTTTTTGCGACGGTTTGAACCGTCGCAAACTGATATAATTTTGTTTAATTTTTCAGTGAAATTTTTTTTTGTATTTTTCATTAATTTTATTTTGATGGCTTATTAAATAACAGTTAATCTTAAATTAAAATAAAAAATATTGATAAATATTATGCATATAATTAAAATACACAAAACTAATTAAAAATGAGTGAATCTCATTCATATAATCTATTAAAAAGTAATAACATAACATCCATACATAGAATTTTAAAATCACATCAAAAACCAAAACATTAGTATAGAAATTGAACATATAAAATAACTACATCAAACTTTAAAATTCATGAAAACAACTAAGTATTCCCTAATGATATTGCTTCATGATCATGACGTTGATGGCTAGACTCTAGAATGTCTACCATTTCTAAGCGATTCTAAGTTTGCTTCCTGAATAAAAAAACATATAATTATATATATTAAACTCAAATTCTACCAACTTTTTCACACATACTCAATACTTTATTGTTATCATCAAACTAATTCAATTTAAACAAGATCAAACACTCAAAATCAAAAGATGCAAGCATCAAACTAATTCATTAATTTGATAGTAGTAATAAACAACTTAAACACAAGATAAAAAGAGCAACTATGATTTAATTACAAGAAGTCTTTCGAAATAGGTAATTGGCTATATACAATTCCTATGGTGTCTTTCTAGAAGTTTCTTCATTTTGGTTATCATGAAGATTTGCTAACTTCACCAACTTCTAATTGGCCTTAACTAGCAAGAGAAAGCTAAAACAAATAGGCACAAAAATATCAAAGATCAGCAATCAAGTTGAGGTGAACAAAATGATCAATCAAGTTAGAATCCACTCAATACATTTCCAGCTCACCTAACCATAGTCCATATGAGCGAACAAAGCATAATGCATCGCATAACAGAAAAAATAGAAGAAGAAGATGCAAAAGAAACTAATATAAAATGCAGTGTTTTGGCAAAAATATGACAACCCAATAACCATTTGATAAACCCCAAAATATATGCAATTCAGAAGCCTAAGACAGAAACTAATATACTCTGTATTGTTTTGGCAAAATATGTAAAGTCAACAAACTACCTCTTGTATTTGTGAAAGTTGAGTAATTGACTTCTTCGAATGCAACAAGCTCTCCATTTACTTATCAAGAAATATAACAAGGGCCTTTAATATGGTAATTTTATAAGAATAGAAAAGTATTTTTGTGTGCTGTCAAAAATAAAGAAAAAACTCTCAATCTAAATCTTAATCAAAGAAAAATTCAATAATTTAAAAAACCATTCCATTGGTATGTGCTTAATGAAGCAAGAAATTGGAACGGGGCAGTGAAATTGCAAACACAGAGCCAAACCCAACACCAGGAACAACTTCTATGAGAATTTTTGTTTCCATGTCCAAGTTCATGAAACTCACCTTGTTCAAGACTTATATAGATTTTAAAGCAAATTATGAAATGATATTATTCTATAAATTATAAACAATAATGAGACGTTCACTCTACAGTCAAACTACCTTATAACTATTAGATTGCATATAGGATAACAACTAAGGATTAGATGCATATATAGTATACATAAGCCTTAGCAAAAACACGTACTTACTACAAAGTTGTTTGGTGATGCTATACAAAGATAACAAAAATACCTTAATAGTAATTAACTTCAAATCTCAATAACTAGATGTTCAATACCATTTTATGTTCTTCAAGCAGATGTTATTACCTCAAAAATGTCAAATGAAAATATCACAAAAACAAAATAAGAAAATGTTGTCATCTTATCTGTTAAAATATGTGTTATCTTCTTAGAGAGTGGGAAGAAAAATGTGTCATTCTATTATAAAATTCCTCACCATATAAGGTCAAACTCAAGAGTTTAGATACTAATTTCGAGTTGACTCGACTACAAACTCAAATTTTAGCAAACTCAAAAATGAAACTAAGTTTAGCAGAACACTAGTAAGAATGAACTTAAGGTTTCAAATTTATTTTAAGGTAGATTCCTTGAGTATACACTATTCCTAGGCTAAGAGCATTTGGATTTAACAAAGAAAAAAATCTACAAACTAGTCTAAGGGCATTTGCAAATCCAATAGAAGCTTGTAATGACCGTTATCTAACTATCTAAATCAGCCAAAAACAAAATCACTATACAAGGTGAATGTTGAATAATGTAAACAAAAATTTAGATATGATAAATCATGACATTACAAAACCAAAACTAGAGATATAGTACACAATAGAAAGTACTAAAAGGTAGGTAGTACCCTTGGTGCCAAGAATCCACACAATGATTGGTTGTCATTGCAAAGCAGAAAAAGTAAAAAGATGAAAAGAAACAAAGCAAAGATCATGCCAAAAAATTCTATAAATAAAACCTGTTTTCCTATGCCAATTTTCTCAAAACTTAAGTGCTAATTGAGAAAGAGTCTTAATAGAAGACCCATCTTCTTTGATGGCATTATTAGCAGCTTCTTTCAATTCATTCATTCTCTCGCGCATTTTCCCACCTTCTTCCCTTTCCATGAGATAATTGATCACTTTAACAATCTCTACCCTTTCCACAATCCCATTTTCATTAACTCTTGGCCTCACTCCCACTTTAAGTCCCTCACTCAACACAACAACATTCATTCTCTCTCGGCAACTATCGCAAAAGAGTCATAAAGCGGATTCACAAAACAATCGCAAAGATATTTTAGAGAAAGTACATTTTATTATTTAATAATTGATAATAACAGCATAAACAGCAACAACAAAAACATTTGTCATGAGAGCAAAGCATTCAATACTTGTTAGAAGCCTATGAGATGCAGAGAGAACCCTACACCAACAAAGAAAAACATTTGGTGACGACCAAATCAAACTTTGATATTAGCTTTCATTAAATCATTCTAGTAACACCAAATCAGGTTCTGTAAATCAGGAACATGATGCAGAAAAAGGAATCAACAACAGTGAATTTGAGAGATGTAGAAAAAGGAATTAACAAGAGCGAACTTGAGAGATGCAGAAAAAGGAAATAAGAAAGAGATTTATACCTATGAAGCTTAGAACAAAATGCAGCGGCGTTGCAAAACAATACGCATGGATTTGAGTTGAAGTTCATGTTTGAATACGCAGATCTTCGAGTTTGAGCACACGAGGCTTCAAGGGATTTTAGGGATTTGTGGCTTTAAGGGATTTTACGGATTCTGGGCTTTTCGCAAGATGAGTCATTTTACGGTTTTTTGCGATGGATGAAGGAGGGATTTTAAGGAAAATGAAGGAATGACACAAGATGTAATAAGGAACCCGCGCTTTACAGTAAAACGTAGCGACAATTGTCCATAATCGTCGCACCACCGTCGCAGACTAAGAATGAGAGCGGTTTTTTTACAACCGTCGCAGGTCTTTTGTCGCAATAATTTAAAATTCTTGTAGTGATTCCTATTTAGCTAAAGATGGAGAAGATCCTTCTAAAGATGCAAATTTGGAGGGATCAGGAATCAGTTGAGGAGCTGGAGTAGGCTGAACAGGAGGAGGAGGCAGACCAAGCTTGGGAGCAAGCTGCTCAGTTATGCTGGTTTGCAGCAAGGTAGACTCTAAATCTTGCTGGGTTTGGCGGGCCATAATAAGTTGCAAGTTTGCCATAATTTCAGAGTTTGTAGGTTCCCTTGGTGGAGTCATAATAGGAGGTGGGACAGGAGAAACACTACACGATGAAGCAGAGGTGGTAGGTAGAGAAGCAGGTAAAGGATGAAGGTTAGGATGGGAGGTGGAAGTTTGGTTGATGGAAGGACCAGGAGTGGCTGGAAAAGTCAAAAACTGACTAATTCCAAATATAGATGAAGTGGTTGTCTGGGGAGAAATATAGGTTGGGGACATGGCTGAGACATTTTGATGGCAGAGTAATGTGGTCATGGGATCGGGTGGAGATTGGAAATATTGGGAGAAGGATATAAAGTTAGTGGAGGATAAGGTAGATGGTGGTGGGAAAACGGAGAAAAATGGAAGTTCTGGGGGGAGGTCTAGAGAACGTTCTTGGTTTGTAGGAGAACTTTCTTGAGCATGCTCAGGTGCTCTGTTTTTGAGATGGGGAGGCTGAGGCTGAGGCTGGGGCTGAATCTCTTCTTCTTGCAGAGCACTTTCTTTTATGGGGTGTTGGGAAAGAAGAGGTTATGGGGGAAGGCTGGTTAGTTATTGTGGGGGCAAGTTGTTGTGTTATTGTAGGGGCATGCTGTTTTGTTGTTGTGATTTTCATGTGAGCAATATTTTTGGTGGAGAATTTGGATAGTTTAAGAAGGGATTTTTCATTGGACAAAGGGATTTGAAAATGTTTAAAGACTTTTGTTAAGATCATACCATATGGGACATTATTTTTCTTATAGTCTTTTGTGGCAGCGGCAATCACGTGATGGAGGATTAGATGAGGTAGATTAAGGCGTTGACAATTGATGAGATGGTAAATGATCAACGCATCGTTGTCAGAAACATACTAATGACTTCCACAGTGGGGAAGAAGAGTTTGCTGACTCATGCTGTTAAAGATTTTAGGGAGGGGTTTGAGGTATGTGGAAAGATATCAAGTGGAGTTTTCCTGAAAAAACTCAGATAAAACCTCAGTCTGGTCTAGGTTAAGAGCTGCATACTAGGTGCTCCGAAAAACAGCAGGACCTTCAGTAGGGAGGTCAAAAATTGAAGCTAGAATGTCAGGAGTCAGCCGTATCTCGATTCCCTTCATGTTGGATATCAAAAGTGATTTATCAGGGAATGTTTTGTCTTGACAGTAAAAAGCCCTGACAACATCTGGAAAGTAGTGTTTAGATGTTTGCAAAAAGGCAGTCCATCCTAAAGCATCAGTGAAGTGCTGGACAACATTTCCATACACTACGAGTTTGTCAAAGACAAAAACTCGTCCAACACCAATGGGACGCTGAGCCCATTTGGCTTTGAACAGCTTGGTGGCTGTGAGAGGGATTAGATGAGTGGAGTGAGGTTTGGCTTTCTTGGAGGGTGGAGAAGGTTGTGGAGATGAATCAGAGTTTGATGAAGATTCAGAGTTGTGGAAGGAAGAATGTTCTGGGAAGAGAGGACGTTTTGTTGGTGGTGAAGAAGAGGAAGTATGAATGGAATAACGTTCTTTGACAGGAGAACGTTCTTGAGTGAGAGAGGGATATTTTTGAGGAACAGGAGAATGTTCTTGGACAAGAGAACGTTCTTGAGACGGGAAGAAGATTTTTGAGGAACAAAAGATGTGTGAGGAACTGGAGAACGTTCTTTGACAGGAGAACGCTGTTGGTTTTGGGTGGGCGAAGGTTCATAGGGTGGACAACGTTCTTGACTTGGAGAACGTTTTGGAGAGGGAGATGGAGCATTTCTAAATTTTTATTTAGGAGCAGTGGGTTTCAATCTCTAGGGATTTTTTAATTTTTTCTTTGCCAGAAATTGAGAGAGTGTAATGGCGGTTTTTGTTTTCAGGGGACGAGATGTTGGACGGCTGGTTTTGGGAGAAGAAAAAAGTTCATTAATCAATCTTTGTTTTTGATTTGGAGGTGTTGGGGAGATGGTTCAGACAAGAATGGTGATTTTGATGGAGTGATAGGTTTTGTTGGTTTTGTTGGGGTTATGTGAGGAGGGGTATCAGATGATTCATCTGAATCAGAATCTGAAATGATGAAGTAAGTAGGTTTGGTGATTGGGGTTTTTGAAGTCCCAATTCCTGCCAAAACTCTCATCGAGCGTCTTTCTGGTGCTGGGGGATTAACAAATTTCTTTGGTACTGGTGGATTTATGAAGGGTTTGCGCAAGTGTGGGGGAACCTGAGCAATATTAGTAGGAGGGCAAGAGTAAAGAGGGGGGAAGAACAGTGGACAAAGGTTCAGGGATAATGGAGTTAGGGTTATTTTCAGGAGAGGATTAGAGATAGTCTGAAAAAGAGGTATCAGATGAGTATGTTGGAGGTGTTGGTCTAGGTGGTGGAGATGGTGAACGACTAAAGGATTTTGATGGTGATGGTGTATCTGTGCATGCATTTTTGTGCGCGGATTGTTTGGTTCGAGCCATTGTTTTTGGAAGATGAAGTTTGAGGAAGATGAAGGGAATGTTCGTTTGAGGAAGATAAAGTTTTCTGAAGATGAATGGTTTGATAACAGCTATCACATTTTTGCTGTTTTTTAGAAAAAGAGCAATGGTTATTTGAACCTAGGGAAGGGGAAGAAGTTTGGGGGAGGAAAACGATATGACAACTTGTCATAATGATTTTTGAAGACAATAAGACACATGCATTAAATACCAAGACATGCCTTTTCTGCGCCAGAGGAAAGTGATGACTCAAGGGAGAATGTTGGTTAAAAATCGAAGGAAGTTGCCTTGAAAAACGGAGATTGATAAACGTTCTCCGTTTTCTGCAGAAGCAATTTTAATGCAAATTTTCAGGATTTTTCATAATTTTTTAGTTTTTCTTTGATTGAATTGAAGCTTTCCTCAACTAGAGGCTTTGTAAAAATGTCAGCAAACTGATTTTGAGTATCAACAAAGATCAATTCAATATTTTTCTTATTAAGATGATCACGAATAAAATGATGTTTTATTTCAATGTGTTTTGATCGAGAATGCTGAATGGGATTTTTAGATAAATTGATTGCACTAGTATTATCACAGTAAATTGGAATGCTTGAGTAACTTACAAGTTGATTTTTAATCTAAAGAACTTGTGAGCAACAGTTTGCTGCTGAGACGTATTCAACTTCGGTGGTTGATAAGGCTATAATATTTTGTTTCCTGCAAGACCAGCTTATCAATGCTTCACCTAGAAACTCACATGCTCCACTGGTGCTTTTTCTTTCAATTTTATCTCCAGCATAATCAGCGTCGCAATATCCTACAAGATCAAAATGAGAACCTTTTCTATACCAAAGGCCAAGATCAGTAGTTCCAACAAGATATCTAAAAATTCGTTTCATAGCTGTTAAATGAGATTCTTTTGGCGCAGATTGAAATCTAGCATACAATCCTACTGCGAATACAATATCGGGTCTACTAGCTGTTAAATACAGCAAAGAGCCAATCATTCATCTATATTCTTTTTCAGAGACTGATTTTCCATGTTCATCTTTGTCTAATGAAGAAGATGGATGCATAAGAGTAGGAATGATTTTTGCTTCATTCATTTTGTACTTGGTTAACAAATCTTTTATGTATTTTTCTTGACAATAAAAATACCATTTTCATGTTGTTTAATTTGTAAGCCAAGAAAATACCTTAATTCTCCCATCATGCTCATTTCAAATTCACTTTGCATGAGTTTTGAAAAATCATCGCACATCTTTTCATTAGTTGATCCAAATATAAAGTCATCAACATACACTTGTACAATGAGTAAATCATTTTTATCATTTTTCTTAAATAGTGTAGTGTCGATTTTTCCTCTGGAAAATCAATTTTTGATTAAGAAAGAGCTCAACCTTTCATACCAAGATCTTGGTGCTTGTTTTAAACCATATAAAGCTTTGGTAAGTTTGAAAACATGATTTGGTTTTTATTGATCCTCAGAACCGGGAGGTTACTTTACATAAACTTGTTCATTTAAAAAACAGTTTAAAAATGCACTTTTAACATCCATTTGAAATAACTTAACAAGTTTATGAGATGCATATGCAAGAAGTATACGAATAGCTTCTAACCTTGCAACTGGGGCAAATGTTTCGTCGTAGTCTATACCTTCTTGTTGGTTGTATCCTTGAGCAACCAATCTTGCTTTGTTCCTTACTACCTTACATTCTTCATCTAATTTGTTTCTGAAAATCCAGCGTGTACCAGTTATTGTTTGATCCTGAGGGTTAGGTACCAAGGTCCAGACTGCATTTTTATTGAACTGCAGCAGTTCTTCCTTCATGGCTTCAATCCAAGATTGATCAACTATGGCTTCTTTAATTGATTTTTGTTCAACTTGAGAAATCATTGCCATGTTGTTTTCATCATTCTTGAATGATTTTCTGGTTCTAATTCCATCAGCTGTATCCCCAATGATTTGGGTTTGAGGATGATCTCCTATCGTTCTCCAGCTTTTAGGTGGTGAATGATACGGAGATTGTTTATCAATCTCCGTTTCCTGCATATCAGTTTGCTGCTGTATATCTGGCTGTTCTTCTTCTTCCTCATTTGTTTTTCTCAATTCTAAATCATCAAACTCATCAAATAGTATATGCATGTTGATTTCTACAGCTTTAGCTCTTAGATTAAACACTCTATAACCTTTAGAATCGGTTGAATAACCCAAGAAAATTGCTTTGTCTGATTTTGCTTCAAATTTACCAAGTATATCTTTGTTGTTTAAAATATAACAGTAACAACCAAAGATGTGAAAATACGATATGTTTGGCCTTCTGTTTTTCTAGATTTCATATGGTGTTTTGTTTATCATTTTTCTTATGGATACACAGTTTAAAATGTAACATGATGTATTGAGAGCTTCAACCCAAACTATTTTTCAACGATTGACTCTTCCAAGATTGTTCATGCCATTTCTTGTAAGGTTCTATTTTTCTGAATAACTCCATTTTGTTGAGGAGTCCTTGCACAAGATAAATTATGAGAAATGCCAAGTTCTTCAAGAAGCGTTTTAAAAGAGGCATTTATGAATTCTCCTCCATGATCACTTCTTCTAGAAATGATGCTGGACTCTTTTTCATTTTGTACCTTTTTACAAAAGATTTTAAAAGCATCAAAAGCATCATCTTTTCGTTTTAAAAATAATACCCAAGTGTATCGTGAGAAATCATCAACAATAACAAAACCATAATCCATTCCTCCTAAACTTGTTGTTTTGACAGGGCCAAGCAAATCTATGTGAAGCAGTTCAAGAGTTTTGTTGGTGGAAATGAACTCTTTTGAATGAAAACTGCTTTTGACTTGTTTTCCCTTAACACATGCTTCACATACTTTGTCTTTTTTCAAAATTCAGTTTTGGTAATCCTCTAACAAGTTCTAATTTTGAGATTTTTGAAATAGTTTTCATGCTAACGTGACCTGCCCTTTTATGCCAAATCCATTTATCTTTATCGATAGACATGAAGCATGATTCATCAGGCAGCTCTTCAAGATATAAAACATAAAGATTAGAGGCAGAAGCTCTGTTAAAATAGTGGAGATTGATTGGTCAAGTGGTTGTGACGATCAGTCCTGATTCTGCAGAACATTCTCTGTTTTTTACAGCTTATGGTCAAGAATGTTCTGTTTAGTTTTTTATCTGATTTCTTTGCTTTCCTTGGTTCCTGTCTTTGAATAAAAACACTCAAGAGCACAAATTAAATTAACATAACATTTAGAATCATAATTAACATTCTTAATTAAACTTTGTTTATTTTCTTTAAAACTTAATTTGAGAGTTTGTCTTAACAGGAATTTCTTCATCCACAAGTGTTCTTTGGAAGTTTTAGTTGCTGCAACGTACGTAGCTTGAGTAGTGGATAAAGCAATGCACTTTTGTAATCTTGATTGCCAAGAGAAATCTCCCTCTACAAACGTCATCATATAACTAGAAGTAGATATTATAGAATCAAGATCACCTGCCATATCTGCATCTGTGTAGCCATCCAACACAGGTTCACCACCTCCATAACATAAACACACTTTGGAAATGCCTCTTAGGTATATGGGAATCCACTTCTCTGCTTGCCAATGATCTTTACCAGGATTATGGAGAAATCGACTGACAACTCTAACTACATGAGCAATATATGGCCTTGTGCATACCATAACATACATCAAACTACCAATTGCGGATGTATAATGAACCTTCTTCATCTTTTTTTTATCATTCTCACTTGTAGGACATTGATCAGAATTCAATTTGAAATGAGTGGCAAATGGAGTACTAACAGATTTGCAATTGCTTATGTTAAACCTCTCTAACACCTTTTCAATGTAATTTTGTTGAGACAACCACAATTTATCATTCTTCCTGTCACGAGTAATTCTCATGCCCAAAATTTTCTTTGCAGGACCCAAGTCTTTCATTGCAAAGGACTTGTTCAAATCTTTCGTTAAAGATTGCATCTTCTTAGTGTCATGACCAATAATCAACATGTCATCCACATATAAGAAGATAGTAATATAATCACCATCAAAGAATTTCTTGACAAACACACAATGGTCAGAAGTAGTTTTATCTTACCCATGTTTCTCCATGAAAGAATCAAATTTCTTGTACCATTGTCGAGGTGTTTGCTTGAGCTCATACAAGCTTTACTTCAATTTATACACAAACTCCTCTCTACCTTTGACTTCGAAACCCTCTGGTTGCTCCATATAGATCTCTTCCTCCAAATCGACATGAAGGAATGCAGTTTTACATCAAGTTGTTCAACTTCTAGGTTTAAACTAGCTGCTAACTGAAGCACAACTCATATAAAGGATATCTTCACCACAAGTGAATTTTTTTTCCAAAGTCAATGCCTTTTCTCTAATTAAAACCTTTCACAACCAATCTTGCTTTATATCTTTGTTGAAAACTATTCTCTTCTGCCTTTATCTTGTATATCCATTTGTTCTTGAGTGCTTTTTTTCCCTTAGGCAACTTTACCAAATAAAATGTGTGATTCTAATGTAAAGAATTTATCTTTTCTTGCATGGCCTTCAACCACTTTTCTTTATCAACATTTGTAATAGCTTATTGATAGTACTTTGGCTCTCCACTATTAGTGATCATCACATACTTGTGTGGAGGATATCTTTGACAAGGTTGACGTTCTCTAGTAGATCTTCTTAACTCAAGTTCCACTAGAGGCTTAGCAGAACCTGCTAATCATAGTGAGGTACATGATTATTAGTTATATTCTCATCATCAACCTGTACATCTCCCCCATCAACAAAAGTTTCTGCAG
This sequence comes from Cicer chorassanicum, assembly GCA_037974735.1. Classification (NCBI taxonomy): domain Eukaryota; kingdom Viridiplantae; phylum Streptophyta; class Magnoliopsida; order Fabales; family Fabaceae; genus Cicer; species Cicer chorassanicum. The sequence continues at coordinate 29,178,052 of JBBPBP010009778.1, read as the reverse complement.
GGGGTTTAAGCGCAACATCAATGTAACTTTTGGATTTTGATTTCTGTTTTCAGCTTTATCAAAATCTTCAATAGTTTGGTCTTCAAGAAATATCACATCTCGACTTCTGATAATTTTTATGTCAACCAGATCCCACAATTTATAACCAAATTCTTCACCACCATCACCGACAAACAAACACTGTTTGGATTTACTATCAAGCTTGAACCTTTCATCTCTTGGAACGTGAACAAAACATTTGCTGCCAAAAACTCTCAAATAATGGTAAGAGACATCTTTCCCTGTCCACACTTTATTTGGAACATCAGCATCACGTGGAATAGAAGGAGAATGATTAATTAAATCCACTGTAGTTTTCATTGCTTCACCCCCACGGATTTTGATAATTTTGCATGAGAGAGCATACATCTGATTATATCATTAATCGTACAATTCATTCTCTCTACAACAACATTATGCTGAGGTGTCTTTGAAATTGTTTTCTCAAGCCTGATCTCGTGTTCTCCACAATACTCTTCAATACTCTTCAATTTGCTTCCCTTTTCTCTTTCAACACTTGCATGAAAATGCTTAATGACTCCAAGTACCTAGTCTTTAGATTTCAAAGGAAAAGCCCACACTTTTCTAGAGTTGTCGTTAATAAAAGTAACAAAATACAATGCATTACCAAGAGATTTACAATCTATCGTGCAAACATCAATATGAACTAAATCAAAAATATTTGCTCCTATGAGGACCAGTATTATGAAAAGACACTTTATGTTGTTTTCCAGCAAAACAATGAGTGTAAGTTTTTAGAGACATACCTTTCATAGGAAGGAAACTTTTCTTTGCAAGTATGTTGAGTCATTTCTCACTCAAGTGACTAAGGCGCATATTCCGTAAATCAGAAGAGGCGTCTTCAATTGCATTCACTTCTTCCTTGCATAGTTTCATAGGCATCCTATAGAGTGAAGTATAATTTTTCTTCTTTGCAACCACTAGAGACCCTTTAGTGATTTTATATATACCACCACCACCAAAGTAAGTGTGATAACCCTCAATATCCAAGGCTTTCACCGTAATCAAATTGAGACGAGTATCAGAAACATGTTTAACATTCTTCACTTGAAGCTTGCAACCAATCCCAGTTTCAACCCAAACATCTCCCATACCGATAATTTTACATACTCCATCATCTCCCATTTTTACCGTACAAAAATCACCAACATTGTAAGATGAGAAGGAATCACGCCTAGGAGTAACATGATATGAGGCACCTAAATCAATAATCCAAGTTGAATCCTGACATGCAAGGCTTATGGAATTATCATATTAAACAATGTAGACATTACTAAGAGATGCAACTGATGTTGTATCTTTATCATTTTTCTTCTCTTTGTCTTCATCTCTTTCCCTTGATTGATCTCTCTTAAGGAACCTGCAATTTCTTTTTATGTGACCTGTTTTGTCACAATGGTAGCATATCACTTATTTTCTAGTCCTCGACTTACTTCTTGATTTGCTACGACTTTGAGAGTTGTCACGTCTATGGAAGTGTCTAGATTGACTTATCCCCTCGTGACTCTTTAACTAGTGCTTATGACTTTGAGGAATAACCAATTAAACCACATTCCTTTTTCTGAGCTTCTTCATTCAACATGCTCTCTTTAACTGTTGACATTTTCAACTTTCCACTCGGAGTTGAATTGGTCAACATCAAATCAAGGACTTCCCAATTATCAGGCAAGGGTTCAACAATAACAGCGCTTGCAACTCATCATCTAATATAATATTTGTTGCTGTCAACTGATTCACTGTATTTTTAAAGATACTCATATGCTCTGCCATTGAATCCCCATCCTTGTATTTCATATTCACTAGCTTCCGAGTCAAGAATGCTTTATTTTGCACATTCTTTCGTTCATACAACTCTTTTAATTTCGCCCACATCTTGTTAGCATCTATTCAATTTCAAAATATGGATATACACTCAAATCCAACCATTGTCTGATCAACACCACTGCCTTTCTATTCATCTTATTCAGATTTATTTGTGGGTTTAGTAGTGTCACCCTCAATAGGATCATACAAATCTTTACTGTATTGCATGTCTTCCATGAGAGTCTTCCAAAGTATGTAATAAGAAGAGTTGAGTTTAATCATATTCAGACCTTTATTTTCCCCTTTATTTAAATGCACAAATCAAATCAACCGAGCAACCGAGCTCTAGATACCACTTTGTTGCCAAAAAAACCAGAGATAATTGTCTCAATAATGTGGAATATTTTTCCCGCACCTGTGCAAATAAATGACCAAATAGAAAATACAATTCCACAAAGCAATAACAATTGGCAGAAAATTAAATATGAGAGAAATACAACTTTTAACATGGAAAACTTCCATCAAATTGAGAGAATAAAAACCACGGGACCTAGTTAAGTATAAACTTCAACTATAAATTAATGGGTATACCAGAGTCTTTCTAGTAACACTGGGGAACATCAATCAATAATATCATCACCAATGGTAGAAACTAAACAAAATTACAGACAACCTTCCACTAAAGTGAGTATTCCAAAGTGACTCTCAGAGAAGGTAAAACTACTAAGACTATATATTAAAAGAACAAACTCAATGGCATAAATAACATACTAAAATTGTAGATCAAACCTTCCTATTTTTAATTTTGCTTTTTGTTTTGTTGACTTAGGGATCTATCCCTTTTCTTTTTTTTTTCTTTAATAATAATAACAATCTTAATAATAATAATAATAATAATAATAATAATAATAATAATAGTAGTAGTAGTAGTAAAATTACAACGATTCACAAGATTCTCCGATTCAGCAGTGATTTAGTGATTCACGAGTAAATGAAAATTGTTTAAAGGAATTAAAATATGTTTTTGAAAAAAAATACAAAAACATAGTATGAAATTAGTTAAAAATTTAAGGAAAAAAACCAAAATATTATATGTAACAAAATTAATACAAAAATTCAAATTCTTAATAAATAAAAAGTAAGACTGATATGCAACTATTAAAGAGTTTTATCAACACAATTGTTTCTATAGACCACTAACTCATAAAACTGCTGACATGCCTCCTGTGTAAATCCGTCGATGTTCTCGGTAATATGATTCCAGTGGCTGCCAATATAGTATTTGGGTTAGTAAGTAAAAATCTGATTGTTCCTTGGCAATATATATATATATATATATATATATATATATATATATATATATATATATATATATATATATATATATATATATATATATATATATATATATATATATATATATATATGTGTGTGTATCCACCGGCCTAATAAATGAAATCAATGTCTATCAGTTGGTCCCACATAGGTAGTTCGGGTGGGGAGCAAAGGGATGTCGAAGGTGTTATAAGAAAGAGGTCCTAAATTCAGATTCGGAAAAACAAATTTAACTATTATTTTACTAACATTTGACTATACAAAAATGTATGTCAGTTCTACAGAAACAACATTTAAAAACAATAAACACATTCACATTGTTGAACCAACTTGGGCAACCTAAATCCCTACACCCTTTCGACCTTTATGCTTGTGGGGTTGTGTCGGTATCAATCTATTTGACAGTTCATGTTAGTGCAAAAGTGGTTTTAACTATAATTATCTTATTTATATTTTGATGATAACAAAAATAATAGCAAAATTTTCCCCTAACTGCTTTTGCTAGTGTGCAGATTAAGTTAGAAGATAAAATTTATATTAATGATTATCTATTTTAAGGTATTATGGATTATGAGTAAGTTAGAAATAATAATATGAGTGTTATTATCGCAAATAATATTATTATCTAATGCACGATTAATTATGTTTAGTTATAGAGTAAGTCATAATATATAAAAAGGTTCTTGAGAATATTATAAAGTGAATCGTCATCTAGTAACAACAATTAATTGAACAAGAAGCTTTTCAATAAGCATCTGATAGTTTATACTCCGAGTCAAATGTATAAGACATAGAAAATTAGTCAACGATTGTTCCTCTGATCACAAAGGAAAAATGCGCTATTGTGATCATTTATCTTTAACAAAAGTTAACTATAAGTCAAAATTTTTGTTGATCCTCTAATCAAGCCTCTAAGAAGAAAAAACCGTGAGAAGCCTTTGGAAAAATCAATAGTCTAGTAAAAGTCAAATCCCTTGAAGAAGTAAATGACTTTGGAATGTTTGTATGAAGAAACATTCCTCTGGTAAAGCTATCATATGATTAAGCTAATGCCTTTGAGTCAACAAGTAAACATTGAAATCAACAAAGAATTATTGATCGTCTGAAGACCAAAGTTCTATGAATAAGAATTTTATGCGTCTGATGAAGAGTACATATGATGTAGTACTACGAATAGTACATATCCTTCAAAGGGCCATTGTACTATGGCAACGTGTCAAGATTTCCAATGACATTATTCCCAACAGATATGTTCTTTAATATATAAACCAAACATTTCAAAAAAATAATGATGTTAATGATAATCTTCATCATCGAGGAAAAAAAGAACTATCCTAAAAATGAACTTATATTGAGAATAAGAAATTGATAAATTGAAGAACATTTTCATAAATGATTTAAGTATTAAAATAAAAAGGCAATGTTCAAATAAGATTATTAAAAATACTTGAACATATCAAAAGAAAAATTGAATGGAAACTTCTCTCTGATGAGAGTTATTAAGAATTGATGTAAATCAGTCAAGTTGTTTTATACACTTGAATTGATATAGGATTGAATTCTATTATCCTCTCTATGAGAGTAAAAATCCATATAAAGATTATGTGTCAATTGAGACACATACTTGAACCAATGTACTCAAGCTTGATAGTGGCAACCACTCTTTAGTTCAAAAGAGGTACTTGAAGAGGTGTAAGAATACTTGTAACCCTGAACGACAATTGCTAGAATGTTCAAAAGACTAGAAAAGATTCTAGTGATTTGGCTTGGAGAGGTAGAGTAAAGAATACAAAAAGTCTGAAGAGGTAGAGAAAATAATACACAAAGCCTTATGAGTCAAAGTAAGGAATACTTGTATGCTATTGGATAAATAGTGGATTAAGTCGTCGACTGTAATGAGGTAAAATCTCTCTCTAAGAGAAGGATTAGAGGTAGTGACAGTTTCTTGTGAACTAATATAAAATCCTTGTGTCCTTTCTTCTATCTTATCTCTTTTATTTGATGAGTTATTTATGGTTTAACCTTTATGTTTAAAATGATTCATAATCGAAGTTTAATGTTTTGATAAAGAACACATTTTCAAATCATTAAAGAAAATAATTTTCGAAATGATCAACACTATTCAACCCCTTTTTTCTTGTGTATTTCAGCACCTTAAACTCAATCACCGTAAGCGCCAATACCCATTAGTCTTAATGTTTTGGGGATGTGTAAAACACTCATCTTGTAGACACCTTGTAATCCTATGCGTCTAAGCCTTCCAACCTTGATTCTTGGGGACTTTTTTCAGTACCATTCTATTAGACATCTTGGCCTACCTAGAAATGTAGAAAGAGAGGCATATGCTCAAAAGTAGGGTGAAGATATTAATAACATCAATTAAAAGAATGATAGCTAATCGAGTATCAACCTGGCTAGCTTCTATTGATCCCATGAGACACGACTGTAGCATGCTTACACCCTCATATTTGTAGCATTCTAATCATTAGTAGGTATTGAAAATTTGGCAGGTACCACCCAACTAAATTAGGATTGGCCTAAGAGAGGTAGGTGAAAGGGTCGAACTGTAATTACAATACAACTATATAATTAAAAGACAAAAGAGAAAGAAACAAACACACACATCTATCTATATATATATATATATATATATATATATATATTTAATTGTGTTCGGTTTTTGATAACTTTTTGATAATTTATAAATAAATAAAATACTAGTTCGGTTTTGGTGACTTACTCGAAGTAGAAGCAATCAGATTTAGAGGCTGCAAGCAATGAAAGCATAAATAATTTGATAGGTAGATTTATCCTGGTTCACCATTAACTTGGCTACATCCAGTCCCCTTATTCAAAAGACTTTAATCTACCAATTCAAATACCTTGAATTACAAAGCACTTGACCCTCCAAGCCAGTCTTCCTAAATAGCATGACAACCCTAGGCTTTTGAGGAACTAACCACCTTGACCCTACAAGCCAAGTCTTCTCCTAACAACCTGACTACCCCAGATTGAAGAAGGAACTAAACTACTATCGGGTTGGATACAAAAGATTGGAGCTTGAGTAGTTGCTTCTAAAAAGCTGATGATAATAATAACTCTCACACTCTAAGAAAAGAACTCTTAAGAAAATATTTCTAACTTGAACAAGTGTTTCTCTCTTTGAACTCAAAGATTACTCTTTTATGCTTTTCGATGATTTTCTTCTTCAGCCTTGAGTATCTATTTATAGTTAAAATTTGGGCTTGAATTTATTGCTTGTTTAATTCTGAATTGTATTTTGTTCAGATTGCGTTTGTAAATTCCTCAAATAGATTGTGTTCCTTTTTTGTTTAGATTGAGATTGTAAATTATTCAGATTGATTTTGTTCGTATTTTTTTCGGATTGCGTTTGAAAATTCCTCAGATTGATTCTATTCATATTTTGTTGTAGATAAATCTTAATCAAATTTTCTTCAAATCTTCATCAAATCTTCTTTTAATGTTGATCAAATCTTCTTCAAATCTTGATCATATCTTTTTTTCATCTTGGTCAAATATTTTATTAAATTATAAATATGAATCAAATCTTGTTTTAGATTTTCATCAATTATAAATTTGAATCAAATCTTATTTTAGGTTTTTTTAATTATAAATTTGAATTAAATCTTATTTTAGATTTTCTTCAATTATAAATTTGATTCAAATCTTATTTTAGGTTTTCTTCAAATACATGAATCTTCTTTCATACTCTTTGAAGTCAAATATATTGTTCTCATAAATTACTTTTGTTATCATCAAAACTCTAAGTATAAAATCAACTTGGTTACAATAATCTCCCCGTTTTTGATGATGACAAAACTTGTATTTTTTATAACAACTTTTCTTTGTATTTCTTTGACTCCCCGTAACATAGGGCTCCCCCTAAGTATAAGTATCTTTTTCTCTCCACTTTATCAAATATCTTTCTTCCCCTTTTATCATCTGACAAAAAGACTTGAAATTGAGATTTTTTTTTTTGAATAACATGAATATAACATATTACAAGAAAATATAAAAACTAATGTAAAACAAAACTACTTTAAATTTATCACAACATTAGTTAGGTATGACGGTATGGTTTAGGTTTTTCTTAACGAAGTCAAACCTATCTTTAGGTAGAGGTTTGGTGAATATCTCAGCTCATTGGTGTTCAGTGTCTACAAACTGAATGTTTAGTACCCCTTTTTGTACAAAGTGCCTAATGAAGTGGTGTTTGATATCTATGTGTTTAGCTTTGGAATGTAAGATAAGGTTTTTGGTTAGAAAAATGGAAGAAGTGTTATCGCAATAGATGCGAATGTTGGATTCTAGGATTTTGTAGTCTTCAAGTTGATGCTTCATCCAACGTAGTTGAGAACTGCAGCCAGCTGCTGAAATGTACTCAGCCTCTATTGTTGACATTGCAATGATGTTTTGTCTCTTACTTGACCAAAATATTAAGTTGTCACCTAAAAAGGTGCAGTTGCCACTAGTGCTCTTTCTCTCAAGTTTATCTCCAACATAATTTGAATCACAGTATCCACTAAGTTTGTACTTAGGAGATTTCTTTTAGAACAAGGTAAGGTTGGTAGTGCCTTTTAGGTATGTAACAATTCTCTTAACAGAAGTTACTTGTGATTCCTTAGGGTCAGCTTGAAATCTTGCACATACACATACACCAAACATGATGTCAAGTCTGGAAGTGGTAAGGTAAAGTAGGGATCCTATCATTCCTCTATAGGTTTTTTGGTCAACTTTTCCACCAAAACAATCTTTTTCAAGTGAACAAGTAGGGTGTATTGGTGTAGCCATAGGTTTGCAATCACTCATCTTAAACTTCCTCAGAAGCTCTTTTGTATATTTAGTTTGATGAATGTATATACCTTCTTGACTTTGCTGATTTTGTATCCCTAAGAAGAACTTAAGTTCTCCCATCATATTTGAAATTCAAGCTGCATCGATTTAGAAAATTCTTGGCAAAGAATGCCATGAGTAGATCCAAAAATAATGTCATCAACATAAATTTGAATAATAAGAATGTCATCTCCTATTTATTTTATAAAAAGTGTATTATCTACTTATCCTCTTTGAAAGTTATTTTTAAGTAAGAAGTTACTAAGTCTATCATACCATGCCATAGGTGTTTGTTTTAGACCATATAGAGATTTCCTAGTTTAAAAACATGATTTGGAAATTCAAAAATTTCAAAGCCTGTAAGTTGTTTAATATAGACTTCTTCCCTTATATAACCATTTAGAAAAGCACTTTTAACATCCATTTAAAATAATGTAATGTTATTATTTGCAGCAAAAGAAAGTAGGATACAAATAGCTTATAACCTGGCTACTGGAGCAAATGTCTCAGTGTAATCAATGCCCTTTTGTTGATTGTAGCCTTGTGCGACAAGTCTTGCCTTGTTTATGACCACTTCACCTTTTTCATTTAGCTTATTTCTGAAAACCCACTTGGTTCCAATAATGTTCTTTTTTGGTCTAGGTACTAGATCCCAAAAATCATTCCTCTTAAATTCATTTAAGTCTTCTTGCATTGTAAGAATCCAACCATCATCAGCCAATGCTTCATCAATAGAGACAGGCTCAATAGATGAGAGTAAGCCAAACAAAGTGGCATCTTTTAGTGATAGTGTGTTCCACAAAGGATCACTTGCACCTTCAATGATTAGAGTTTCAGGATTAGATGACTTGTACTTCCATCCAGATCTTCCTTCTGACTTATCTTGATTGTTTCTAACTTGATCAAATTCATCCTCTGAAGATTTGTCATCTTTCGGTTGTTTTGCATCTGCTTCCTCTAGTTCTGGTAAACTTGCAATATGCTCAAGTTGTTTTGACTTTTTAAGGTCAAGCTGTTTGTCATTTAGCATAATATAAACAAGATAATTGAAGAATGAAATCAATACAGCCAACGCATCAGTTTTGTTTCTGGTGGTTTCTGCTTGTTTATGAAAACCAAACTTGTATGCTCTTTCTGCTGAGGTGTTCAGATTCTGTGGATCTCCTTGTTCCGCTAAATTTTTGAGAACCTACAAAATACTTATCTAGCTTTGAGTTTTAAGATCAAGCTTCTCATTATCACAGTAAACATAATATCAGACAATAATTAAATTTAAAGTAATATATAACCTATATGTCAACAGTTTCAGTTTCACTCTAAAAACCCTCTTATTTCTTCTTTTAATGGTTTTCAAATTTTGAATTTGCACATTCTCTAATTAGAGGGTCTAGATGAAGGGATTTGAATTCCCGTCTAGGTTTGTAGTCTTGATGAATTTGATTGGAGTGTTCAAAGAAGTCTCTTGATTATGATTGTTAATCTGGCACTTCTGTTTCTGTTGATATATCAGGTTCCTCTAGTAATTTGGAATGAATGGTAATTTTGATTCTTTTGGTAGTTCGAGTTCGGTTGATATGTGTGATTTCTCTACCAGTTTTGATTTTGTTGATATGTGTGATTTCTCTATTAGTTTCGATTATGTTGATACTCCAGATGTTTCTGATATTTCTGATTCATCATTTGGTTCTGGTTCTAATAGGTATTGTGCTGACCAATCCTTCTTCCACCAGATTCAGTTGGCTTATGTTTGTTAATTCTTGGAACATAGACCTTTTTCCCTTCATATATTGCATGAATCCATTGACCAGACACCATGACTGGTGTTTCAATTTGGTTGCTTAAAACATCTGCAACATAAACAATTTTATCCTTTGGTACCCAAATCTGTTTGGGTCCTGGTTCATTAGTTCTTAAAGGTGTCTTGTCTTTCCATGTGGTTAGCATAGGACAAGATATTTTAGTGTGACCTTTCTTATAGCAAATAGTACATAAATCAATAGAGGGAATAAACTTAGATTCAATTACTTTTTCTTGAAATCCTATTCCTCTTTTACCCTTCCTATTGACACCATAAATCATAGATGCATACTTGCTTCTTTCTATACCATTATCAAGAAAATCTTGAAATACTTTTTCATGCTTATCAGAATTACATGTGACATTTTCAATTGATGTTGTAATATAATTACTTTTGCGAGTTTGATTTTCATCCTTAAGTTCACTAATATCAATTTTCCGATGTGCATTCTCTGTTTTAAGTTTAGTAATTTCAGTTTTCAGAGCATTTTCTGTTTTATGTTCAATAATATCAGTTTTCAGAGTTGTGTTTTTTATTTTTAGTTTAGTAATATCAGCTTTTAGAGTTGCATTTTCTATTTTAAATTCAACACTTTGATTCTTTAAAGCATTAACTTTTTCAGTTAGATTTGTATTTTCTTTCCAAAGTGTTTTCAATTTTAAAGACAATTTGTGATTCTTATTTAAAAAATTATTTATAGCAGTAATTAAAGCAGATCGAGTAAATTCAGAAGACACCTCAATTTCTTCATATGTTGATTCACTTCCAAATTCAGAATCTGTGTTGGATCCAGAGGCAGAGTTGGTATAAACTATCAGAGTCAAATGCGTGCTCTTCATCATTAGAGGATTCATTAGAATCATCCCATGTAACCATCAAACTCTTCTTCTTGGGTCTATAATTTTTCCTATGAAGTTTCCCTTTCTCCATATTTGGACATTCTGACCCGATATGTCTAGGTTCATTGCTTCCATAGGAGATGATGATTTTTTTGGGTGATATTTATCATCCTTTCCTTTTCTGGATTGCCTGGAATATCTTTGGGGAAATTTCCTCTTTCTATTGTGCCACATCTTCTAAACTTTTCTGCATATAAACGTCAATTCCTCTTCTTGTGAGTCTTCATTCTGATCATTTGAATCATCATCCTCTGATTTTGCTGTTGCCTTTAGAACTTTCTTCTACTTGGATTTCAAAGCCAAGGTTGGTTGCTTCTTCTCGGGCTCATCTTCTACAAGCTCAATTTCATGTGATCGGAGAGAGCTGATTAATTCTGCTAGCTTCAGAGTATTCAGGTCTTTTGCTTCTTGAATGACAGTGATCTTGGGTCTCCACTTGCTTTTCAGACTCCTTAGTATCTTCTTCACATGATCAACAGTAATATAACTCTTTTCAAGTACCTTTAATCCTAAGACCACAATCTGGAATCTGGAAAACATTGTTTCAATTTCTTCATTTTCTTCCATCTTGAACAACTCATATTTTTTAACTAGGAGGTTGGCCTTTGCTTCTTGAACTTGCTTGCTTCCATCATAGGTCAAAATCAGACTATCATAAATACTCTTTGTTGTCTCCTTGTTAGTGCACTTGTCGAATTCCTTGAAGGTGATTGCATTTATCATTAATGTTCTGGACTTATGATGCATCTTGTACATCTCCTTCTGATCAACATTCATCTTTTTTCTTGGAATTTCAATACCATCAGTATTTTTTCAGAGCAATATAACCATCTTCCACCAAGTCCCAAAGTTCACGATCTTGTGAAATATAGAAACTTCTCAACCTGTCCTTCCAGTACTCAAAACGTTCTCCATCAAACATAGGTGGTATGTTGATGTTTCCTCCAGCAACTACTTCACTGAATCCAAGCATTGTGAACCCTTGGATGTTTTCTCAAACACTGTAAAGTGCTCAGCATTGAGACCGAGGTCTGATACCAATTGAAGGTGCAGACACGATAAGAGGGGGTTCAATTATGTTTGCCAAAGTTGATAACTTTTTGATAATTTATAAATAAATAAAAAACTAGTTCGATTTTAAAGACTTACTTGATGTAGAAGCAATTGGATTCTGAGGCAGCAAGCAATGAAAGCATAAATAATTTGACACATAGATTTATCCTGGTTCACAATAAACTTGGCTACATCTAGTACCCCTATTCAGAAGGCTTTAATCCACTAAATTAAATACCTTGAATTACAAAGCACCTAACCCTCCAAACTAGTCTTCCCAAATAGCCTAACAACCTCAGACTTTGGAGGAACTTACCACCTTGACCCTACAAGCCAAGTTTTCTCCTAAAATGTTGATAATAATAATAACTCTCACAGTCTAAGAAAAGAACACTAAGAAAATATTTCTAACTTGAACAAGTGTTTCTCTCTTTGAACTCTAGGACTACTATTTTCTGCTTTTCGATGATTTTCTTCTTCAGCCTTGAGTATCTATTTATAGTTAAAATTTGGGCTACAATTTAGTCCTTGTTTAATTATGAATTTTATTTTGTTCAGATTGAGTTTGTAAATTCTTCAAATGAATTATGTTCCTTTTTTGTTTAGATTGAGATTGTAAATTCTTCAGATTGATTATGTTCGTATTTTGTTCAGATTGGGTTTGAAAATTCTTCAGATTGATTATGTTCATATTTTGTTGTAGATAAATCTTGATCAAATTTTCTTCAAATCTTCATCAAATCTTCTTTTAACGTTGATCAAATCTTCTTCAAATGTTGATTAAATCTTCTTTAAATGTTGATCAAATCTTCTTCAAATGTTGACCATATCTTCTTTTCAACTTGGCCAAAGATTTTCTTCAATAATAAATATGAATCAAATCTTATTTTAGATTTTCATAAATTATAAATTTGAACCAAATCTTATTTTAGATTTTCTTCAATTATAAATTTGAATTAAGTCTCATTTTAGATTTTCTTCAATTATAAATTTGAATTAAATCTTATTTTAGATTTTCTTTAAATACATGAATCTTCTTTCATACTCTTTGAAGTCAAATATATTGTTGTCATCAAATACTTTTGTTATCATTAAAACTCTTAGTATAAAATCAACTTGGTTCCAACACTAACATTTTGATTAAGTGTGCAGTTCTCAAATCAAGTGAATTTTTTAGGTTCTTATGCCATATCCTTTGATGGTTGGACTGAGACAAAGGAACAACAAGACTTTGCTGCACTCCGCTTTTCTATGTCTGGTGAAAGTGCTCTAACACGCGCCTCTAGTGATGCAAGCAATGCACTATTTTGGTTGACTTCAACAATGCCAGCAATGCTTGGGTTCTGGTGATTCTAAAAATACATGTTATACTCTATTTTAGTTGCCTTTGATGAATGCAGTTATGCTTTTTTCATTTGCCTCTGATAAGCTTGACAAGCAAGTGATTGTCTACCTCTGATAATCACATCATGACATAAAGTATTTGATCTTCTGACTCTGATTTAGGATGTGTGCTCTAAAAGAAATCAACACTGTAATAAAAGTCAATGCTCCGAAGAAGACAAAGCCTTTGCGTATCCTTTGATGAACATCTTGAATATGCTACTTGTCTGAAGGTCTCTGAGACATGCTTTGATCATTGTATCCTTTGCTTCCCCGTGTTCATACCAAGATACGCTGAATCAATTACAAGGATTTGTTTTGGAAAATTTTCTATGCCAAATCAATCTCAAAAGATATGATACAAAACTTTATGACTTATGCTGATTTCTTTCAATCAGGACAACAACCAGAAACCCTAAACGATCTCTATAAAAAGATGTGCGTTTCTCACTAGAAAAAGAAGAAACGCACAAGTTATTAGCACATACAACCTCCTCTGCAATCTTGCTCTTTATATTTTGTTTTACTTTAGTGCTGAGATATGTTTTTGAGAGAACAAATTTTTAAACACTCTTCTATGAGAGACTTTTTAGAAAACCTAAACCTATTCTCTTGTAATATAGCCCAGTATTGGTTTCTTTCCTCAACAACTTAATGATTGAGAAGACTTAAACACAATCAATTTGACTAGTAGGTGTTCAGGGAAAATGTAATTCTATGGGGAACTAGTGGGTTAAATCCATCAAGTTGAAGGGACTAGACGTAGATACCATGTGGGTGGTAAACCAGGATAAATCTTATGTGTTGTTCTTCTCTGTTTCTGTTTATCTGTCCTGTGTTCCTTATATAACTTAGTCATGTTAAAAAGTTGTTAAAAAGAAATACAATTCAAACCCCACATTTCTTGTGTTTCCCGTTCTACAATTGGTAAAAAAGCTCGGTCTCAAAGTTGGGCACTTAACCATGTTTGAGTAGAGATATGTTATTATGACTAATTATGGTGAAGATGGTACATGTGGAAATGTTATTAAGCCTCCCTTGTTTGATGGAGAAAGATTCGAATACTAGTAAGACAGACTCATAAGCCTCTACATCTATCCCTATCCTGAATTATGGGACATAGTCAAAGATCTCTATGAGGCTCCAAAAGATGTTATTGGTGTTAAAATATCCAGAAAGAATTTTGACGCTGATTAAAAGAAAAAAAATACAAATTCAAAGAGTTTTAAAAAGGCAGGAACAAAGAAATAGCTAAGAATATATTTGATGCTTTGATTCTTAACTATGAAGTAAACAAGCAGGTACATAAAGCAAAAGCAAACTTACTTTTTAGAAAGTATGAACTATTTCAAATGGAAAAAGGTGAAGACATCGAGAAAATGTTTTCTAGATTCCAAAATCTTATTTCAGGACTAAAGGTTCTCTAAAACAGCTACATTACTGTCGACCACATCAAGAAGATCCTTTGATGTCTTCTTAAAAAGTGGAGACCAAAGGTAACAACTATTCAAGAGGCTAAGGACCTAAACAAACTTTCTCTGGAAGAGCTGATGAGTTCACTCTGATCCCATGAGTTTTAACTGGTTGAAGATGACCCCAAAAAGAAGTCAAAGTCCTTGCTACAAATCCTAATGAAAAAAACGAATTCTAAGGCTCTGCAAGCAATTGAAGACTGAGGGGAAAGCAAATTGGAAAATCAGAGTGAAGACTCAAATGATGAAGAGCTTTCCTTTATCTCAAGAAAAATCCAGTGCATGTGGAACAACATAAATAAGTCATTTCCCGAAAGAGGTTTCAGAAGATCCTAACATAGTAGGGAAAAAAGTGAAAAGCTAGACAAAAGAAAGCTCACTTACTATGAATCCAAGGAACCAGGTCATTTCATATCAGAATGTCCTAAACACGAGAAATGAAAATCCCAAAGGAAACACTTTAAGACAAAGAAGAAAGGTCTTATGGCTACTTGGGATGACTGTGATGAACTTGAAGAGCATTCAAACATAGCTCTGGTGGAAGATAGTTACTTTAACTCTGATTTTGAATCTAACTCTAAATCAGCAAATGAAGAAATTTAGGTATTCTCTAACCTTTCTCGTAGTGAACTCATAAATATGTTAAATGAGTTTATCATTAAGAATCATAAGGTTTCTTCAAAACATAAGTCTCTCATAAAAGCTCATGACATCTTAACAAACAAACGTAGTTCCCTTGAATAGGAGTTTGAAAACCTAAAAAGGAAAATCTGACTCTGAAAGAAAATACTTCAAAAACATTAGAGGATAAAATCTGCAATTTTGTTAAGTATGAATTAACCTTTCGAGAATTTCTTGCAAACTACATAGACAAAACTAAACAAGATTCTATGATCTCTAATGTTAGCAGAAACAATAAATGTGGCATAGGCTTTTAATAATCAAAAGAAAATCCTAGATTTACTCTACCTCATATTGTTTTCACATACTGCCAAAAGCAAGGTCACATTAGAATCACTTTTCATATGCAGAAAACATGGAAAGACAAGATACCTTGTAGAACTAACAAACCACAAGCAAACCAAATTTGGGTAGCGAAGCATAAAATAATCTAACTTGTAGATATCCTTAACATTAAAGTTAAAACACTTGTCCAGGTACCTGAAAGTGGATGCTCGCGACACATGACGAGACAAAAGTTTATGTTCCAAGACATGACCCTCAAGAACGAAGGATTCATAGGCTTTGGAGGTGATCAAAATGGAAATATCATTGGGCATGACACAATATGAAATGGTTCTCTTCCCTCTATTAAGAATGTTTTACTTGTAAAAAGACTAATGCATAACTTACTGAGCATAAGTCAATTAAGCAACTGTGGTTATGATGTTTTCTTCAATCAAAAGTCTTGTAAGGCAATAAGTCAAATTGATAGATCCATATTATTTACTGGTCAAAGGAAAAAAAAACATTTACAAAATAAACTTATCCAATTTAAATATACAATATGTCAAGTGTCTTATGTTTGTAAGTGATGAACAACTGGTCTGGCACAAAAGAATAAGACATGCCAATTTGAGGTTAATCTCAAAATTGGAAAGACTTAAATTAATTAGAGGCTTGCCAAATCTTAAGTACAAATCAGATGTTCTTTGTGAGATATGCCAGAAAGGGAAATAAACACAATTTTCTTTTTCTTCTAAAAACGTGGTTTTCACTTCTAGACCACTTGAACTTTTACATCTTAATTTATTTTGCTGTGGATAAATATTATTGACTCGTTATTGTCGATGACTATTCCAGTTGGATATGGGTAAAGTTTCTAAAACACATGTATGAGTCACATAAGATTTTCACTACCTTCTTTAAACAAGTGCAAAATGAAAAATGTTTCTTCATAACAAAGATTTGTAGTGATCACAGGGGTGATTTGAAAATAGTTTTTTTGAAAACTTATGTGAAGAGAATGGTTTTTTACATAACTTTTCGTCTCCTAGAACACCTCAACGAAATTGAATGTTGTAAAAAACTTTTGGGCAGAAGCAGTGAACACTGTATTGTTGGAACCAAGTTGATTTAAACGAATAAGCCCCTCACTTGTTTTGATGATAACAAAATTGTTTATGGGAACAATTTGATACTCTAACGTTGAATATTTAGCGCACAAGTTCAAATTAACATGCTCGGTCAACAGACTCTCAATGTATCCTCTGATATATGGACGAAGACAAGAATTACAACACATATTGCCTTCTTTTCGATGAGTCTGATATGTGAATCAACATTGGGTTGCAGTGCCTATATAGCGCAAAGCATTACCACAATGCTTTTGCGTCTGAAGAACTCAAACGTGAATTCTGATAGTCTGCCTTTTATAAAGCGTGACAAGAATTCTACTGTCTCTACCTCCGACAAGCGTGACAAGAATTCTTGAGCTTCTGCCTCTGACAATCACATCAAACGTCTAATCTAAGAAAAAGTCAACGCTATGAAAAAGTTTACACTTTAATTGTACTCTATAAAGCACGTGCCTTCATTATTGAAGAAAGATACAACAACAACGAACAATACACAACATACAAGCAACAAGCTATAATCATATTTGTATTGTTGTTATTATCTTTTTAGTGCTAAGAGAATTTTTCTGAAGCAAAAATTGTAAATACTCTATGCACGAGCTTATTCGGATAAACCTTAATACCTTTTTGTTGTAACCTAGCCCAATAACGGCTACCTTCCTCAACAACTTGACTCTACTAAGATAGAAGGTTGAAAAGATTGAACACAGTCAGTGTGACTAGTAGGTGTTCAAGTGTAAGTCAGATTCAGTGACAATTTGGTGGATTAAATCCTTCAAGTTGAAGGGAATGGACGTAGCTACTGTGGTTTGAAATTTATAAAGCCTATAGAGTATACAACAAAGAAACATTGATTGTTGACGATCGATCCATGTCAAGTTTGATGACAAAAAGCTTGACAATAAAAAGTCAAAGCTAGACGTAGACCCAGATAAATTAAAGGAATCAATGAAGTCTATCCAAAATGAATAAGAAGATATGCCTAACAACTCAAATCAAAAGCATCAAAAATACAAACTGGAAGGAAATACAAATGCTCTCATCCTATTTCTCTAATCATAGGAAACACAAATGATCTTTTAAAAACAAAATTTGCTCTCAAGGAAATGCTTATATTTGGAATACTATCTGCAATCAAACCTACTGTTCAAACCAAGTTGGTTTTATACTTAGAGTTTTGATGTTAACACAAGATTTTATGAGAACAATATATTTGACTTCACAAAGTATGAAAAAATATTCATGTTTTTGAACACAAACTAAAATAAGATTTGATTCAGATTTATAATTGAAAATAATATTTGACCAAGTTGAAAAGAAGATACGCTCTAGATTTGAAGAAGATATGATTAACATCTTATCTACAAGAAGATATGAATTAATTACATGAAGATTTGATCAAAAATTATCACAAGAAGATATGAATTATATACAAGAAGATTTGATCAAGATTTATCACAAGAAGATATGAATTATTTACAAGAATATTTGGTCAATATTTATCACAAGAAGATATGAATTTTTTACAAGAAGATTTGATCAAGATTTATTACAAGAAGATATGAATTATTTATAAGAAAATTTGATCAAGATTTATCTACAAGAAGATATGAATTATTTACAAGATGATATGAACAACAATTATTTACAAGAAGAAACACTCACAAAAAAATACATTTATTATTTGCAAAGATATGATTCATATTTTGACAAAGGACAAAATACTAAATGGGACTTTGTTATATTTGTACTTGTGCAACCTTAAGAACCGGTCCAATACTATGTTCCCGCCTAGATCAAAGCAAGAAATATGAAGGAAGTTTTATCTGAAGAAGTTGCAAAAGCAATCTTAACAAAATACAAACAATATCAATATGAAGTTCAAACAGTTACAGATATACGAGTTCCAGTTCAAACAGCCCCTATTTTCTCGGTTCCGACGCGTTTTCTGGCACTCTTTACTAACCATGACGTCTCAGTCTGAATCGTTGCAAGTAATAATAAAACGGTAGTACCGCGTGTCGAACTCAAGGATTGTGTTTTACTATTGAATTATATTTGATTACTAAATTGAACAAAAAGTTACCGAATTGATTGAAATAATATTTAAAATTAACAACAGTAATAAAATTGAACCTTTATAACGAGAAAAATGTCAGGGATAAGTTTCACTTCGAATCCAACCTTTGTGTCTAATTTGATCCTAGTTACTGAATTCCTTTATTGAATTATTACCGAATTCTCGTTATTATTCTTGCCCTAATATCTTAGTGATAGAACCTTTAATTCCAAAGTAACCCCTAATTCCTTTGTGGATTTAAGATTAGAATTACGCCTTACCGTATAAGAATTCTCTTGTCAAACTATTGCCTTCGCAACTAATTTAATTGGTTTCATGACCTGCATCTATCCCCAGACTACAAATTCATGCATTTCTCATCTCAAGCATACGTAAAGTTCACTTCCGTTTCAAAATAGGAATTATAAAACATTTTAATGGTGATCAAACAATAAAAAGCATTAAGCACAGAGATGAGAAAAATAATTCAATAAACGCATTCATATAACTAGAAATCAAATCTGAAAAATAAGGGTTTCATCTTGTTACACTAATCCCTAACAAATAGGGTTTAGTTACTCATGACAGAGATAGAAAAGATAGAGATTAGAGAGGAATTACAAGAAAGATTCATGAATGACTCTTGATAAAACTGCTCCAATGGTGTTAGCAACGACTGTCTTTGGGTTTCTCAGTTACGGTACAAGTCTCCAAACTTCTCATGGTTGCTTACAAAAAAAAAACAACACAATTTGTATACTTTAGCAGTCATTTATCAAGTTCAACTCTCTCTTCACACAATCTCACCAAAATTTCTCTCAAGTGTTTAGCAGGGGTTATGAATTTATCACTCAAATCCTAGAACATGCATCACGCTACCATAGGCTTGAAAAAGTTCTAGTTAGCAATCACAATGCAACAAACACATACACTTTTGGAGGACTTTCGGGTTGTAATGGGGCTTAGGTAAGGGTAGGACATTTTGGGATTGTAGGCTTTACTACTCGGAGTTAGGTACACATTTTCAAATTATTCTAACACTTTTTTTTTCTTCACATTTTCATTGTGGAATTCTCAAACATTGACAAAAGAACCAAGATGTTATTTATCAAAGTAAACAAACTGATTTTTTTTTTCTCTTTTTTTTTTTTATTATTTTTTTTTGAGAACCACCACCCCAAACTTAAAAAGTTGCTATCCAATGAGCAACCCCAAACTTAGAACTTTACCAAAACGAGAATTTTTTTTTCTTTGTACCTAACTCCAAGTAAGGTGATTTAATTAATGTCAGGTCTTTTGCTTGTAATGTGGCTAGCAAGGGATTACATTTGCATAGGGTATTTAGAAAGGCTCAAACGAGCAAACAAAATTGTCTCATTGTATGCATAAATCACAAGTGATGCAAGTCAGAATTAGTGCAAGTTCTGAAGGGATAACACATGTCTATATAATCACACAACAAATAATTAAAGTGTTTAGGCCCAAAAGCTCACAGCTAAGATAATAACAGAGAATATGAACTGTCGAAATAATGCCATACATGTCACTGAAAAGTTTAATTTTTTTTTTGTTGAAATTGATGGCAAGTTAGACTTCTACAACCACAAAGTAATCAACAATGTATGCATTAGTGAAACTCGTCGAATTGAGCAATGACATGAGCCAAGAAATAGAATTTAATTTTCAAAATCCCAAACAAAAACCTTAAGACCAACTTCAAGTTGTTAAAATTTCTATACATAGTGCACGTTAACACACAATCAAAAAGAAACAAATTCAAATAACAAAAATAAGATTGCAAAAATAAAAGTTACCTCTACCTATGGGTTGCCTCCCACGAAGCACTTCTTTATGGTCATTAGCTTGACGCCTCAACCATTGTTAAGGTGGTATATATGACGGAAGGAATACATCATCCTTCTTCTTCTTCTTTTTGTTTGGTAGAAATTCCATGAACTTGATAAACAAATGATGTTGCTTCCATATCCTTTTCAATTGGACATTTATGAACAAGGCATAGATTGAATCTCGAAATTCATCAATCTCTTCTTTTTTCTTTTCCTCATTCATCTTGTCCTCTTGCTTATCTTCTTCTACCACCACAATGAAATCATCTTCAATCTTCAACTTCTCCTCCATCTTCTCAAACTTAACCACTTGCTGAAATAACCTCTCACATTGACTTTCAAATCTTTCAATTGAAACCATGTTATTCTTCATGAATTCAACCAAAACATCCATAATGTGAAAGTCTTTGTCATCTAATTCTTTAGATAGAATTTTAGGAGGTAGAATTTGTTCCTAATTGATCTTTGACCAAAAAATCTGCGTCTTTGACCAAAAAATCTTCATATTCTATTAGTTCTACCAAGTCATCAAAACAAGTTCCATTCCTATGTCCTTCTCCGCAAAAGTCACACCTAAGAGGTTGCATCTGAGGGATTTGAGGGTGATGTTTTAAAAATGTATCTCTCATGATTTGCCCCTCAATCATGTGACATATACTAGATATAAGACAAGTATCACACTCTTCGTATAACTGTAGTAGAATATCATCATTATAATCTTCCATGCTCTACAGCGGATAGTTATCACAAACAAATGAGAGACAAACCACTAGCACATGACATTAGCAAGCTCAAGAAATAAAAATGGAAAATAAAAGAAAAACAATTTTTTTTTCAAAATTAAAAATAAAATAAAAGCAAAATTTTTATTGCAAATCAAAAAATTTCAATTAAGTAAATAAATTAAATTCAATAGTGATATGACAATCCCCGGCAACGACGCCAAAAACTTGATAGCGTTTCAGCAAGTGTACTGAATTGTTGCAAGTAATAATAAAACAGTAGTACCGAGTGTCGAACTCAAGGATTGCGTTTTACTAGTGAATTATATTTGATTACTAAGTTGAACACAATTTTTTTGAATTGATTGAAATAATATTTAAAATTAACAACAGTAATAAAATTGATCCTTTATAATGAGAAAAATGTCAGGGATGAGTTTCACTTCGAATCCAACCTTGGTGTCTAATTTGATCCTAGTTACTGAATTCCTTTATTGAATTATTACCGAATTCTCGTTATTATTCTTGCCCTAATGTCTTAATGACAGAACATTTAATTCCAAAGTAACCCCTAATTCCTTAGTGAATTTAAGATTAGAATTACGTCTTACCGTACAAGAATTCTCTTGTTAAACTATTGCCTTTGCAACTAATTTAATTGGTTTCATGACCTGCATCTATCCCTAGACTATAAATTCATGAATTTCTCATCTCAAGCATTCGTAAAGTCCACTTCCGTTTCAAAATACGAATTGTAGAACATTTTAATGTTGATCAAGCAATAAAAAAGCATTAAGCACAGATATGAGAAAAATAATTCAATAAACTCATTCATATAACTAGTTACTCCTGACAGAGATAGAAAGATAGAGATTAGAGAGGAATTACAAGAAAGATTCATGAATGATTCTTGACAAAATTGCTCCAATGGTGTTAGCAACGGTCGTCTTTGAGTTTCTCTGCCTGGGCACAAGTCTCCCAACTTCCCAATACTCAAAAAAATACCTAAAAAGTGAGAAAAACGAGTTTTAAAGTACTCTTATGCACGTCATGCACTTCAGACGCGCTCCAGGCGCACAACAGCAGTGGCATCAACGCAAAATGCGCTTCAGGCGCGATTCAGACGCGCTCCGGGTCCGGGCGCGCTTCAAGCGTATATCTTCTTCCTAGTGTTTAGTGCATGTTTCTCCTATTTGGAGTCCAAATTGGGTTTTGGTGTCTTCATGAAAGTTGTAGGTATGAATCTTAGCTTTCATTTGCACTTGGTTTGACTTCAATTGGACATCCAAAACACCAGATATGGCTGAAATACTCCACTTAGGTCCTGTTGATTTCTCACCAAAATTTAGCACTACACTAAAACAAAGAAACAACGCAAAACTATGAAAAATATCTACTTAATCAAGGAAATAAGAACATAAATGTTTCATTAAATCAAGGAACTAAAATCGAAAAAATATATGAAATAACTCCTTTAATTATTTATTGAATAAAAGAAAAATAAGACTAAAAATAATGAAAACTATGCATATGATGAAGAGTCATCAATCTTCACCAACTATATCACTTCACCTCTCTCTGTCGAAAATTTGAATGTATCAAATTATGATAGTTAGGCCGCCGACATCAAAGTATGGATGCTTGGTAAAGGTTACGAGGACCATCTCGCTCAAAAGCCTGAAAAGGTGGGTATGACTAAAACACCAAAATAGAAACAGATAGATGCTCAGTTGTGTAGTGTCATTAAGTCTACACTTCATCCAGATGTTAAACCGATTTCCTGTCCATATCTCACGTGCGAATCCGTTTGGAGTCAAGCAAAGGCACTCTATACTAACAACACTCAACGTCTCTTTGGAGTTTGTCTCCGCTTGTTGAATATCATTACTCCGAGGACAATAGATGGCTTTATTTCTTCATATCTAGGCACTGTTCATAGTGCACTTCATGATTTTAATGAGCTTCTCCTCCTACTGCAAGTAATCCAATTGAACGGAAGAACGAGCTGGATCAACGCAGCACTCTATGGCCTACCCCAGGAGTACTATGCAACTCGTGATCAAATTATGGGGTCTATTACGGTTCCGAATATGTCTACTAGCTCAGCAAAACATCCAGTTGAGCATTCTATTATTTCAGCTCCGGGTGATACTGCTGCCCTTGCATCTCAGGGACATAATCAAAATCGCTCTCGTGGAGGAGCATCCAAATCTAAGCTTCGTCCCAAATGTGAGCATTGTAATCGGCTTGGACATACTATTGATCGCTGTTGGAAGTTGCATGGTAAGCCTCCGCCTTCGATAAATGCAACTTAGCTTGATCCTTTTGCCACTATTCAGACTACACCATCTCCACAAGGCTCCCCGGAAAATCATGAAGATTTCCTTCGATGGGTTTAGAGTCATCGAAACTCTAGTTCTCCTGCTTCGGTTGCACACACTGGCAACTCATATGTTTACCTCTCTCACTCATCTTCTCTTGGCCTTTGGGTTCTTGATTCTAGTGCGTTTGATCATGTCACTGGTAATAAATGTCTCTTTTCTTCACTTTCTACTTCTGGTTTTTTACCTACTATAACTTCTGCAAATGGCACTCAAACCTGGTCTTAAGGAGTTGGCACTGTGCAAATTCTCCCTTCCATTTCAGTTGCATCTTTTCTCTATGTATCTGGATGCCCTTTTAATTTACTTTCAGTTAGACGATTGACTCGGTCCCATGACTGTTGTAACGTCCCAGATTTTTTTGATCCAAACCGTTACTTGAAAACATATTGTTTAGAAAGATTTACGATAATTTTTTTTTTCTAACTACCTGACTGCAAATAATTAGTAACAACCACGTTTATTTAATTTATTAAGAAAATGTTTATTCAAGACTATAACAAGAAAAACAATAATTCCTAACGGAATGGAATCCACTTCCGTATTTCTAGAATCCTAGTGCATTTTAAAAGTTGGTGACAAAAGATTAAAAGTAAATATTGCGACAATCCTATCATTACGAAACTGTATTGAAAACCCATTTTTATCCCCCGTTCGCCGCACATTAATACTCATCAACTACTCTTGAATCTCCTCGAACTCATTAGTACCTAAAATGTTGTTGTAAGGGTCAATTTTATCCATCATCCACATCAAACCAAAGTTAAACATATAGAAGAATAACACAAAATATATAAGAGTAAAAACTTCCAATTTAAAAGAAAAATACACAAACCAATAAATTGCATAACAAAAATATATACATGATGCATGCTCCTAAAACTATATGATCCGGATATACCTGCCACTAAGGCAACTTCCACACAGAAAAATCACCCATACCAATGGGGATAACCTGCCACTAAGGCAACTTCCACACAGATCACCCATACCAATGGGGAAAAACCTGCCACTAAGGCAACTTCCACGAAGATGCATATGCCATGACATGATATGATGATATATTATCAAAGAGATATACTTCCACAAAACCCACTAAGAATCATGTCATAACATTCAAATCACTTTTCAAAATCATCATCTTATTCACATATCACTAAGATCACATATCCATAACAAATAATCATGAAAATCATCACTTTCACCACATACACACAAAACTCAAGATTTGGTATCATACACACCATAAAGATTAACACGTTAACATATATAACAACAAGATTTAACTCCAACTCATACATCATCATAAAACTTTGTCACATATAACATACAAATTCCACTATTCTTTCACATTCATTATAAAAATTAAAACTTTATTACATATAACATAGAATTCATACTTTACTTCATATTCACCATACAAATCAAAACTTCATCACATATAACATAAAAATTCATACTTTACTTCTTAAAAATCATATATATAATAACTTAACACAAAGGATTGGAGTTTCGTTATTTTAATTCATTAGTCTACATATTATTCCTTTCAAAAGTAAGCAATCACAATTATTTATTTCATGCCATCCAACCAACGGTCTAACCATAATTTGTGTGGGGAAAAGCCCTTACCTTGGCCGCTTTCCTTCCTAGTACAAATCTCTAAGCCCCATGAAGTTGTTCACAAGGAAAAAGAAGTTCCAAGCTTTGATGCACGAAGAAGGGGAGGTGATGGTGATGGTGGCTAGAATTTTGGTATTCTTGTAAAGGGTTTGTGAAATAGGGTTTGTGATTGTGGCTAGGGTTTCAGTATTCCTTTCTATTTAAAGTGAATATTATTGGGTAGATAGTGTTGGGCCTGAATAAGGAATAGAAGGGAGAAAATATTATTATAATTATTATTATTATTATTATTATTATTATTATTATTATTATTATTATTATTATTATTATTATTATTATTATTATTATTAGTTTACCTTCATCAAAACAAGGCATAAACTCCCAGCCCAACTTCTACTCATTCAAATGGATCATGTGATACCAAGCCACAACCCTTAGCCCAAATTCTTCTTGTCTTAGAAATAAAAATACATCTACTAAATAATTCTTACTAACAACTTTACTACAATAAGGCAAACGAGGCGAATAATTACCACACCTAATTTAATATTGGAAAAATATATATTTATAGATCCAAATTATTTTAATTAATAATTTTAGAGGATGTTACAACTGTATTATTACTTTCACTAATGATAATGTTACCTTGTAGGATCGGAGTTCGGGATGGAAGATTGGTGTCGGATGTGAGTCTCAAGACGTGTTCTGCCATAGAGTCCCATTATACTATCCATGCTCAACTAGGACACCCAAGTCTTACCAAACTCCAAAAACTGGTGTCTAGTTTGTCTAAGTTGTCTACTTTACATTGTGAGTCGTGTCAGTTAGGGAAACACACACGAAGTAATTTTCCTGATCGAGTCAATAAAAGAGTATCATCTCCCTTTGCTTTAGTTCACTCTGACGTTTGGGGTCCCTCTCATACTGTGTCTACTTTAGAGTCTAAGTATTTTGTTACTTTTATTGATGATTACTCTCGTTGTACGTGGTTATTTTTATTGAAAAATAAAGCTGAACTGTTTCCCATTTTTGAGCAATTTTATCAAGAAATTAAAACTCAATTTGGAGTTTCTAGTCGTACCTTAAGAAGTGATAATGCTCAGAAATATTTGTCCCATCAATTTCAAAATTTTATGGCTTGCAATGGTATTCTACACCAAATATCATGTCCTCAAACACCCCAGCAAAACGGGGTAGCCGAACGCAAAAATCGACATCTCATTGAAACCACACGAACCTTACTTATCCATGGCAATGTTCCATTTCGTTTTGGGAGGGATGTAGTCATAACGACATGCTACCTTATCAATCGCATGCCGTCTTCTGTCCTTGATGGCAATATCCCTCATTCGGTCCTCTTTCCCCATACCCCTCTTCACCCACAACCACCTCATGTCTTTGGGTCCACGTGTTTTGTCCATAATTTATCTCCTGGTTTGGACAAATTGTCAGCTTGATCACTCAAGTGTGTCTTTCTCGGTTATCATCGGTCCCAAAAGGGCTATTGTTATTATTCTCCTACACTACATCACTACGTTACATCAGTCGATGTTACATTTTTCGAGTCTGTACCATAATTTAAATCTACCCATATAGTTACTGAGCCCCATCAGGACATTAATCCCGAACCTCCTCAGGTAGTTATCCCTATTCCACCCACTCTTATTCCCATCGAACCTGTCGAGTCTGCCCCCCAACCTCCACGACCACTACAAACACATCAGTGTCGTCACCTACCCTCTATTGTGCATGTTCTTGTTCCCATTACAGACTCTCCTCTGACGCCACCTCCGGATCCGGCCCTACCACCTGAGCATGACCTTCCCATTACTCTTCATAAGGATATTCGCACAACCCATAATCCATCTCCTCATTATATTGATTTGTGTTATCATCGTCTTTCTCCTTTGCATTACACTTGCTTGTCCTCTTTATCTTCTGTTTCTATTCTGAAAACTACAGGTGAAGCATTATCCCACCATGAGTAGAGGCAGGCAATGCTTGATGAGACGTGTGCTCTACAAAGCAGTGGTACTTGGGAACTGGTTCCTTTACCTCATGGACAGTCTTTAGTCGAGTGTCATTGGCTTTATACAGTGAAGGTTGGCCCTGATGGTAAGATTGATCGATTTAAGGGTCGTTTGGTAGCCAAGGGATATACTTAGATTTTTGGGTTGGATTACAACGATATCTTCTCACCTGTTGTCAAAATGGTGTTTGACTGTTTTTCTCCATTGCAGCAATTCAATATTGGCCTCTCCATCAACTTGACAATAAAAATGTTTTTTGCACGGTGATCTTGAAGAGGAAGTTTATATGGAGCACCAACCATGGTTTGTCGGCTACACAGGTCTCTTTGTGGTCTTAAAAAGTCTCCTAGAGCTTGGTTTGGCAGATTCAGCTCGGTAGTACAGGAGTTTGGTATGATTCATAGTGAAGCCGATCACTCTGTATTTTATCGTCACTCAGCCCAAGGGTGCATCTATCTTATGGTTTATGTGGATGACATTGTTATAACTATTGAGACAAAATCTCAATTTAATGTTTTGATGAAAACAAACAAAAAGTTAAATAAGAATTATAATTATGATTCTATGTGTTTTGGTATTTAACTTGTGGATTTAAGTGTGTTAAAACAAGATAGGTACCAAGAAATTCAAAACAGATCTCATTAAAATCAAGAAAGCAAAAACAGCAAAACGAAGATCGATCCTGCCATACGTCTGTAAAATAAAGATCGATCTTCACTTCCATCAGAATCAAGAATGATCAGTTTTGTGTAAAAGATTGCATCCTAGAAGCTTTATTCATCTTATATCTTCATCAAGAATAAGCAAGGATAAATCTAAAACAGAATGAGTCCAGAATTCTAAGAATCAATACATGCCTCATGAAGAAATATAAAAGCAAGATCATTCTTCATTTGGAACAAATGCAAGTATAAAGGTACAAGATGTAAAGTACACTACAGTTGTACTTTCAAATCGAAGTCTGCACACTAACTTAAACTAAACTGAGGAACGATCTTGGATGGTAAGAATGATCTTGGATTCAGCTTGTTCACTCTTGCTTTTGGTCTATTTCATTCTACCTACTTTCTTATGACAGATGGCCTCATTTCAACGGATATATGAGCTGTCCTAACCTCTCTTGAAGCCTATAAATACAACATCAAGATGAAGAACAAATCACAACTCAAAGTGCCAAGCAAAGCATCAATCATTCAATCATATTCGAGTTCTCTCAATATCACTCTCTAGCTTGCAGCTGTATTCTTTGTGTTGTGTTAAAATTAGTGACAAATAAGTTCTAACTTATAGAATCTAAGTTGTGTGACAACCAAGAACAATCTTGCCTTGAGCACTTAGTGGAAAATCTCACGGTTGTGAGGACTGGACGTAACCCGGGTTGGGTGAACCAGGATACATGTTTGAGTGATCTCTCTATCTCTATCTCTATTTGTTACATGTAATACAATCAGTTTTTATATTGATAAAATTGATATTGCTGTTTTTCCACTAACCAAGATCGTTCTTCGTTATAACCAAGATCAATCTTGAGTAAAACTTTTAGTTTCAAACAGGAATTTTTTTAAAAGGGGAAATTATAATTCAAACCCCCTTCCTTATAATTGACATTGTTACTTCAATTGGCATCAGGGCTTGGTTTCTAAAGTTGAACACCTAACAAGTGTTAGAGTAAAAGATCTAGAAGAAAAATGTCAAAAGATATGTACATTGCTGAAGGAGGGTCATCATACAGACCACCTTACTTTGATAACACAGACTACTACTTCTGGAAAAGCAAAATGTAGTTGCTTCTGAAATCTCAAGATACAAGAATGTGGCACATCATTACAGATGGAGATTTCATTACAGCAGAAGAAAAATCTAAGGTACTTCTAAACTCAAAAGCTCAATTATTTTTATCTTGTGCTTTAAGCAGGGAAGAAAGCGAAAGAGTTGATAAATGCAAAACTGCTAAAGAAGTATGGAACACATTACAAACTCATGATGAAGGAACAAGCCATGTGAAAGAAACAAGGATTGATATAGGCATAAGAAAGTTTGAACTCTTTGAAATGAATCAAGGAGAAACCATTGATGAGATGTATTCAAGATTCACAACCATTGTAAATGAAATGCGCTCCTTAGGGAAAGCATACTCAGTACAAGACAGAGTCATAAAGATCATGAGATGTCTTCCAATAATATGGAGATCAATGGTGACAGCCATAAGCAAGGCCAAGAATCTTGACGTACTCGGACTGGAGGAACTGATTGGAACATTACAAGCACATGAAATGCTGCTACAAGAAGACAGACCAATCAAAAGGGGCAAAGCAATAGCTTTGAAAGCATCTCAAGAAAGTCCGCCATTACAAACAGATGAGGACTTAGAAGAAATCGAACAAGAAGATGTTGATGAAGAAATAATTCGTCTTACAAGAAAGATACAGAGAATGATGAGACGAAGGGATCAAATCAAAAAGGGATTTTCATATAAAAAGGAAAACTTCAAAATAGAGGGAGTCAAAAGTCAAATCACATGTTTTGGATGCAACAAACAAGGGCATTACAAAACTGAATGTCCATTAAACAAAAAGGTGCCAAAGAAGTTTCCCTTCAAGAAGAAACAGATGAACCTGAAGAGGCAAACCTATGTTTGATGGCAAACATTGAAGATACAGAGGTAACAAATTCTGAACCATATCTTGTATGTAAACAAATGGAAACTGAATTTGATAATTTGCTCAATGATTCAAACTTTCTCATTAAAAAATGTAGTTCCTTTAACGAAAACTTTCATAAGGAAAAAGAAGAGAAAAAGAAAGTTCAGGCTATGAATGATAAACTTAAAGAGATCATTCAGAATCTGAAAGAGTCTCAACTCAAAAATTTTGAATCTGAAAATTTTGAAAGTCAAGAACGATCTTCACCTCAAACGGAGAATGATCTTCTCAAGGCTGAAGTTGAAATTCTTAAAAATGAATTAAAAAACTTCATTAAAGCTACTGAGACTTTTCAGAAAATCATGGGATCTCTAGTGGGAATATTTGATAAAGCTCGACTTGGTTTTGATAAAACTCCAAAAATGAAAATATATGAAAACTTTTTTGTTCCGAAAAGAAAAGAGGATAAATGCAAAACCAAATGCTCATATTGTAAGAAACTTGGACATATGGAATATGCTTGCTACTTTAAGAAAAGAGATGAAAATGTTAAAAGCAAAAGGTTTTTTAAAAGTGAAGATCGTTCTGCAAATAAAGCTAAACTAGTTTTGAAAAATATGCAAAACGAAGAACGATCTTTAGGTTGTTCTCTAACGAAGAACGATCTTCAAGTTGTTCTCAAAACGAAGAACGTTCTGGAACAAAAGCAGAACTTTCTCCAGAAAGTCTGAAAAAAGTAGGCCGATCTGGAACTTCTTCAAAATCAAGATTAAAACCCCTTAAAACCCAGATTTCGAAATCAATTCCAAGATCAACAATTAAATGCTCCTACTGTCTCAAAATTGGAAATCATTCATCAACTTGCTATTTGAAAAAGAGATCAAGTTTTAAAAAGTCTTCTAAAAGAAGATATACTAATCATCAAGGACCCAAACAAATATGGGTAGCAAAGTCATTACTAACTTATGATGTAGGAACATCATCCAACAATCAAGAAAGAACATTGACACATGGACAAGGCATGCTCAATACACATGAATGGAAAAGTATGGTGCCTCCTCTCTTTACAAAAATTTGGAGTGTCTATAACCTTTGGAAACATTAAAAAGGTACATGTATCATCTTATATTTGCTTCCGTATATGCGCTCACTCTCTCTAAGTTTTTTTTTAAAAAAAAATGGATCTATCTTTTTCTAGTAAGCATGATCTTGTTCACATTCATCTGATCTTACTTGTGTTTTGGGATTTTGAAGGATATCAATTTCAAAATATTTAGGGGGAGTTTTTTAGAAAATGTTATGTTTCTTCAAACTGGAGTTTACTCATTGTTTTCTATGTGTAGCATACATCTCCTTTCAATTTGTAGAGAGCAGCACAATGACACTAATATGTGATAATCATGCTACATTGCACATTGCCTCAAATCCTGTTTTTCATGAGAGGACCAAGCATATTCAGATAAACTGTCATTTTGTTAGAGAAAAGATCGAATTGGGTGACTTCATCACTAGCTTTGTCAATTCCAATGATCAGTTGGCAGATGTTTTTACAAAGTCATTACGAGGTCCTAGAATTAGTTATATATGTAACAAGTTGGGTGCATTTGATTTATATGCTCCAGCTTGAGGGGGAGTGTTAAAATATTATATTAGAATGTAAATAATTAGATTAGATGGGTTGTAAGTGTTATGGCCCGTTAGTATTACTGTCTATTTGTATTCAACATGTCTCTCAATACTCTTCGTATATAATGATCGTATGTTCTCAATACTCTTCGTATATAATGATTGTATTCACTTCTTGTTTTTCCAAATCTGATAAATTTATTTTGTAAATATTGTTTTTCCTCTAACAAATAAAAAGTATAGATCCATTTGGTTGACTAATTAGCTCACATGACTTTGATTGAAGACAACATCATAACCACTATTAATTAATTGACTTATGTGTAGAAATTTATTCATTAGTCCTTTTACTAGTAGAACATTTTTAATAGAAGGAAGGGAATCGTTACCTACTGTGCCACACCCTATGATCTTACCCTTCTAATTTCCCCCAAATCCTACAAATTCTGCTTCTTTGAGGGTCAAGTTTTGGAACATAGACTTTTCTCCCATCATGTGTCATGAGCATCCATTGTCTAGGTACCAGGACTGGTGTTTCAAGTTTGTTAATAACGATACTTTCTAGATAGATTATTTTGTTCTTAGGATCTCACATTTGATTGGGTCCTAGTTTCTTACTTCTTAATGGTATCTTGTCTTTCCATTATTTCAACACAGGACAAGTTTTCTTATCATGACCATTCTTTAAGTTAAAATTTGGAGTTTCCTATGGATCCTTAAAGCCAGTGCCTTTTTTATTGTTTCTGCTAACACCATAGATCATGGCAGCTTGTTTGCTTCTCCCTATGCCATTCGTTAGAAATTCTTGAAAGGCCTTTTCATACATAGCAAAATTACATACACTTACTTCTGAGGTTTTTGAGATATTATCTTTATGAGTTGGTTTGTCCTTTTGTATGTTTTCAAAATATTTTTCAAGGGAATTATAGTTATTTGATAAGAAGGAATGAGTTTTTATAAGGTTTTTTAATTTTGAGGAGACATTGTGATTCTTTTTCAAAAAATCATTTAACATAATTATATGTCCTTTGCAAGATAGATTAGATAATACCTCAATTATCTCATCAACAGATTCATTGTTAGAGTTAGAAAAAACATCTTCCATCAGATTCATGTTTGAATGTTCTTCATATTTGTCAGTGTCATCCAAGGTAGAAATTAGACTCATATTTTGTCCGCTTTTTTATATAGTTATTTATCTATTTATTTATTTTTACTTTTTATTAAAAAAAAAGAAATAATAATAATAATAATAATAATAATAATAATAATAATAAATGTATATATAAATGTGAAGAAATATAAAAATAAAATTAAATAATTAAGGCTATAAACTTTAGACAATCATAGGTGTTCCTAGTTCTAGTTTGCCTCTTACTCCTGTTCACACTCTCTTCGAAAAAATAAAAAATAAATAAAGGTACATAATTGAATGAAAAGAAACAGAAAAGAAATGGATTGATGGTCATAAAAATTGGTATAATGATGATCAATTGAATGAAAAAAAAATAACGAAAAGAAATGGATTGATGGTCATAAAAATCGGTATAATTATAATCAATGTAATGAAAGGAAACCGAAAAGAAAGAGATTAATAGTAATAAAATGGTGATCAATTGGCAATTATTCTCTTGTCTTTTGTAACCTACACCCGAAAAGCCTATAAATAATCGATAGTAAGAGTAGAAGAAGGAAGGACTATTGAGAGCACCAAAAAAAAAAAGAGAGAATAATAGGCTTAAGAGGAGCATAGAATTTGGTATTGGGAAAATCAGTCCAGCAAAAAAACCAATTCAGTAGTAAGGTATCACTTTCTTATTGTTTCTTTGATTTCCTTCTTATTAGTCTTTGTATTGCATCCTTTTAAAAAATGTTCTTTTATCCTTCTCTTTTTCTGTTTATGCAAAATAAACTCATATGTTAAGTTTTCATTTTCTAAAGTTGTCTATTGTTTTCTTTGCAACACAAAATACTAAAAAAAAATATAACTAATCGATGTTTATAAACCAATCACCACGAAAACAAATTTCACCCTATTGTAATATAACAGAAAACTCATATCACGATTTTATCAAATAACAAAAAAGAATGATAACAACGAATAAATAGTTTTTCCTTTAAGATTAGAATTAATTGTCGCTGCCGCCGGATGAAATTCATCCTCGCTCGCCATGCCACATCACTCATCCCCAATTGTTGGTGGCCTTTGTGTCGCGACAGATCCAACAACGCACGAGCAAATCCTTTAACAGGCTGCTTTACTATTGCGTCCATCTGTTTTGTTCACATCTCACCTTTTTTTCGTTATTATTATTATTATTACATTTTTATTTTTAGATACATATATAATAATTATTATAATAAAAAATAATTAAAATAGAGTAATAATAAAAATCGGACAACACATAAATATTTTCTACCCAAGAACTACGTGTGTTTTGATTTCCCTATTGATTTCCCTATTTCCTTCTTTTAATAATGTAAATAATTTATTTTCTGTTTTTTTAAAATCTTTTAGGGGATAAAATAAATAATTAAATAAATAAATAATTTGTATACAATTTATTATAGGGTAGCCGTTTTAATGGACGATGTGGGTAATATTACTTTCCCTATTCGTAATTGACTCCTGAATTCGTTCTTTTGGTTCAAGAATTTTATTTTAGGTTTTATCAAATTTTCTCTTTTAAAAAAATAAAATTGGTGGCGATTCCTTTTTCGCGGACAAACGGGATGCGACAACTGGCGACTCCGTTGGGGATTTTTGAGAGTCAAGGCCAATCTAATTAAGTGTATATAATTATTTCTTATTTATTGTTTTATTTATATTACCCCTATTGTTTTATTTGTTTTGTTATATTGTGAATATAATTATATGTGCATCTTGTTAATTTATTTTCATTGTGATGATTTTTTTATTTTACTTTATTTATTTTTCTATACACTACTCTAACACGATTCACACACTTATGAGTGAGCTCTATACCCAAGCTGAGTGCAACCTAAGATATGTTAGAGACTGTGTAATGATAATCTTCTGGATGTACATCCTGTTTGGTTGTCATGAAAGTCTCACCTAGAGTTGACATTTTCTATAATATTGTCATTTTAATAGTTTACCTATTAATTGGTTTAATATTTTAGAATTGAGTTGTGTGCTCTAGGAACCAATTTAGAACTATAGAGCTACCCATAGTAAAGGTTCACATGAAAAAAAAACATAAAAAGAAAAGAATCGTGTAAATCTCATGTACATACGAAAAACCTACCTTATGTCATGTTCACTTTTACCTTCTACTATACCCAAGTTTTTTTTTCACTCTCCTCATCGTCATTTTTTTTGCATCATATTCTTCGTCATGGTAACTTTTGAAAAAAAAGTCATTATCATATCATCATCAAAACCATAAAAATTAAGGCGTGTTGTGAATAACTTTAACCACAGGAAACATGGGATCAAATGGTGGCTCAAACATTACTCCATTAAGAAAGACCTTGCCATCGAGAGTTCTCAAATCAGATGTAAGCAACCTTAAAAATCTTGATCGGAAGTTGAAAAAAGTACAACGTGTAATCTTTATGGGCAAATTTGGCAAAATTTTAGATTTACTTGAAGTTAATTTGCAAGTGGATGCCCTTACAGCATTGGTCCAAATCTATGACCCTCATTTCAGGTGTCTCACCTTTAAGGACTTTCAGTTGGCCCCAACGTCGGAGGAGTTCGAACGAATAATGAGATATCCGATGAAGGGGAGCAAACCTTACTAGTACATGGAACACTACCCCTCACTGAAAACAATTGCTGAAACACTTGATAGCCCTATAAAGGAAATAGAAGACAATAGAACCAACAAAGATAATTTGATCGAATTCCCAATAAAATATCTTAAAGAGAAAGTAGTAAACTTAGCGAGAGATGGAAACTAGGACACTTTCATGGATGTACTCGCCTTAATTATATATGGAATTGTTTTATTTTCAAGTGTTAAGGACTTTGTGGATTTTATGGCGATATACGTCTTTTTGGCCTACAAGCATAGAGGGGAGAACCCAGTACCGACAGTTCTGGCTGACATTTACTGCACGCTCGACTTCCGTCATGAGAAAGAGGGGGCCTAATCCATTGTTGCTCGCCAATACTATATCTTTGGTTTGTCAAACATATTTTCCAAGACATACATCAATTAAGAACTAAAGGCAAAAAGGAACGGGCCAACATTCTAGCAAATCTCAACGAAATAACGGTCCAGTGGTACTCCCTATGTGGCATTGAGACAACTGGGTTATCCTATGACGAAACCTCCGATGATGGATGTAACCAAATCTTTGGTCATTCGTGGACGAGATGTTTATGATGCTAGCATGCTGAGAAGAATACGTAAGTCTTGGGGAGATATCGTTAGAAGAGGTCAATAATTAGGGTCTAGAAGTTGTGGTATAGGAGAGAAATATCATAATTGGGTGAAAAAGAGGGCATTAGAGATCAAGTTGCCTTTTCACACCAACACAGTTGCCCCAGAAGTAGTAACATCATAATCCTTTTCAGTACTGAAGATTTAGAGGCTGACTTAGCTCTAAAAGGACAAGAAATTGAAAATTTACAACAAGAATTGGAGAGAGCTCACCAGGCTTATAGATATATGGAGTATAAGAATACCCAACAATCCCTTATCCGTGAGAAAGTACATAAAAGAGCAAGAGAGGAAGAAGAAAGCAAGGATAGAACTCGGATCTATTTGTGGGGTGCGAATGAAGAGTTGAGACTAAGACGTCAGGAAAGGGATGATGCAGTGATTGAAGGTCTCAGGCTTAAAGAGTTACTAAAGAAATTTGAGGAAAAACATGAAGACATCCGTCGACAAGAAGCAAATCTAAAGCAACAAATAGAGAGGGTAAAAGCGGAATCTGAAAGCAAGATCATGGTAGAACTTGCAAGAAAAGAAGACGAGATGCATACACAAAAAAAAAATTATCGAGAGACTTGTTCAAGAAGGAATGTTTTGGATGGACCGCTTCTCCAAACTAGTTTATTTAACCAATTCTGCTATCGGAGATATTCCACCGTTATTAAGAGATGCTGACGGGATGGTTAATCCTCTCTCTACCCCTCAAGAGATCTCCATTTTTATTGAACATTGTAAAAGTTTAATTGAGCAAATGAAAAAAATGATTGCTCATTAAATTTTCAAATTTCGTGTTTATGTTACTACTTTTGTTTTTGTTAAGTTTTGTTTGTTTTCTCATTCGTAGTAAAACTTGTATTTTGTTTTTTTCTCAATGAATTAAATTTGGCTCCACTTTTGATCCCATGGTTCTCTATTTATTATTGGTTAAGATATTTACAAACAAGCAATAAATAGGTCTTTAACATTCATGCGTCATTACATTTTCATACATCACGTTGCATACTCATGCCATATTCTTTCACAAAAAATAACACAACAAATAAAAAAATTGGTGCTATGACACCGTTATCGGACACGATCCCAGTCAAAAATCATGGATGAGCTAGAGCAAACAGAAATAAGAGAAGACGTGAACCAACTCAAAGGGCAAATGACCAGGATCTTGGAGATTCTATAAGCACTTGGAAATAGAAATGATGGGAATCCTTTGGTAGACAAGGGGATGACCCAAAACACTCTTGTTCACCAAACGGGTGTCGCTCCACACCTTCACACAAATTATCAAGAAGGGAAGGCACAACAATTTCCACCTTATGCTCTGTCGCCAGGTTATACCCCACCCATAGGCACTCATTTCCCCAACAACAATCTGTTGGTCGTTGCTACAAATCCACAACATAGTACTGGCGAGTTCCCTAAAGTGCAACCTTCACCCCTTACTTCGGGCTTTCCTAGCTCTTCGTCGCAAGGAAAAGCTACTGAAGCTACGCCAGTGATGTTCAACATACATCATGAACCTCGACCGCTCGAGAGCAATCAATCCCAAGAAAAACGGCAAGCCTTGGAAGAACTCTTGAGAGTTATCGAAGGGGGAAACAATTATGGATTTAATGAATCAGACTTATGCCTCGTTTCTGATGTTATAATACCTCCAAAATTCAAGTTGCCTGAATTCGACAAATACAAGGGAACTACATGCCCCAAGAACCATCTTATTATGTATTGTTGAAAAATGGGTTTTTGGGCCCATGATGAAAAACTGCTAATCCACTTCTTTCAAGACAGTTTGACAGGAGCTTCCCTGAGTTGGTATATGCACATTGAGCGAGCTCATATCGGCTCTTGGAAAGATTTGGTGGATGCCTTTTTGAAACAATACAAATATAATCTTGACATGGCTCCTGATAGAATGCAGCTGCAAAATATGACAAAACGAGACAATGAAACATTCAAGGAATATGCCCAACGATGGAGAGAGCTAGCTTCCTAGGTTGAACCCCCTTATCAGAAAAAGAAATGGTGACCATGTTCATAAACACTCTTCAACCTCCGTTTTATGATAAAATGATAGGAAGCGTCTTATCAAATTTTTCAGATCTCGTCATCATAGGTGAAAGAGTAGAAATGGGATTGGAAAGTGGAAATATTTCTTCCGGCTATCCCGGATTAAATAACATAAAGAAGTCGCCCGTAGGTGCGAATAAGAAAAATGAGGGAGAAAGCCATTTTGTGGCGTCAAATCCAACTGATCCTTCTTTTGTGCATCGCCCCTACACCACTACAACCTCACAATCCTCAACTACCCTAAGTCAAAACTTACAAGGGAAAATCGGAGAAGAAACCATCGTGGGAGGAAGTTCGTACATTTTGACCCAATCCCTATGACTTATGCATAATTATTACCGATCTGGTTAGCAGTTCTATGGTTGCACTATGTCAAGGGAAACCTATAGAACCGCCCTACTCCAAAGGATATAACTCGAACGCCGCATGTGATTACCACTCTTGGGCTGTAGGACACTCTACTAAAAATTGCCTTGCTTTAAAATTTAAGGTGCACGATTTGCTTAAAGCTGGATGGTTGAATTTCAAAGAAAACGAGCTTAGCGTGAAAAACAATCCCCTACAAGTCCATGGTGGACCAATAGTGAATGTTATCGAAGAAAATCACCAATTGATAAGGGAGGTCGAGAGAATTAAGACCTCGATGGGACTAATTTTCTCTAAGTTATGCAAATTTGGGTTAATCTGAGGAAACGCCGATGGGAAAGCAAGATGAAATTTCCACCTCAATGAAGATCATTCAGTGGAAGAATGCAATGAGTTCAATAAAGAACTTCAAAAATTGATAAACACATGCATCGTTCAAATAGGTCGTTGGGAAAAGGATGATGATATGATTGCAACCCAATCAGAAGAAAAACTTGGCATAACCATCCCAAAGCCATTAGTCATTCACTTCACTAAGGAGGAAGCTATGAATGCCCCAGTGATCTGAGGACCTTAATAGTTCGAATACCAAGCCCTTTTCCATATAAAGACAATAAAGCGGTACCTTGGAACTATAATGTAGAGGTACATCTGGTTGAACAAAAGAATGAAGATGTTTCTAGCTCAAAAACCACCGCTGTCACGAACGTTCCAAGGATAGGACAGATGACTAGAAGTGGTCGGATATACAAAGATAGTGGGAAAAATAAAGTAATTGTAACAGAAGAAGTTGAAAAGGAGAAAGTAGAAAATGAGAAAGAGGTTTCTAATGATGAAGCTCGTGAGTTTCTCAAAAAAATCATCCAACAGAGTGAATACAAAATAGTCGACCAGCTCGACTATACTCCTGCAAGGATTTCATTGTTATCCCTACTAATGAATTTTGAGTCCCGTCGGATTCTATTGATGAAAATACTAAATGAGGCCCATTCACTCAAGACATCACCTTGGACAAATCTGGAGCCAACAACCAACTAACCTTCACAGATGATGAGATGTCGACCTAAGGGAGAGGGCATAATAAAGCACTACACATATCAGTAATGTGTCTCGACCATATAATATTGAGAGTCCTTATTGACAATGGCTCCTCGTTGAATGTCATATCAAAACCGACATTAGCAAAACTACCTTGTGATGGTACATATATGAGACCAAGCCCCTTGGTTGTTAGAGCTTTTGATGGGAGTCGTAGAGAAGTAATGGGAGAAATCGAACTCCTAGTTCAAATAGGCCAGGTCACATTTGAAATCAAGTTTCACAGGATGGACATTGTACCCGCCTATAGTTGCTTCTTGGGAAGGCCATGGATCCATTCTGCCGGTGTAGTACCATCAACCTTACATCAAAAGCTAAAGTATATGGTAAATGACCAATTGGTAATCATGTCAGGAGAAGAAGACTTGTTGGTGAGTAAGTTGTCCACCACACCTTATGTTGAGACGACTGAAGAAACTCTAGAGACCGCTTTCCAAACACTAGAAATCATGGACACCGCTTACGTCGAGACGACACCTATAGAACCACACATTTCAAACACTGCTATTATGGTGGCTAAGTTCATATTGAGTAGAGGACAACATCCATGGCACGGGTTGGGGAAGGATGAAGAATGGCTCAAAGAACTGGTGGAACTTCCTGAGAATAGGGATAAGTGGGGTTTAGGCTACAAACCCACAAAGGCTGACAAACGAAGATTGGTCAATGAAAAAAAAAAGAGATTAGCTCGGATCGAGAATCGAGAGCCTAGAACACTACAAGAAAACACTCATTTTGTGGCCAACTTATAAAATATTTTGTGGCTTAAAAAATCCCTCACAAATTACTGACCGAAAAAGCCCTCACAAATACTAAAATTCAAATTTGTTGTTATTTGTGGCGGAAAAAGCCCTCACAATGGATTTGAATTTCAGCAGAATTTTGTGAGGGCAAATGCCCTCAGAAAATTACACCATTGAGCCTTTGTGAGGGCTTAGGCCGCCACAAAGTCACTCGTTTGTGACTGCAAAGGCCACCACAAAGCACTCGTTTGTGACTGCAAAAGCCGCCACAAAGGGCGTAGCGTACCATTGGCATTTATGGCTCCATAGGCCGCCACCAAGTCCATTTTTCTGGCTGCAAAGGCCATCACAAAAGCCCACATTACCGTTGGCATTTGTGGCCGCTTTGGCCGCCACAAAGGCCCAATTTTGTGGCTGCTTTGGCCGCCACAAAGTGTTATTGTTTTCCTATAAATACAACCCTTCCTCTCATTTTTCATTTCTACCTTCTCTCTAAATTTTCTCTCCACCTTCTCTCTACAAATATTTTTTCTCCAACATTTCTCTTTTAGTTGTTAAATTTCGATAAGTTGTTATTTTATTTTTTAATGTTATTTTTTATTTGAAGTTATTTTTTTTTAATGAATATTATTTATTTATTTTTTTGACAGTGGTGCTATTGTGGTGATTGCAAATAGTTGTTACTTGTTTGTAAGCGTCAAGTCAGACACTACTCAGCATCAAGTATGTAATGCATTTTAAATATAAATTATTAATTATAAAATTATTATTGATATATGGTTTTTTAAAATATTTTTGGACTTAATATTTTATTTATGAATGTAGATTAATATATTATTTTTAAAATTGAGTATAATATTATTTTTAAACTTTAATATTAGTAATATTTGTTAAACAAATTATTGGTAAAATATTTAAATTGTAAAATTTATACTCAAATTAAAATGTAGTAATTTTTTAATTGCTGATGAAGTGCTATTTTTTTATTATAGTAATTATTGGTATTATGATTTATTATGTTAGTAAAATATAATTATATTAAGAAATTGTAATTTTTTTAGCAACAAAATAATACATATGAAAAACAAGATTTATAATAATGATCTAATCATAAAATATATAATATCCTAAATATAAAATATTTTTATATTAT
>JBBPBP010009778.1:29104128-29136468 GCA_037974735.1 Cicer chorassanicum | reverse complement strand
TACATAATATATGATAAATAAAAATTTGAAACATAATAAAAACATTATTAAAATTAATGATATTAATATTTGTTGTTAGTTATTACAAAGAGTTTTAGTTGAGTTCGTACAAAAAATTTATATACTTTTACAGTCTCTAATTTTGTTTATAAGGACTTATTTTATGAAAAAGTTCATTAATATCATTTAAAATTTTATTTTAATATATATATATATATATATATATATATATATATAGTGAGCCGATGAGAAATTATGGAAGATATATGTTATGTAAAAAGAAGTTAACGAATGCAATTATTGAAATGTGATGTAGATGTTAATAACAATATATATAATGCTTTTGAAAAATAAAACAATTTATATACAAAACACCGATCTTATTAATGATCGTGTAACATCGATTTTAATAATTATCAGTATGTTCCGTCATTTTTACAGCAGCTTCCTCAACCTGAAGCAGATCCAAACTCGATTTAAATCAACCTCAACTAGCTATGGCTCCGTCGACTAGTGGTGGTGTACTTGAAGATGAATTGCAATTTCAAACCATCTTGTCTCCAACACCAATTAATAATACTCTTGAGGGACTTTTGTCGACGGGTAATATTCCATCAAATAATGATGGAGGGAGTGGAGCTAATGATCAAAGCAAATACTATGATGATTGATGTATTTGAATAATATTTGCTATTTTTATTGTTGGTTTGTATGAATTTATGGTTTGTATGAATTTGCTATACATTATTATTTAATTATGGTATGTTTAATTTTTGGTTTGTATGACATAATTTATTAAATTTGGAATGTTTTATTTTGTTTGGTATATATACAATTTAAATTTATAATTTTATATAATTTATTAATATATAGTATTTATTTTAAATTGAATATAATTTCAAATATAATTTAATAATATATAATATTTATTTATAATTTTTAATTTTAAATTATATTAATATCAATTTTTTATATATAATATCTTTTTTTTAATATTAATTTCGAATTTTATAAAAATAAAATTAATAAAGTCACACATTTGTGGCGGTCAAAGCCCTCACAAACTGATTATTTTATGTCATGTCATCCTTTGTGGCAGCCTAAGCCCTCATAAATGACATATTTTGTGGCGGCCTAAGCCCTCACAAATTTGTGGCGGACTTTTCCCTCACAATTTTGTGAGGGCTTAAGCCCTCACAAATGGTAAAAAAAAAATGAATTTTGTGGCCGTTTTGGCCGCCACAAACGTTTGTGACTTGCTTATTTGTGGCTGTCAAAGGCAGCCACAAATTCTCCTCTTGTGGCTGATTTTCTCCTTTTGTGAGGGCACTTGACCCCCACAAATATTTGTTTTTCTTGTAGTGGAACTGAAAGGATTCCCATCTGTGACATCCAACAGAGTTTCCAAAGTGCAAGACCAACAAGTGAATCCATATTGCAACAGCTGAAGATGACATTTCCGTTTATGAAGTTGATTGGATTCATCCGTGTAGTGCAGGAGCATAAATCAAGAATTGGAAATTAGTCAAGTTGCCTATAATATTTAATGCAATTCCCATGTAATTCTACAAGCATTATTACTCTTACTAAGACCTTAAGATACTTCATTATATTTAGGATGAACACAATTTTGTTTTCCCTGTACTTTGAATTTCAATAAATGCATTCTCATTTTATTTTCTTATTGTTCTTTCTTACCGTTCTCATATTTTAACATTCATTCACCAAAATTGTTCTTCCCCCCCCCCCCTCTTATCTTAGCCTTGAATCCTGCAGATTTGGGAATAATCCATTCACAGATGACTGTACTAAGATCTCGTCGCATAATTTTGACAATCTTGGTGGCCAGACATAAAAAGATAACGAAGAAGACTATGAACCTCCTCTAGATTTGTTAAGAGCGGTAGAACGGGAAGTTAAGGGTATCATGCCCTATGAGGAACCGACGAAAATGATTAATCTAGGGTATCATGCCCTATGACTTTCTTAGCACTACCGTGAAACAAAATGATATTGATCAAAAGTACATATGTGCTTTTTGCTTATTGCTTGTTTCTTGTGTCTTTCTTTGTTGAGGGAGGCATGCTTGTTATGGAGAACGATTAGATTTTCTGGTCGTTGTCCTGATTTCGAGAAATCAGCATAATTCATGATGTTTCGTATTGTATCTTTGTGGAATTGATTTGTCATATCTTGTTTAAAATAGAAAGAAAGTAGTGGAATTGGTTTGTCATTAAGCATCTTTATTCGAGGAAGTGTAATTGCGTTGTCGTTTTTGGAGTGTTAACTTTTTCAGAGCGTTGACTTTTTCAAAGCGTTGACTTTTTTAGAGGATATATAATAATTTTGAGTCAAATGATCAGACACTTGAGGTGATTATTAGAGGCAGAGGCAGTTTATTTTCTGTCAGCTTGTGAGGCAAAGAAACAAAATTTCTTGTTGAGTTCATCAGAGGTGATTTAACTATGGAATTGCTTTGCGTTTCCAAAGGCAACTGGGATGCAATGTTGTTTTGCGTATTAGACTTAGAGAATAAAAGCGCAGATAAGTCGTG
The DNA here is from genome assembly GCA_037974735.1 of Cicer chorassanicum. Lineage (NCBI taxonomy): Eukaryota > Viridiplantae > Streptophyta > Magnoliopsida > Fabales > Fabaceae > Cicer > Cicer chorassanicum. Next base: position 29,133,914 of record JBBPBP010009778.1, on the reverse strand, counting down.
TTGTCTCTTTGTCAAGTTATTAGAGCATACGCTGAGAATCTATTAAACAAACATTTGATCTCGAACCTGTGCACTTAATCACAATGTTAGTGCATTAAATTGTTCCCACGAATGATTTTGTTATCAAAACAAGCGAGGGGCATATTTTTTCAAATCAAATTGGTTCCAACAATCTCTCCTTTTTTGATGATGACAAACATCTATTTTTATGAACAATTATTTGAGAACAAGAAAACAAAGAGATAATATAGTATTAACACGTTACAACAAAGCTCCCTTTTAGAATATGCATGTTCAGTTCATTAGATGAAATATATTCTAATAGAGAAGGTCATTGTGCATTCATGACACAAGTTTACAAAAAAAATTATTGCTTATGATTTCTCAAAAAAAAAAAAACAAAAATTATACATCCTCCCTCATTTGTCATCAGATGAAAAGAAAGGAAAAAAAAAGACAGAAAATTAAGGGTATTTTGAATATCCTCTTGATTTTTGGCAATCTTTTCCATAAACGCCTTAGTCTAAGCAGCCAAATGATCAAAGTCTTCCTTCTTAACAAATTGTGAGGAATCCAACATAGGGCCAAAAGGAGATGCAAAGAGGCATGCGGAGGCCTCATTGGAGCAACGACTAAAGGTTCCAAAAAGATATCATCAAGAGGAGAAGGTGCATCCTTGGATGACCCTGATAAGGCTATTGTTAGGAGCTTTTTGGACCGATGGCTCTTGGTTGTTTGAACATGTATTATCCATAATTAGACAGTTTCAGTTGTTTGTCTGAAAGCTGCAGAGTTCTGCAAAGCTAGGTGCAAGCCATGATCTCTATTGTCTTGAATCCAATTTGTGACAAAGGATAAGACTTTGTTCCATTGGGTTGAAATATCATTAGGATCCAGACTTTGAGCATTAAAATTTCTGGTATGAGAGATTTGGTAAGGATGGGAGGTAATGAATGTCTACAAGTCAGAGAAGCCAGATGAAACAGATTGGGTGGAAGGGACGATTGCTCGAGGGGTGATGGATGTAGCAGAGTTATAGGGGAAGATAAGGAAGGAAAAGTTAGAGGAGTCTTCTGGTGATGTGTTAGAAACTAGGTTGACAATAGCTGGTGCAACATGCATAACTTCTAGGTGAGAGGGATGTAGAGAAGGCGATGAGGTGGGGTCAGGTACTACAGTGGAGGAGGGAGAAGATTATGGTAAGGTAGTGGAGATGGTAAATGTTTGAGCAGATATACGAGGCTTGTGAAGGAATTGATGAATTTTATATCCGAGTGAAGTAAAGTGATCAGCTAGGGTAGCTTCAAACATATCATATGAGGTACCCGAGTTAGAAGTGCGAGGGGTGATGGGTGTATGGTCAGAGAAAGGAGGAACGTTGTTGGTTGGTTGGGGAGAGAGAGAGGGAGGGGTTGGTTCAGGTTCAGGGACGAGGAGAGGAATATGGTGCTTCGAAGAGGAGTTGTCGTGTTGTGACTTCCTCATCCTTTTCAATGCTTAGATACGAAGCTATTATTTATGTTTCTTCGCAAAAACCTGTTCAACATGAGGCAGAGGCAAACACATTAGGGCAACAACTTGCCCAAATTGACACATTCACAAATATTCTAGAACATCTTATTTGTTGTCTTCTGCGAATATAGGAGTGATAGAATCATCAACCTCTTAATGTGCAGCCCAAAATCCATTTCCTTGATTCGTTGTTCTTATGGCGTCACTACTGGGTCAAATATAGTGCGTGGGGGACACCAGCCCCATCTTGATAAGATTGGATATGTTGAAAGCGAGAGCAGAGGATGATACTAGGTGTTCCTCTTTAACGAAACCTCCAACTTCCTCTAGAGCCTGAGTAAGGGACGTATGCATGACTACAACAATTATCAGTCTGGGTAAGGAATAGTCTTGATTTTTCTTATTCTAAAGTTGATGATGCAGGACCCTATGTGCTTCTAGATGATGTGGGGAAGGTTTGTCTTGATTCATTGAGAGATGTTCCACATAAGACGTTTCTGGTCTTTACTAACATGGTCCACCGACCCACCCTTGGGCACCACACACCCAATATGAATTTTGAAGAGAAAACGATTCTTTGAAGACTTCCTTGTTGATTCTGAAGGTGCCAACCCTTGATTCTTACGCATTTTCCAACACCATCCATTCATTTGGACATCTTGTGATCGCGGCTAGGGATTGCTGAATTATTTTGATAGGAAGATCTAGCACGGTAATAGAAACCTTGCGTTGATGTTTGTACAGGAAACCTTACTCTTTTACTAGGACGTCCAAAGCAACATCTTAATCTAGGTTAAAGTACTCAAACTAGCCTACCACAACTAGGTCATCGATGAAGTTGAAATTGTTCTCAACTAGGTTTGTGAGATCGACTTTAAATTTTTGGAGAATGTCAAGTTGATCGAGGTTGCATTGAAGCATTGGAACGTATGAAGCATTGGCAATTAAGGGGATTTAGGAAGAGCTTGACACCATTGATATAAGAGTTTAAGGTAGAGCGGTAAGTTAAATTGTTCGCAAAGAACAAACGTGTGGAAGTTGTTAGAATCGTGAATGATAATGAGTACAAAAATGTTTAAGAGCCAAAACGGTTGATCTTTATTTTTTTTTTTTAAAAATGCACGTGTGAGGCACGTGTAAGAGTATAACATCTTACAAAAATAAAATGTTATATATCCACGATTAATTGAATTTAAATAAACTCGAGGCACATGTAAATTCAATGTCATTAGAGGTAGAACACATATGTTTTACCAATTACTTTGTTTTACCAAAGGCAAGGCATGTAAAGGATTTAATCATCATCCTTTGATAAACATTATCTTTAGATGTTCCTTTATAAGATTGAATCTATCTTAAGCATGGGGTTTTGTGAAAGTATCAGCCCACTGATGATCAGTGTCGATAAATTTAATATCTAGAATACCCTTCTAGACATAATCCCTAATAAAGTGATGTTTAATCTCTATAAATCTTTCCCTAAAATGTAGAATAGAGTTTTTGGTTAAACATATTGCTGTAGTGTTATCTCATAAATTTTGAAATCTTCTAGTTGATGCTTCATCCACAACAGTTGAGTGCTGCAATTAGTTGTTGAGATATACTCTACCTCTATTGTAGACAAAGTTATAGAGCTTTATCTTTTGCTTGACCAGGAGATCAGATTGTCACCAAGTAATATACAGTTTCTACTAGTGTTCTTCCTTTCTAGCCTATATCCAGCATAGTTAGCGTCACAAAAATCTATTAAATCTAACTAATCCTTGCCAAGAGAGAAATTTGTTGGAACCAAGTCGGTTTTATACTTAAAGTTTTGATGTTAACAAAAGTATTTTATAAGAACAAAATATTTGATTTCATAGAGTATGAAAGAAGATTCATGTTTTTGAAGACAATCTAAAATAAGATTTGATTCAGATTTATAATTGAAGAAAATCTTTGACCAAGTTGAAAGAAGATATGGTCAAGATTTAAAGAAGATAGGATCAACATCTTATCTTTAAGAAGATATGAATTATTTATAAGAAGATTTGATCAAGATTTAGCACAAAAAGATATGAATTATTGACAAGGAGATTTGATCAAGATTTATCACAAGAAGATTTGATCAAGATTTATTTACAAGAATATATGAATTATTTACATCAAGATTTGATCAAGATTTATCACAAGATATGAATTATTTACAACAAGATTTGATCAAAAAATATCTACAAAAAGATATGATCAAGAATTGTTTTCAAGAAGAAAGACTCACAAAAAGATACATTTATTATTTGCAATGATATGATTTAGATTTTGACAAAGGACAAAATACATAATTTGACTTTGTCAAATTCCTACTTGTGAAAGTCCAAGAACCGGTCCAACACTATGTTCCCGCCCAGATCAAAGTAAGCCATGCGAAGGAAGTTTCATCTAAAGAATTTGCGAAAGCAATCTTAATAAAATTCGAACAGTAGCAATCTAAAGAATTTACAAACTCAATTTGAACAAAATACGAACATAATCAATCTAAAGAATTTACAAACTCAATCTGAAATAAATACGAACATAATCAACCAAGAAGAACTACTCAGATTGGATTCAGAAACAAAGAATTGGCAAAAGAATATATTATCAAAAAGCATATTGTTCAGAATTTTTTTTTGTACAAGATCATTGTTGACCAAGCTAGGAATGAAGATACAACTCAGAATTACACAAGGACTAAATTGTAGCCCTAATTTTATCTATAAATAGATACTAAAGGTTGAAGAAGAAAATCATTGAAAAATCAGAAAAACTAGAAGAGCTTACGCTCAAAATTCCAAATTCATCTTAGAGTTCATAGAAAGAAACACTTGTTCGAATAAGAATTATTTTCTAAGTGTTTCTCTTACAGTGTGATAGTTAATGTTATAATTAGTTTGTTATAAGCAACTACTCAAGTTTCAAACCTTTGTAATCAAACCCGATAGTGGTGTTAGTGTGCCTTTAATAATTTGGGGAGGTCAGGTTGTGTGGAGAAGACTTGGCTTGTAGGGTCAAGGTGTTAGTGTGCCTTCAACAATCTTGGGTTGGTAGGTTGTCTGGAGAAGACTTGGCTTGTAGGGTCAAGGTATTAATGTGCCTTTAGCAATCTGGGATTATCGGTTTGTGTGGAAAATAGTTGGTTGGTATAGTCAAGGTGTTTGTGTTCCTCAAAAGTCTGGGGCTGTCAGTCTGTTTGAGAAGACTGGCTTGGAGGGGCATGTGATTTGTAATTCAAGTTATTTGAATTGGTGGATTAAATCCTTCTGAATGATGGGTTTGGATGTAGCTAAGTTTGTGGTGAACCACGATTGCTTCTTATCTAAGTAATTCATAAAAACCAACTAGCCTTCATTTAATTAGCAAAAAGTTATCAACTTTGGTAAACACAATTAAACCCCCCCTTCTCGTGTTTGCACCTTCAAAATATTTAGTGGATGAATTCGATCAAGTTAGAAACAACCAAGATAAGTCAGAAGATGCCACTTGGTTTGGCAAATGATGGATGGTTTTTTGCAATGCAAAAAGAGTTATATAAATTCAAGAGGAATGATATTTGTGATCTAGTACCTAGAACAAAGCAAAAACATTATTGGAAGCAAGTGTGTTTTCAGAAACAAGCTAAATGAAAAAGTCAAGTGGTTAAAAGCAAGGCAAGACTTGTCACACAAGGCTATAGTCAGCAAAAGGGCATTGATTACACTAAGACATTTGCTACAGTTGCCAGGTTATAAGCAATTCGTATCCTACTTTCTTTTGTTGCATATAATAACATTACATTACTTCAAAAGCATGTTAAAAGTGCTTTTCTAAGTGGTTATATAAGTGAAGAAGTCTATGTTAAACAACCCCCAAGTTTTGAATGTTCTGAATTTCCAAATCTATGTAGGGTCTAAAACAAGCACCTAAGGCATGGTATAATAGACGTATTAACTTCTTGCTTAAAAATAACTTTTAAAGAGGACAAGTAGATAATACAGTTTTTTAGAAAATCAATAGGAGATGACTTTCTTTTCATTCAAATTTATGTTGATGACATTATTTTTGGATCCACTAATGGCAGTTTGTGCCAATAATTTTTTAAATTGATGCAACTTGAATTTCAAATAAGTAGGATTAGAGAATTTAAGTTCTTCTTAGGGATACAAAATTAGCAAAGTCAAAAAGGTATATATTCATCAAAGTAATTGTACAAAAGAGATTCTAAAGACATTTAAAATGAGTGATTGCAAATCTATGGCTACACCAATGCTCCCTACTTGTTCACTTGAAAAAGATGAATAAGGTCAAAAAAATTGACTAGAAAACTTATAGAGGAATGATAGGATCCCTACTTTACCTCACCACCTCTAGAGCTGACATCATGTTTAGTGTATGTCTATGTACAAGATTTCAAGCTGACCCAAGGGAATCGTATTTAATTACTATTAAGAGAATCCATTGATACCTAAAAGAAACAACCAACATTACGATGTTCAACAATAATTTTTTTGAGTACAAACTAAGTGGGTATTGTGATTTTGATTATGCTGGAGATAAACATGAGAAAAACACCTTGAGTGGAAACTGCACATTTCTAGGAGAGAACTTAATCTCTTGGTCAAGTAAGAGACAAAGCAAAATTGCCATGTCAACAGCAGAAGCTGAGTACAATTCAGCAGCTGGTTGCTGCTCTCCACTATTTTGGATGATACATTAACTAGAATACTACAAAATCTGAGAAACCAACATTCCCTAATTAAAAACCATATACTTAACTTTAGAGCTAAACACATAGAAATAAAACACCATTTCATTAGGCACTTTGTTCAAAAAGGTGTCCTTAATATCCCGTTTGTCGACACCAAACATCAATGGGCTGACATATTCACCAAACCACTAGCTGAAGATAGGTTTGACTTCATAAAGAAAAACCTAAACATGATTCTTTTACCTAACTGATGATGTGCCAACCTTAGAGTAGTTTAGTTTAGTTTCATACTTAAGATAAATTTTATGTTTATGTTACTTTCATTGAAAAATTTATAAAAAAGGCAAATTAAAAATAAATAAATAAAAGGCAAGTTTCACTTTCAAGTCTTTTTGTGTGATGAAAAAGGGTGAATAAGATTTTTGATAATGTGTTTGTCCCATGTTAAATACAAGGAAAGACAAGAAACCTGTCAAGACTAACAGTCTAGGACCCAACCAAATTTGGGTACCTAAGATCAAAATTATCTATGTTGGAGATGTCCTTAGCGAACAAGTTCAAAAACCTATCTTGGTACCTGAACAATGGATGCTCGAGACACATGACGAAAGAAATGTCTATGTTCCAAGAACTAACATTGAGCAAATCATGCACAAGGACTTTTGGAGGAAAGCAAATAGACCAGATCATTGGTCAAGGTACTGTTGGTAATGGTCTTTCCCCTTCTATTAAAGATGTCTTGTTTGTTAAAGGTCTTAAGCATAATTTATTAAGTATTAGTCAGTTAAGTTACAATAATTATGATATTTAATCAAAAACATGCAAGGCAATTAGTCAGATGGTTGGATCTGTACTCTTTATTGGTTAGAGGAAACACAACATTTATAAGATAAATTTGTTTAGTCTAGAGAAACAAGAGGTTAAGTGTCTTATGTCAGTAAATGAAGAGGTTAAGTGTCTTACCTCAAAGCCCCTTAAGCTCTTACATATAGATCTCTTTGGGCCAGTGAAAACAACCTCTCTAAGTGGGAAGAAATATGGCTTTGTTATAGTAGATGATTACACTAGGTGGACATGGGTAAAATTTCTAAAAAGTAAGGTTGAATTCCACAAAGTGTTTATGACAGTTTGCAAACAAATAATGAATGAAAATGGTCGTAAGATTGTAACAATTAGAAGTGATCATCGAGGAAAATTTGAAAACAAGTTCTTTGAATTTTTGTGTGATGAGAATGGAATCTCCAACAATTCCCCTCTCGTAGAACATCCCAACAAAATGGAGTGGTAGAAAGAAAGAATAGATCACCCCAAGAAATGGCCAAAACCATGTAAAATGAGATGAATGTTGCAAAACACTTTTGGGCTGAAGCAATTAACATTGCATGTTATATTCAAAATAGAGTCTTAATTAGGTCTATATTGAATAAAACACCATATGAAATGTGTAAGGGTAAAAAGCCTAACATTTCTTAATTTAAACAATTTAGCAGCACTTGTTATATGTTGAACGCTAAAAATAACCTTGGTAAATTTGATTCTAGATCTTAAAAGTGTTTCATCATTGGATAATCTAGCAGATCTAAGGCTTATAAAGTGCTTAATAGGAAAACTCAAATTGTGGAAGAATCCTTACATGTTGAATTTGATGACAAACAACTTGACCTTGAAAAGTTAAAGCAAGAAGATGATAGTGCAGGTTTACCGAAACCAAAGGAAGCAGATGCATACAAACCAGAAAAACCTAAAAATTAGAGGATACAAGCAAATAAGAAGAAGATTACAAATCTTTAGAGGATGAATCTGATCAAGTTAGAAACAGTCAAGATAATTCAGAAGAAAGATCTGGATGGAAGTACAAGTATTCTCATCCTGAAACTTTAATCATTGGAAGTGCAAGTGACCTTTTGAGGACTAGATCATCATTAAAAGATACCACTTGGTTTGACTTACTCTCATCAATTGAGCATACCTCTACTGATGAAGCATTGGTAAATGATGGATGGAATCTTGCAATGGAATAAGAGTTATATGAATTCAAGAGGAATGATGTTTGGGATCTAGTACCTAAAACAAAAAGAACATTATTGGAACCAAGTGGATTTTCATAAACAAGCTAAATGACAAAAGTGAAGTGGTTATAAACAAGGAAAGATTTGTCGCACAAGGCTACAATCAACAAAAGGGTATTGATTACACTGAGACATTTGCTATAGTGGCAAGGTTATAAGATATTCATATCCTACTTTCTTTTGCTGCAAATAATAACGTTACATTATTTCAAATGGCTGTTAAAAGTTCTTTTCTAAATGGTTATATAAGTGAAGAAGACTATGTTAAACAGCCCCCATGTTTTGAAAGTTTTGAATTTCCAAATCATGTGTTTAAAATTAGAAAATTTATGTATGGTCTAAAACAAGCACCTAGGGCATGGTATGATAGACTTAGTAACTTCTTGCTTAAAAATAACTTTGGAAGAGGACAAGTAGATAATACACTTTTTAGAAAATCAATAGGAGATGACATTCTTATTATTTAAATTCATATTGATGACATTATTTTTGGGTCTACTAATGGCACTCTCTTCCAATAATTTTAAATTGGTGCAACTTGAATTTCAAATGAGTACGATCGAAGAACTTAAGTTCTTCTTAGGGATACAAAATCAGTAAAGTCAAAAAGGTATATACATTCAACAAACTAAATATACAAAAGAGCTTCTCAAGAAGTTTAAGATGATTGATTGCAAACCTATGGACACACCAATGTACTTACATTACCTTACTACTTTCAGACGTGACATTATGTTTAAAGTATGTCTATGTGCAAGATTTCAAGCTAACCCTATGGAATCACCTTTAACTGATGTTAAGAGAATCCTTAGATACGTAAAAGGCACTACCAACATTACCTTGTTCTATAAGAAGTCTTCTGAGTACAAACTGAGTATTGTGATTTTGATTATGTTGGAGCTAACCTTGAGAGAAAAAGCATAAGTGGGAACTTCACATTTCTTGGTGACAACTTAATCTCTTGGTCAAGTAAGAGCAAAGCTCACTTGCCATGTCAACAGTAGAAGTTGAGTACATTTCAGCAGTTGGTTGTAGCTCTCAACTAATTTGGATTAAACATCAACTAGAAGATTACAAAATCATAGAAACCAATATTCCCATTAGTTGTGACAACACTTCTGCCATTTGCCTAACCAAAAACTCTATACTTCATTCTAGAGCTAAACACATAGAAATCAAACACCATTTCATAGGGATTTTGTTCATAAAGGTGAGATTAATATCCAATTTGTAGACACCAAACATCAATGGGTTGACAGATTCAACAAACCACATGCTGAAGATAAGTTTGACTTCATCAAGAAAAACCTAAACTCATTTTTTTACCTAACTGATGTTGTGCCAAACTTGGAGTAGTTTAGTTTCATACTTTTGATAAATTTTATGTTTTATGTTTATGTCATTTTCATTATATTTATAGAAAAAAATTTAAAAAAAAACGCAGATTTCACTTTCAAGTCTTTTTGTCTGATGACAAAAAGGGGAGAAAGATATTTGATAATTTGGGGAGTCAAAGTATTTAAAAGAATATTGGAATGTTAATCTCAAGAATCTTGTAATCTTCCAATTGATGTTTCATACATTTACTGTTCATCATATGCTTGCTACAATTATTGTTCATCTGAGGCATTCTACAATTACTGTTCATCAGAGACATGCTGAAGTTATTGTTCATCAGAGGCATGCTGAAATTACTGTTCGTCAGAGGCACAAAAACTCCATAGACACGTTGAATATTCAGAGGCACATAATTCTTCAGAGGCATGCTAACTAAAAGCACGCTTCAATCTTCAGACACAGACGCTGAAAAATGCTGAGCTACTAGAAGTACGCTGAACTACCAAAAGCATGCTATTAGTGGTAAATGCGCGAACTTTTCCATCCCACAGATTTGATTTAGTTTCTTCTGACCTTTTTACATCCTTTAATGGTATCCTTTGGTGGTTTCCTCTAGTCATTTCCTCTGGTTGTTTCCTTTGATTTTCCTGCTCTAATTTCTACACACTTAATGAAGCCATTAGTGCAAATTTATTGTTCTCATAAAATACTTTTGTTAACATCAAAACTCTAAGTGGAAAACCAACTTGGTTTCAAAAAAATACAACCAAATTGCATAAAGTAAGATAAATTAGGTTTTTTATTCTTCCATAATTCATATGGTGTTGTATTCAATATTGGCCTAATTAAAATTGTATTCTGAATATATCATGCAGTGTTAATTGCCTCTGCCCAAAAATGTTTTGCATCATCCATCTCATTGAACATGGTTCTAGCTATTTCTTGAAGGGATCTATTCTTTCTACAACTCCATTTTATTGTGGTGTTCTAGTAGAGGAGAAGTTGTGTGACATCCCACTCTTATCACAAAAACTTTCAAAGAAATTGTTTTCAAATTCTCCGGCATGATCACTTCAAATTGTTATAATCCTAAGACATTTTTCAATCATGACTTGTTTGCAAAATGCAATAAACACTTTGTGGCAGTCATCTTTATTTCTTAAGAATTTTACCCAAGTCCACCTAGTGTAATCGTCTACTATTATAAAGCCATATTTATTTCCATTTACTGAGGTTGTTTTTATTGGCCCAAAGAGATCTATATGCAAGAGCTCAAGGGGTTTATAGGTAAAGACTAAGTTCTTAAGGGTAAAGGAGTTCTTAGTTTGTTTGCCCTTTCAACAAGTTTCACACATAATTTTTGTTTTGTAGCTAATCTTAGGTAGACCTCTAACAAGTTGAAGTTTATTCCATTTTGAGATAATCTAAAGGTTTGCATGACCTAACCTTTTGTGCCAAATTATTTTTTCTTCATTTATTAACATGAGACATCTAACATCCTGTCTCTCTGAGCTAAAAAAATTTATCTTATATAGGTTATTTTGTTCTTAGGTACCCAAATATGTTTGGGTCCTAGTTTGTTAGTCTTGAAAGGTTTCTTGTCTTTCCTTGTGTTTAACACGGGACAAGATATTTTGGAGTGACCTTTCTTGGAGCAAACAATACATAAAGTCATAGAAGCATGCATGCTTCTTCATTTTTTAAAACATTAATTTATTCATTTAGGTTTGCATTTACTTTCCTAAGTGCTTTCAGTTTTAAAGACAAATTGTGGTTTTTATTTAAGAAATCATTTATGACTTTAATTAATTCAGATCGGGTTAAGTCAAAAAGTACCTTAATTTCTACATCTATAGATTCACTTCTAGAGTCAGAATCAGAGTAAGAATTATGATCAGTATTGGATTCATAGTAATAGTTAGTATAAGCCATCAGAGCCAAATCCTCTTGCTCTTCATCGTCATAGGATTCATCAAAATCAACCCATGTAGCCATCAGAGCCTTCTTCTTGGGTTAGGAGTTTTTCCTGTGATGTTTCCCTTTTTGTGGATTTGGACATTCAGCCTTGACGTACCCAAGTTCATTGCAACCATAGCAGATGATGCTTTTCTTGTTACACTTGTCATCCTTTTCTCTATTGGACTGCCTAGAATTTCTTTGAGAGAATGGCTTCCTTCTGTAGTGCCACATCCTCTGAATTTTTCTTGATATAAAAGCCACCTCTTCTTCCTCTAAGTCCACATTCTGGTCATTTGAATCATTACCCTCTAACTTTGCCGTTACCTTTTGAGCCTTCTTCTGCTTGGATTTCAAAGCCAAAACCTTTTGCTTCGGCCTGGACTCATCCTCTACAAGCTCAATTTCAGGTGATCTAAAGGAGCTAATTAGTTTTTCAAATTTAAGAGTATTTAGATCCTTAGATTCTTGAATGGTTGTAATCTTAGGTCTCCATTAGTAGTATAACTCTTTTCAAGAACCTTTAATCTTGAGACTAGAGTCTGGAATTAGGAAATCATTGTTTCAATGTCTTCATCTTCATCCATCTGAAATAGTTCATATTTTCTAACTAGAAGGTTTGCCTTTGCTTCTTGAACTTGATTGCTTTCTTCATAAGTCAAAACCAGATTGTCATAGATGCTCTTTGTTGTTTCTTTGTCAATGCATTTGTCAAATTCCTAAAAGATGATTGCATTTTATCATGAAGGTTCTAAACTTGTGATGCATCTTTTACATCTTCTTCTTTTAAGTATCCATCTACTTCACTTATAAGGATTTAACCACTAACTCAAATCCTTGAATGACACAACACCTAACCTTACAAGTTAGCCATCTCAAAACAACCTGACACCTACATACTTTTTGAGGCAAACAAACAACCTGACCCTACAAGTCAAGCCTTCTCCATATAACTTGAAAACAACAGATTGTTGAAAGCAACTACACCTTGACCCTACAAGTCAAGTCTTCTCAACATAACCTGAAAACTGCAGATTTCTTGAGATACACTAAAGCCACTATCGGGTTGGGTTACACAAGTTTGGAACATATTGTGTTTTGCATCTACTAAGTAGATTGTTGCCATTGACTTCTCTAGAACTTTGAATACTTAGGAAATACGAGCTCTCAAAAGTTTTTCTGAATTGTATGGATTTCTAAGTTTATCAGTTCATACTTTCTTTCTCAGTCTTTAGTATCTATTTATAGAATACATTATAGCTTCACTTTTTTCATTGTAAAATCAGGATCATATCTTTCTTGTGAACGAATTCTTAATGTATCTTATTGTGAATAATTTTGAGTGTTTCTTCTTGTGAATAATTATGAGTGTATCTCCTATTGAATAGATCTGAGTGCATCTTCTTGTGAACAATATTTTAACCGCATCTTCTTGTGAACAATATTTTAACCATATCTTCTTGTGAACAATATTTTTACCATATCTTGTTGTGAACAATATTTTGTCCATATCTTCTTGTGAACAATATGTTGACCATATCTTCTTGTGAACAAGAATTTGACCATATCTTCTTGTGAAAAATATATTGGCCATATATTCGTGTGAACAATATGTTGACCATATCTTCTTGTGAACAATACTTTGGTCGTATCTTCTTTTCACCTTGGTCAAAGATTTCCTTCAATTATAATTTTGAGTCGTATGTAATTATAGATTGTGTTCAAAAACTTATTCACGTTAATCTTCCTTTATACTCAAGATTGATTAGATAGAGAATGGATTTGGGATTCTTCTTGAATATTCAAAAATTATGATTCGGCTAAGTTTTTTATTTAGAGTGAATTCTTTCAATCAGAGTCGTTGACTTTCCATCAAAGCCATTGACTTCCTTGATGGAGTGAGATGTTGTGTTTCTTGGATATCAAAAGTTAGAGGCAGAATTTTGTAACTTAGAATTAATGTGTTTGTGCAAATCACATTGATGAATCATCAGAGTCAGTGCAACATTAGAGGCTGCATACCAGAGGCAACATTTTGAGTGTGTTGCAACTTTGGATTAGCGAAATTTGAGGTTTGAATGCATGGCTTGAACAATCTCTTCAGAGTTAATGATAGCTTGATATAAATTCTTTATAGGCCTGTTGAGTTTATGCACATCAAAAGCACACAAGGGCTTCAAAGGCATGCTTCAAATTCAATCTTCAAACTCAGTTTCAGAGCTAGTCTTGAGAGCCAGTGTTCAGACCTTGTTATTAGAGGCAATCTTCAGACCCAAACTTCATACCCAAACATCAGAGGCAGTCCTCGTAGCCTTCATAGGCACATTGCTTTTAGAGGAATATGTTTAGAGGTAAACGCGTATATTTTTGTGTTACTCTGATCTTATCCTCTGGTACCTTCCTCTGATTTTCTTGTTCTAATTGATGCACACTTAATGAAGCCTTTAGTCCAAACAAATTGTTCTCATAAAATATCGTTGTTAACATCAAAATCGCAAGAGGAAAACCTTATTGGTTCAAACAAGATTTTCCTTTCTCAATTTTAGGACATTCTAATTTGAAATGACTTGGTTCAATTGAATTCATAGTAGATGAGATTTATTTTGTCTAGATTTTCATTTCCTTCTCTACTATTTTGAGATTGTATAAAATCTCTTTTGGGAAAGGATTTATTTTTGTTGTTCCATATGCACTGGATTTTTCTTGAGATAAAGGACAACTCTTCTTCACTTGAATCTTCACTCTAATCTTCCCATGCGCTTTCCACTAGGACTTCAGGTGCTTGCAGAGCCTTAGAACTTGTCTTTTTTCTTTAAGTTTTCCAGAGGTATTTTGTTTAGATCATTGGCTTCATGAATAGCTGTTACCTTTGGTCTACACTTGCTAGGAAGACTTCTGAGGATCTTTTTTACGTGGTCGACAGTAGTGTAGCTCTTTTGGAGAACCTTCAGTCCAGAAACAAGAGTTTGGAATCTAGCAAACATTTTTTCAATATCTTCATCTTCTTCCCTCTGAATGAGTTCATACTTTCTAACGAGTAGATTAGTTATTTCTTTGCTGCTGCATTTTGCAAACCTCTTGAAGGTGATAGCAATCATCATGATCGTTTTGGCTTTATAATGCATTTTGTATTGTTTCTTTTGGTCAGTGTTAAAGTTATTTCTCAATATTTCAATACCAGCAGCATCTTTGGGAGCTTCATAGCCATCTTCAACTATATCCCCAAGTTCAGGATCGTGAGAGATGTAGAAACTTCTCAGTCTATATTTAGAGTACTGGAATCTCTCTCTACCAATCAGGGAAGGCCTATTAACGTCTCCATCTATAACTTCTTCACCACAGTTAACCATAAAGGATAGAGATCTTTACTCAAATACGTTTAAGTGCTCAGCTTTGAGACTGAGCTCTAATGCCAATTGTAGCAAGAAAAAAACAAAAGAAATAGAGGGTTTGAATTGCGTGGCTATACTAAAGTAAATAAAGTAGTGCAAGTGAACGCAAACGGAGCATAGAGACATAGTAATTTATCCTTGTTCACCACCAACACGGTAGCTACAGCAAGTCCCTTCAACTTGAAGAATTTAACCCACTAGTTTATCCTTAAATCAGACTTACACATGAACACCTACTAGTCACACTAATTGTGTTCAATCCTCTAAACCTTCTAGCTTAGTACAGTCAAGTTGTTAAGAAAAGCAGCTGCTACTAGGCTAGGTTACAACAAAAAGGTTTTTGAGTTTTTCTGAATCAGCTCTCGCATAGAGTGTTTATAAATTTGTTACTTCAGACTTTCTTAGCACTAGCGTGAAATAGAGTAATATTGATCAAAAGAACATATGTGCTTGTTGCTTGTATCATGTGTCTTTCTTCGTTGAGGAAGGCATTTTTTTTTTATATAGAATCATTTGAGTTTCTGTTCGTTGTCCTGATTGCTAGAAATCAACATTATTCATGAAGTTTCGTATCATATCTTTGTGGAATTGATTTACCATAAAAACTTTCCAAAAACTAATCTTGTTTAAAACAGTTGGGAAACAAAGGGTATGATGGTTAAAGTATGTCTTAAGATCTTCATACAAGTAGTTCATTCAAGATGTTTATTAGAGGATGTGCAATTGTTTGTCTTCTTTTGAGTGTTGACTTTTTCAAAGTGTTGAATTTTTAAAAGCATTGACTTTTTAGAGTGTTCACTTTTAAAAAGCATTGACTTTTTTTAGATCCTTGACTTTTTCATAGGATACATAATAATCCAAAATTCATTAAACTTTACCAATTTTCATTATTATTCATCTCATGATTAACTTTGCAAATAAGATAAATAATTAAGGACAAGTAGGAATCAAAAGCATACAATATAATAAAATAAATGGTTTATACCCTTTTAAAATCCTACAAGCAGTAGATTTAGCATGAAGCTTTGAATGCATTTTGTAAACTTCTTGCCTAATTCATCTTGTTGATTGTAGTTCATTGATGTAAAGAATTTAAGATTTGTGAACTTTTCAATATTTAAGCTGAGTAGTTCATGTTTTATACATCTCTTAAAGTCTTTCTAAGAGTACAGTGTAAGAGGAGGATCATTTAGGAAAAAGGAGACACAACAAAATATGGGAGATTGGACTACTTTTTCCTAAAATGCTTCAAGTTTAAATTTTTTGAAGTAAAAAACATTGGGTGGTGAGAGCAAAATGGTTTTTGAAAAACCTTTGAGAGAGGATGAGTTTAAATAGAAAAGGAATGGTAGAATCCAAAACATAGGTTTTACCGAAAATGCTTAAAATAAGAGGACATGAGATATGATAAAGGGCAAGAAATCTTGTTTCAAGACAGACAATCCATACCACCATTACTATAGCTTACAAGCAAGCTATTAAAGCAAACACGAGAAAGGAAAGACTTTACTAAACATGGAAAAAGTAAAACAAAAGAAACAAAAAAAAACGAATGAAATTATTTCCTAGAAAAATCGAGATAGAAAAGCATAAACATATAAGACAAACCAAACAAGTACTATAATGTTCAAAATTGAAATAAATTACAGAGTACCTAATCCGATGATAAACAAAGATGATTTAGTAAATTTGTCCTTACTCTTTTTTACCAAAGTTAGCCAATTTCTTTTTCAAATAATCTTCTAACCAGATGAAGAAATAGCTTGGTTCTAATCATTCTATCGGCTGACATAAACATCAACGATGCAATCCCTTGTTTCTTCACTTTCACTTTATAATAACTATTCTCAGATTATTCAAGCACACTATACACTAAAGGAAAATATCTTATCTCTGAGCAGATAGAGGAATAACTTTAGTATTTGATATTAGAGGATTGCCAAAGTATCTCTTTTGAGGTTCTGATGTTTCCATGAATTTGATCAAATGATGAGGTTTTAGAATGAGAAACATAAGAAAAGGGGGGAGGGAGGTTAAATTGTGTTATATTTTTAAAGCATTACTAAAGTAAATAGAACAGGGCGGATAAACAAAACAAATAGAATAACACATCCAATTTATCATTGTTTACCACCAACAAGACAGCTACGTCCAGTTCTTTTAACTTGAAGGATTCAATTCACTAATTCACCATTGAATTACACTTCAACTGAACATCTACCAGTCAAACTGACTGTGTTCGAGTCTTTTTAACCTTCTATCTTAGTGTAGTCAAGGTGTTGAAAGATGCATCCACTACTAGGCTAGGTTACCAAAGAATAGGTTTAGGTTTTCTAAAAATAATCTCTCACAAGAAGGAGTTTACAAATTTCAGAAAAATAATTCTCAGCACTATGTAAAACAAAAGTTAAGAGTAGGGTGCAGACACGGTTGTATTAAGCATATTGCAATGCGTTGTTACTCATGTTTTTCAAGTAAGGATTGAACGTTTCTTATAGAGATCTTTAGGGTTTTTGGTTGTTGTCTTGATTGCAAGAAATCAACATGTATCATGTAGTTTCATATCAAATCTCCTGAGATTTATTTCCCATTAAAAACTTGTCAAAACGAATCCTTGTAATTGATTATATGTATCTTGGTACGAAGATAGAGGAAGCATAGAATAATATGAGCATGTCTCATAAACCTTCGAAAAAAAGCAGATTCACGATGTTTATCAGAGGATGCGCAAGAACTGTGTCTTCTTCAGAGCATAGACTATCATCAAAACATTGTCTTCTATTAGAGTATTGAATTTCATCAGAGTATACATTGTTTTCTAGAGTCACACGATTAGATGTTTGATCCAATTATCAGAGGCAGACGATCAGATGCTTGTTGTAGTCAACAAATGTCGGCGAATTAGATCATTAGCTGTATTTTCCAGAAGCGCGTATCAAGGCGCGTTCACCAGACTTAACAAAAGTACTTGGTAGCAAAGTCTTAGTGATTCTTCATCTTAGTCCAATCACAAGAGGATACAATGTAGCATCATACAAAATTCACTTGATTTGGGAACTACATAATCAGAACATTAGTGCTTTAAATTGTTCCCACAAAATGATTTAGTTATCATTTAAATAAGTAAGGGTCATAGTTCTCTAAACAAACTTGGTTCCAACAAAGGTATTTGAATATAAAGTAAGCTAATATAACCATTCTTCAGTTTTCTTCAAGGATAATCTTGTTCATGACCATTGTTGTAATGTCATCTATGAATGACATCAGATGAAGCTATTTGAACCATTAGAGGAATAAATTTTCAGTTTACTTCTACTTTAAACTCATGTTGCTTTTTCCCAAAAGATGGATGATTAGATGATTGCTTCTGATTGATCTAGCCATTAAAAGTAGAGTTGACTTTTATCTTTATCAAGGGAAGATGTATGTCTCCTGCAACTTTTGTTTTGATGAAGGACTTCAACCTATTACCATTCAACCTTCATAATGTTGAAAGAGATGTTAGATTATTAATCATTTCTTCTAAAGGATTATTGTAACTTCCCGACCCTTACCGTTATCGGCGATGTTAGTCACGACCTTCTCGCCCCCATTTCCCACCGTTGGAAATAGCGAGTTCTTGCCTCCCGTGAGATTCGAGTCTGGTACTAAGGGGATAAAAAGATGCAATTTTCATTTGAGAAATAGATTATTTTGCAAATGTATTTTATCTTTTGTCAGATATCAATTTCAATCTTCAACAATCAAATTTTGTTAATTCGAGTTTTTGAAAGAGTTTTAAAGTTTGAATTTCAAAAGTAAATTGAAAATAAGGAACAAAAAACATTAACAAGTCAGACCATATAAATGATATTTCCAATAGAAGACAGAGCTCTAATACCAATTGTAGGTGCTGGAAAACACAAGAAATGCGGGTTTGACTTTTCTTTGAATGCAAATTTGGTCTTCAGAGGGTCACTCACATCTCCTATGGTCAGAGTATTAGGATGTGATAATGTATATCTCCATCCATTCTTGGGTTCTGGTTAACTTTGACAAACAAATGGAACATTGTTGCTTGTTCCTATGTTATCAAAGTCATCTACTAGTTCATCAGAGGGAGACTTGTCTGTTTCCTCAACAATTAAAGTCTCTTTATTGTATAATTTATATGCTTTGGAGCGTTCAGAGTATCACAAAAAGATACACTTATGTGATGTTGAATCAAACATGCCAAGATTTTCATTTGTATTACAAATAAAGCAAGAACAACAAAATTGGTGATAATAAGAAATGTTGGACTTTATTCCATTCCATTCTTATTTCTAATATGTCTTATATAGATTATATTATGAATATAGCATGCATTATTTACTATTTCTTCCCAAAGGTGCTTTGCATCATTCAATTCATGTATCATGGTGCGTGACATTTCTTGTAGAGATTTGTTTTTCATTTCTACAACACCGTTATGTTGTTGTGTTCTAGGTGAGGAGAAATTGTGTAAAATTCCATTCACATCACAAAAGTTTTCAACAAGTTTGTTTTCAAATTAACTATCATGATCACTACAAGTTTTTGTGACACAAAAACCTTTTTCATTTTGCACTTGTTTATAGAAGATGTTAAATACTTTATATTACACATCTTGGACTCTTAAGAATTTTACCCTTGTCCATCTGATATAGTCATCAACAATTACAAGTCAATACTTTTTACCACTAATAGAGGCTTTCCCTACAAGACCAAATAAATGAATGTGTAAGATTTCAAATGGTCTAAAAGTGGAAACAACATTCTTTGAAGCAAAAGATAATTTTGTATGTTTTCCCTTCCAAACATGTCTCACAAAGAACATTTGATTTATATTTCAAATTTCGCAACCCTCTAACTAGATTGAGTTTGTTCAACTGTAAGATAATTCTCGACTTAGCATGCTTCAATTTTTTGTGCCATATTAGTTGTTCTTAATTCACTAACATGAGACATTTTACTTCTTATTTTTCTAAATCAAATAAATATATTTTATAAATGTTGTGTTTTCCTTGACCAGAAAAATGTATGGATCCATCATTTTGACTAATAACCTTATAGGACTTTTAATTGAAGACAACATCATAACCATTGTCACTTAATTATGTTTTGCTCGATAGGTTATGCATTAGTCCTTTCACAAGTAAAATATTTTTTATAGAGGGTAGAGAACCATTACCTATTATGCCTATACCTATGATATTTCCTTTCTGATTTCCTCCAAATCGGACATATCTTCCATCCTAGAGAGTTAGGTCTTGGAACATAAGCTTATCTGATGTCATCTGTCGTGACCATCCACTATATAGGAACCGTGGTTGGTGTTTCAATCTTGTAGCTATAGATATTTGCAATATAGATTATCATTTTTTTTAGGTACCCAAATTTGATTGGGTCCTAGTTTGTTAGTTCTGAAAGGTTTTTTTATTTCCATGAATTCAACGTAGGACAAGTTCTTTTATCATGACCTTTCTTAAAACAATAAGAACACAAGGTTCAGTTTATTTACTTATTTATTTTTGGTTCCTCCTTTGGTACTTGAATGATACCTCTATTATTGTTTTTGCCTGTTTTTGCTAACATCATAGCTCATAGATGCTTGTTTGCTTCTATCTATGTCATTTGGAAGAAACTCTAGGGAAGCTCTTTCATACTTAACAGAGTTACAACCATTTTGCTTTAAGGGTTTTGAAATATTCTCCTTCACAGTCTAATTTTACCTTTTTATGGTTTCAAAATTATTTTCAAGGGTTTTGTACTCGTCCATTAGGATGGAATGAATCCTTTTATAAATTTTAAGTTTAGAGGAAATTTTGCGGTTATTATTTAGAAATTCATTTAACATGGTGATAAATTTCATCATGAATAAGATTCGAAAATACATCTATTTCTTCCCCCCAACTAATTCATCATTAGAGTTAGAGTGAACACTAGCCATCATAGTCATATTTGCTTATTCTTCATTTTCATTAAATGTGTCATCAGAATCATCCCAAGTAGCCATCTGACTTTTCTTCTTTCCTCTGATGTCTTTCTTCTTAGAACTTTGCTTTTCAAGCTTGAGACATTCGGATTTGTAGTGTACTGCTCTTTCCACTCATAGAAGATGATAGGTTTCTTTATTGATTTGTCTTTTCTTCCTTTGCTATCTTTGGATCGTCTGAATTCTTTTCTGGGAAGTGTGTTCTTCCTATTATTCCACATGTGCTATCATTTGATTCTTTACTCTAGACATAAAAGTCAATTTAATCTAATTCTTCCTTAGCTTGTAGAGCCTTGGAATTAGTTTTCTTGCCCTTAGATTTGAGGGCAAGCGACTTTGACCTTTTCATTGGTTCATCCTCAACTTGTTCTATCTCATGGGACGTGAGTTAGCTCATCACCAATTCCAGAGGCAATTTATCGAGATCTTTAGCTTCTTGAATAGTTGGAAGATTCCTTAGAATCTTTTTAACATGATCAGTTGTTGTATAGATTTTTTTGAGGACCTTTATCCCAAAAACTAAGGTTTGGAATCTGGAGAACATCTTCTCAATATCCTTATCTTCTTCTATATGGAAAACTCATACTTTCTAACTAGGAAGTTTAGCTTTCTTCTTAGTTAAGACATAAGCATCCAAAAGGCCTTTAGCTATTACTTTGTTTACTGCATTTGTCAAATTCTTTGAATGTGATTGCATTCATCATGAACTTTCTGGCCTTATAATGAATTTTACATTGTTTCGTCTTATTTACATTTAGTTCTTTTTTGGGTATTCTAACATCAGCTTCATATTTGGGAGTTTCATAGCCATCTTCAACTATATCCTAGAGTTTAGGATCGTGTGAGATGTAGAAACTTCTCAACATGTCCTTTCAGTATTCAAATATATCTCCATCAAACAAATGAGGCATGTTAACATTGCCACCTATAGCTTCATCGCCACAGTTAGTTATAACAACAACAAAAAAGATCTTGTCTCAAACACAGTTAAGTGCTCAACCAAGAGACTGAACTCTGATGCAAATTGAAGGTAAGAAAAACACAAGAAAGAGAGGTTTGATTTATGTTTTTATTTAAAAAACATTTTTGCAAAAATAAGTTCGGGTTAGAAACATTGAAGAATTTTAACAAAAGTAAGGAGATAAGGAAGAGAGATCACAAAATCGATACATCATGGTTTACCGCTAGCATGGTAGCTACATTCAGTCCCTTCACTCAAAAGGATTTAATCAACTAAATTAAACTAAGCATTAGAAGATCTACTAGTCTCCTAACTATATTTTAATCTTCTCAAACTTCTAGCTTTGTACACTAAAGTTCTTCAAGTTGCAGCCACTATGGGGCTAAGTTATAGATATAAGTGGTTGGAGTGTTTTTGCTTAAATCTTACAAAAGGAGATTACAATAAGAACACTCAATAAAAACACTATCATAATTTCTTTTTTATGTATAGAAGTTTTTTTTCTTGCTCAGAAGTTTCAGTTGTGATTGTTTGTACTTCAATTGCTACTCACACTTCTTTATATAGAGAAAACTAATGCCATTAGGGCTTTTCACTGTTGTAGGAAATCTTGCACAATTCTCGTACAAAATGTAAGGATTGTACAATTTGTAAAATATCTTTAATCTTCACATTTATTTTGGTCCTTTCTTAGCTTCGTGATAATTTAGCGTATCTTGATCATTAAGAGAGGAAAATCAATTGAAGTGTGCATCGGAGGCCCACATTACATTTGTTGCTGGATGTTTAAATCAAAGGATAGCTTCCATCAACTGAGAGACATTGTTGACTTCTTCTTTAGCTTGACTCAGAGGATTAATTTTTCTTATAGCATTGACGAGAGGGTTAAAAGAATCTTTAGATGCGTTCAACAGATCCATGCAAATCAAGGTAGGTGTTAAATAGCATTGAAAAGAGATTGAAGGCGGTTATATAGCAAAGAAGAGAAAATTTGTGTTATATTCACTCTCAAAATATATGATTACTATCAGAACTTGTATTAGAGAATCTGTACATCTCAGAAAAATACATTAAATTATAAATTGTACTCAGATATATTTTGTTATCATCAAAACAAGAATTAAGGGTCATTGTTTTTCAAACCAACTTGGTTCTAACAAAAGTGTTTGGCATCATTCCATTCATGTATCATGGTGTGTGCCATTTCTTGAAGAGATTTGTTTTTCCGTTCTACAACACCATTTTGTTGAGGTATTCTAGGTGACGAGAAATTATGTAAAATTCAATTCTCTTCAAAGAAGTTTTCAAAAGGTTTGTTTTCAAATTCACCATCATGATCAAAAGGTTTTTTTTTCAAAAGGTTTGTTTTCAAAAGGTTTGTTTACAAAAGGTAGTAAATCTTTTATGTCACTATTCCTTGTGTTTTAAGAATTTTATGCATGTACCTTGTATTTTCATTTTGAATATGCCTCACAAAGAACATCTGATTTATATTTCAGATTTGGCAATCCTCTAACTACATTGAGTTTGTTCAACTTTGTGATCATTCTCAAATTAGCATGTCCCAATATTTTGTGCTTGATTAGTTGTTCTTCCTTCACTAGCATGAGACACTTTATTTGTTGTTTTTCAAATCAAACAAATTTATTTAATATAAGTTATTTTTCCTTTGACCAATCCAGAGTATGGATCCATCTTTTTGACTAATAGCCTTAGAGGACTTTTGACTTAAGACAACATAATAACCATTTTCACTTAATTAACTTATGCTCAGTAGGTTATGCATTAATCCTTTCACAAATAAAACATTGTTATATAGGGTAGAGAACCATTACCTATTGTGCATGTACCTATGATCCTACCATTCTGATTTCCTCCAAAACCCACATATCCTTCATTCTTGAGCGTGAGGTCTTGGAACATAAGCTTTTCTCTCATCATGTATTGTGAGCATCCTTAAGAGTGAAGTCTAATTTGTCTTTTCTGTTTCTACATGCGCTGTAATTTCTTTTAAATGAAATAGAATTCTTCACCGTTTGAGTCTTAAATCTGGTCATCAAAGTCTCTTTCCCCTTATTCTTTCTTAGCTTCCAAATCCTTGGATTTAATTTACTTGCCCTTAGATTTGAGATCAAGGAATTTTGACTTTCCTTTGGCTCATCCTCATCTAGTTCAATCTCATTGGATTCAAGTGAACGCATCAGCTCTTCTATAGTGAAATTGTCGAGATCGTTATCTTCTTGAGTAGATGATTAGTTTGTTGCTTTATTAGAGCATTGACTAGAGGATCAATTTTTTGTTTTAAATTTCTTGTTCATACAAATCAATTAGATGCATCAAAATGATCAAAAAGATGTGTTCTTTAGAGGATTAACTCAACTGCTTAGTAGAAGAAAAATGTATAATGTATCTCCATTCATAAGAATATGCTCAAAATCGTTTATCTGAGTATCTTTACACTTAGAAAATACGGTAAAGTATAAATTGTTGTCACATACACTTTGTTGTCATTAAAACAAAGTTAAGTGTCATTATTCTATAAATCAACTTACATATCAGGTTTGAATCAATCCAAATTACATATCAGGTTTAAATCAATGCAAATTCCATATCAGCTCCTGAAAGTTGTTGATTATACAACTTCTGCTAACAATTCTTGGATCTAAGTCCTTTAAGAAAGGAGAGAAATCACTAACAAATGTGATTTTCACAAGAGAAATTAGTAGGCCAAACCCAACACAAATCTAGGCTGACCTGACCCAATTAAATAGCATCATAAAACCTTCTCAAGACTAGGGCAAGCCTCCCACATAGATGGAATCTGAGTAGAAGTCCATCATAACTCATTTGGACCTCCAAATTCCAATCATGACCACAAGATGGACGAAGAGAGAATTCAGTGGTGATGTACATGATAACTCACCTATGCACTCATTTTGGGTCACTTCATGGTGATCATATCGTAGTCACATCTATTAGATGCAACTCACATTCCTTTGATTGAATGGACATGCATCCAACACCATAAGGAGACCCCGAAGATCACCGATCTCCCCTCTGATGATCATAATGAGAATATTTTAGAAACCCTAGAAAGAGTAACTATAAAAACATAACATATTAGGTCATAAAGGTACACACAAATTCTAGCCTAATATACCTCCTATACTCTAGCAAATTCTTAGATCTAGCTTCACTCACCTCTTAAATATAGTAGTCTCTATGCTTCTCCAAGCAACGAGTATTGTTTCCTTGCCTCCCCAAGTATTTAGTGTTACAAGGTCTCTTCAAGCCACCAAAAGTATAGTCTTTGAATTTCTTCAATATTCGTCTTCCACTTACTTCATGAATTGAGTATTGTTCGTCTCTCAAGGAATCAGCATCAAACTTGTGGTTTTAACAATTCAAATCCACTCATCTTGCAAAGGTACCCGAGTTCTAATCACTAAACTTCTCTAAGAATTATCACTAATTTGGTCTTCTCAAGAAGCTAGCATCACTCGCTTTGTTAAGGTACATGAGTATTCTATATGTTTCTCCGGGCCTTAGTCATGTACTATTTAGTCTAGCCTCTTCATGATCTCTACAAACATGTATGGAAATCTTGATTCAATATGTGACACTTGAAAGTCCTAGAGAGACGAGGATAATGTTCAAGAAACTCAATTACATGATGAGGAATTTGATGAAGAGATTGAGGTGGAGGAGAATGTTTTTGAGGTTCCATATCGTAATAACAATATTCCTCCAAATGTACAAAAGACATTGATATTTTGAAGCAGACTTGGGCAGATCAAGTACAACAGGACAAGGCAGCTGATAAACTTGGTCATGACAATCAATCTTTGTCAATGGGTATGGATGAATTTTTGTCCAAATCCCAAGAGAATAAGAATAAAATGTACAATAAAGTAGGCGGTGCTGGGTAAGTTGGCGCCAAACAAGAGCAAGCGCAAAGAAATTGGCCCAATAAATATCATTTTCTTGGAATATAAAGGGTATAGCAAATTCCCCAACGAAATTGGATTTCAGAAGGCATTCTCTTTAAGATAAACCTAGTTTTTTACTTCATTGTAGTACCAGGGACGAATTGGCAGCATTTTCCAAAGAGTTTACTAAATTCTGTCAATATGAAAGTCTTTGCAGTTAACAATAAAGGCTTCGGTGATCCCTATACCACTCTAATCTAATCGCAATTAGATCATTACCTTATTATGTTGTGCCCGCAAAATAATGTTTTTAGGTAAGCTTCTAATTTCACGTTTTTAAAGATGTAGGTCTCCCACTTAGACAGTAGGCAGAGCCGATCCGAAGGTAAGACTACTAAAACAACCTCTTTAGATCTCTATGAAAAATAAAAAATTTATTTAATCAAAATGCCTCAAAAAATAAATTACTTAATAAAAATGTCTCAGATTTTAATATTTTTAAAATTAAAACATAATTTTTTTCTAAATTTAATATTGTCTCAACAATATGAAATTAATTTAAAAAGAAATATTACATGACAAAATTATATTAATTTAGTAATGTCAAATTAAAATTTAGAAAATTCGTTTGAAACTTCATAATAAAATTCACTTTAGGTCTCCACATGTGTTAGGCCAACCCTAAATGTAGCAATCTTATCAACCAATTATGAAACATTCAGCACACAGGTTTTCATATGCTAGTGATTGCTCAAAATTAAGTTAAAAAGTCTTAAATCCAAACTTAAGGAATGGAACAATCCTGTTTTTGGTAACGTAATTTAAAGGTGTAGCAAGCAGCCACTCATTTGGATCCTATTCAATATCAAATTAATGCTATTGGTTACAATTAGGGGTGGACAAGAAATCCAAACCAACCCAAAACCGTCGGATCAGCATGGCCTGCGTGCAAATGGGTGAGTTAAATCAGGTCAACAGGTTTGGCGGAAAAAGTCAACAGGTTTGTACAGTTATAGGTGGGTGGATGCGGGTGAAATATTCTAGATCGTCGGTAACCAAACCCATCTGAATCAGAAGTATACTGCCATAGTGCCATATTAATACAGACCATCTTACTCTACACAATCTGGCCCAAATCCATTACAAATGAAAGGAGAAACAAAGGATACGATGGTCATAGCATGTCTTACGATCTTCATACAAGTAGCAGATTCATAATGTTCATCAGAGGATGCACAAATGCTTTGTCTTCTTAGGAGCGATGACTTTCATCAGAGCGTTGACTTTTTCAGAGCATTGACTTCTTTCATATGATGCATAGTAACATAGAGTCAGACGATCAGACACTTGATGTCATTAATCAGAGGCAAGGCCAATCACGTGCTTATCATACTTATCAAAAGCAATCAAACATACGCTTTCTAAATTCATCAAAGGCATACAATCATAGGCTTGTTGAATTCATCAGAAGCAGACGATCCAAGACATATTCGCATTCATTGAAGGTAACTAACATATCTTCAATCATCGGAGGCAATTGAACCAAGGCATTTCTTGTGTTTCCAAAGGCATTTGGGACACAACGTTGCCCGTGTATCAAACTTAGAGAAACGAAGTGAAGCGAGGTCCTATTGTACCTTTGTCTTCGTCCAATTATCAGATGATATATCTTATATCAGAACTCATACTTTGTTGTGCTTATCTTTGTAGTAATTCTTTTGTAAAATAACAACTTCCTCCATTAGTAGATCTCTAATATACATGAAAGTTATGCTACTTTAGAGTGGATAGTCATTAATATACCTCTTTGCCTTTCTACTTAAACTGCATACTTAGCAAAATCAGTTAGGGGATAATTGTTCTTCCTTTGTTTGTTTTTGTTATCATCAAAACATCAACCTTGTTGGAACCAAGTCGTTCCATTGAACATGACCTCTATGTGGTTTTGATGTTAACAAATATATTTTGGATAACAATTTATTGCACTAATGGTTTCATTAAGTGTGTAGGAATTAGACCAGGGAAATCAAAATAAACAACATCATAAAAAGAAATCAGAAGCATATATCAGGAGCAAATGGGATATTGTTGAAATCAAGATTTTGAAAAAGAAATCAAAAAGAATCGACCAAAGAAAATGACCAAAGGAAGCGACACGAGGAAACAACTAGAGGAAACGTCCAAAGAAAACGACCCGAGGAAGCAAAGTCAAACCCAGTCAACGTACGTGCTATTGTGTGCACACATCTGCCCCTTAAGATTTGCCTCTTATGATTATGTGTGTCTGCCTCTGAAGACTAAAATGTGCTTCATGTTAGCATGTCTCTGATGAACAATATTTATGCATGCCTTTAATGAACAGTATTTATGCATGCCTCTGATGAAGTCTACTTTTTGTATGAATCTAAAATTCGAAGCTACTGTTCAAGCCTGCCTCTAAACCTCATGTTCCGTTAGCTCAAATAATTGCAACATGTTCCAGAATGCTACCTCTGATATGTAAGAACAGATGTGCACCTAAGAGGGGGTGAATTAGGTGTTTATAAATTTTCTTGTTTTCAGAGATTTAGTGATTGATTTTTTTTATTAGGACAGTGTATTGCACTAAGTAAATGGCAGAAAATTAATGGACACAGTAATATTATCCTGGTTCCCCTTATGACCAAGCGTACATCCAGTCCTCTTGCACACTACAAGAGATTTTTCCACTATTGTCAGAAAATGTACAAATCCCACCCTAGGATTTCTGCTACAGACTTCTAACACACCTCAATGATATGAAAATGTATTGCAAGTACTTGAAATATGAAAAATAACTTTGAGAATATTTTAGAAATTTTTTCAAAGTTGTTCAAAGTTTTTACATAGGATTAATTGCGAACAAACTGAAGTTATGGGGTATTTATACTCCATAGACATCACTTCAGATCAGTGGCAATAGTTCCTAGAGGTATGAAGAACATTTGCAATGATCCAGAGCCATTTCAAAACTTAAAAATTGCATTGCTTCGCTGTTGTATTCGGCTACAGCATGTGTGTAGTCGAATACACTTCTACAACGTTCATTTTTTATTTAAAATTTCAACATTGTATTCGAATACGAAATCTTGTATTCGAATACAACCAAGTGAATTTTGCCACTGACTCGTTGTTGTATTCGACTACACAAGGTTGTAGTCTAATACAAATGTGTAGTCTTAGCTACTGGCTTAGCACTTGTGTTCACCTACACCAACTCGTAGTCGAATACAGATGTTTAGTTTTAGCTACTAACTTAGCACTTGTATTTGGCTACACCATCTCGTAGTCGAATACATATGTTCAGTTTGTGCTACTGACTTATCTCTTGTATTCGGCTACAGGATGTTGTATTCGAATACAACATTGCTTTTTGCCAAAAACTTTATTTTCAAACATAGTTTATGTATTTTTGACACTTTAAAAATCCTTTTGATGCATATGCTAAAATGAAAGGTTCTCATATGCATTTGAAATGTAAGAATATTAGATTGCATCATGTACCTTTACATTTATAAAACTTCTAGTAAGTTTAACCATAGTTGACTTTGGTTATTTGACTTCTTTTTGAGCTTGCTACTTTGACACATTTTTTGGTCTTTGTCTTCATCAAAAACATGTGTTTTACATGATAAGCAACCTCTGAAGTTGCACTGGCTCTGATAATGCAACAAACGTGAAGTTGCCCATGCAACTAATTCTAAGTCATGCAGCTTTTCCCCTGGTAGAATTATTCTAACAACACAACATCTGACTCCAACAATCAAGTCAATGATTCTGATATAGAAAAGTTAACGAATCTGAAGGAAGGTCAAAGGCTCTAATAGATTGAGCAAAATATTGAATTGGACTAAGTCGTATCCTTACTTCTGAAGTCCAAGAGCAAGCCCAGAATTGTCCCCCCCCCCCCCCCC
>JBBPBP010009778.1:29077561-29104035 GCA_037974735.1 Cicer chorassanicum | reverse complement strand
CCCCCAAATCAAATCAAGTGTATGAAGGACGACTCAAGTGTATCAATTTGCATACGTGATATGAACAAATAAGTACAATATCTTTCTAGAAGAATTGCTTATATCACATTGGGAAATAAAAAATTGCCTAACGATCATATTATCAAGATCATATCAATCAGATCTTTGGAAGAAATAATTGTTGATTAAGCTAGAAAGGAGATACGATTCAGAATCCTTTAGGGACAAAATTGAAACACTAATTTTTCCTATAAATAGCATTCAAAGTTAAAGAACAATGATGAAAAACAGAATAGACTCTAAAATCCTAAAAACCAAAGTTATTCAGAAAAACTTCAAGAGCTCAAATTTTTCTAAGTATTCATAGTTTAAGGTTTTAATTTCTATCAAAGCACTCGTTCAAATTAAAACATTCTAAGTGTTTTAGTGTGGGAAACTCATTGTATCAAATCTCCTTAGTAGAAGCAAAACCAAACCAGTTTCTAACTCTTTATAACCTAGCCCCAAGCAATCTGTGGATCTCAAGTTTTGTTGAGAAGACTTGACTTGTAGAGTCAAGTGGGTAGTTTGCCTCTAACAATTTGTAGGTTTCAGGTTGTGTAGAGAAAACTTGACTTGTAAGGGCAAGGTGTGGCTTGCCTTAAAAATTCTATAGGTTAAGGTTTTTTGAGAAGACTGACTTGTAGGGTTAGATGTTGTGTAATTCAAGGTTTTGAATTAGTGGATAAATCCTTATGTGTGAGGGGACTGGACGTAGCTACCATATTGTTGGTGAACCAAGATAAAATCTTGTGTGTTGTTTTTACATCTGCGTTATTTGTATTGTTGTTGCCTCTAATTAGTAAAGTTGTTTAAGTCACCAAATCAAAATGAGAATTAAGAAAAGAGTTTTAATTTAGACAAACACAATTCAAACTCATTCTCGTGTTTGCACACCTTCAAACCAGAGAATTGTAGCTAAAACCACTTTTGCACTAACATAAATTAGTTGAAAATTCAAAAACTAAAGCATTAGTAGAGTGGCTTAACATAGAAAAACAACATATAAAACTTAGAAGTTCATAAAAGCATCTAAATAGTCTCTAGTGACGTTGCTCCATGATCCTTCAGTCGGTAATTAGAACCAGAGGAAGGTCTACCATCTCTTGGCGGTACTAAGTTTATTGCCTGAAAAAATAATATATAAGTATATACATTAAACTCATATTCAACCAACTTTTTCAGACATACTCAATACTTTAGTATAACATGCAACTAGTTAAACTTAGAAAAATAAAATAAAGAGCTCAAAATCCAAACATGCAATCATTAATATTTTGTTTTGCAAAGGCATCAACAAGTATCACAAATCTGCGACCCAACTATCAAGCACTCAAAATTTGAAACTAATTAAACTTAGGTAGAATGATCCCATTTATTACATGTGTTGTATCAATTTTAGACACTAGGCACAACTTCAATATAAAATGTTTGTGCTATATAGCTACTTCATCAAATACTCATTTATTCAATAAAATTAAAAGCACCATGAAAGTATGATAATTTATTCAAATGATTTGTTTTGATATAAACTTCCAATTTTAGTTTCAATTTTAATTCAAATTGTTATCCCAAAAATGTTATTTTCTTATTTTTATGACAGACAAGTTGAATGTGTTAGAAAAGTGTTGAAATTAATGGCATAATCAATTCTCGTGGGATCGATCTTTATTTATACTACTTGTTATTGATTGTGTATACTTGCACACTTGCATTTTATTCCAACACAAATCCAAGAAGAACTTAAATTTTCCCACTATACTCATTTCAAATTCATTATGTATTAACTTAGAAAATTCTTTGAGTAGATTTTAATTAAAAGAACAAAATATAGTATCATCCACGTATATTTGAACTCTAAGAAATCCATGTTTAGATTATTTTCAAAATAAGGTAGTGGCCACCTTTTATCTTTTTAAATCATTTTATAAAAGACAATTGGTTAGTTTGTCATACAAAGTTGTGGGAGTTTGTTAGAGAACAAATAGAAAAGTCCCATGTTTATGAACATGTTTAGGAAATTGAACATCCATAAAACCATGTGGTTGTTTAAAGTAAACTTCCTTTATTATAAAACCATTTAAAAATGCACTAACAATCTATCTGATATAAAGTAACAGATACCGAAACCATTACATCCGCCTCCAGTTTCATTAACTAACGGATAGCAAAAATATTTGTTTGTTTTACCCTTGGATATTAATTAAGCTACCCGCCTAGTGCCTAGGGGCGATTATATCCGCAGATATTCACATCAATAAATGTTTTTCCATCCTTATACGAGATGCCAAACTTCATTTCTCTTAATTTGTTTATCTCTTCTTGCATTGCCATAATCAATTCATCGCTATTAAGGCTTCTTCAATTAAAGATGGTTATAGTTATAAAAATATAGGAAGATATGATTCATTCCTTAATGGTTATTTGATCTTAACTTTGTCATAAGCAACACCGATAATCCACTCTTTTGGACCCCTCCCTTCCACCCAATGAAAATAGCGAATTTTTGTCTTCTATAAAAATCAAATCTGGTACCTAAAGAATAAGTACCACCTTCCCTTTATTTCCACTACTAATTGAATGTCAACTATTTTTTTTCCAAATCAATATGACATACATCTCAGTTCTCTAATTGAACAAAATGAACTATTTTCGACTTTCCAAAACTTAATTCAAATAAAAACTTTCTATCTTCAATCTATAAAATTTGTTTATTCTAAACTTTAACTCCAAATATTTTTAAAATCACAATATTTCAAATTTTTGAGATAACAAAATCATAACTAATACTATTTTTTTTAAGTTTTCTAAAAGAAATTGCCATGACATTTTTTTCCTTTACTTTTTCTGTAAATTGTTTGACATCAAACAAACAAAAATATATTAAAATTCTCCAGACCGCTAATTCGGAGTCAATGGCCTCAATTTCTTTTTTAGGTTCAATAAATTATAATTAATCACAACATAGAAGCTTTTAAAATCATTTCCTTTAAGAATGACATACTACAAATAAAATCTCAACTGACCAATTTGATTTGAAGCTTACTAACTTTATCAATTTTAATTTTCTCAATTCAACACTTAGAGTAACATCAAACTATTTTATTTCTCAAAACAATTAAATTTCCAAACTAAACTTTTGGCCATAAACACATCAACTTAGTCAGATATTGAAATTTTCATAACTTTAACAACTCAAACCAAGTTTGTAGCGTTTCTGATTTTCCTTCAGACTCATTTACTTATAAAAAACTCATGAGATAACATCTAATCATAACAAAGTCAATTTCCCCGTTTCCCAAATTAGGGTTTGGCCCTTTCAATTAAATTGGGGTTTTTTTTTCAAGTAACATACTCAATACTAACACAACAATAACACTAATTTCCCCATCAAGCAAATAAAAAAAATACCCATCTTATATTGTTGCTCGCAGGTTTGAAAAAGAAAAGGGGATTTGTGCTTTCATTTCATTTTTAGTAACAACAATAACAACATCAATAATAAAAAACATTGATCAAAACATAAGAAAATCACTCATTTCTCCCATCATAAAAGATCTCACGAGTATGAGAGGTGTTGGAACCAAGTTGATTTGAAAAACCAAAACACTACTTGTTTTGGTGATAACAAAACTTATTTGTGAGAATAATTTAATGGTTCCTAGAGCAAGTGATTTTGTAGGATATTGTGCTATATCCTATGGTATTTGCCTATATCAAGATACCCAAAATATTTGATACAAGTTCACTTCAAATTTGTTGAAAGATCTGATACGAATTTACAGAGACTTGCAATGGAAACTTCATTAAATACAAGTTGATTTTGTGCAATCGGGTCTAAAGGCCAGAAACCCTAAAAAGATATATACAAGGATGTGTTGCCTCCATGAAGAAGACAACAACAATAATACACACAACAACTACAGCAATACAGCCACTCTGCATAATTACTTCATTATAAGTTCAAAAATTCTAAGATTACTTGTAAACATCCTCTTGAGAAGAGTAATTCAAAAAACCTAAAGTTATCCCCTTTGTAACCAAGTCTGGTAGTGGTTGTTTTCCTCAATGGCTTGAAGGCACTAAGCTAGAAGTTGGGAAGATATTGATTGAACTTTGTAACTTGCCTCGATAGTGGCTATCTTCCTCAACAACTTGATTGTACTAAGCTAGAAGGTTGAGAAGATCGAACACAATCAGTGCGACTAGTAGGTGTTCAAGTGTAAGTTCAAATTCAGTGGTGAATTAGTGGTTTGACTCCTTCAGGTGGAAAGGAATGCACATAGCTATCGCGTTGGTGGTGAACTAGTATAAATTGATGTGTTCTTTACTTTCGGTTTTTACTTATTTGTTCTAATTACTTTGCTCTAGTTTAGCCACACGAAAAAGAATTTAAACATGATCACAATTCAAACCTCATTTCGTGTGAATCTTGTCCCTTCAATTAATATTAGAGCTCGATCTCAAAGATGAGCACTTAATCGTTATTGGGTAAAAATATGTGTTTATGGCTAACTACAGTGGAGAAGGTACAGGTGGAAACGTTTTCAGGCCTCCCCTATTTGATGGAGAAAGATTCGAGTATTGGAAAGACAGGCTCAAAAGCTTCTATATCTCTCATGATCCTGAACTCTGGGACGTAGTCGAAGATGGCTTTGAGGCTTCTAAAGATATTGATCGTGCTGAAATATCCATAAAGGACTTCAACATTGAATAGAAGAAGTAGTACAAGATGCATCACAAAGCCTGAACCTTCATGATGAAAGCTATCACCAGCAACAAGGAAACAACTAAGAGTATCTTTGATGCTCCAGGTCTAAACCACGTAGGAAACAAGCAGGTGCATGAAGCCAAAGCAAATCTGCTTGTCAGGAAGTATGAACTCTTCTAGATGGAAGAAGATAAAAACATTGAGACAATTTTTTCTAGGTTCCAAACTGTAGTCTCTAACTGAAGGTTCTCCAAAAAAGTTACACTACCTCTGACCACGTGAAGAAGATTCTCAAAAATCTTCCTAGCTAGTGGCGACCAAATATAACAACAATTCAAAAGGCTAAGGATCTGAAAAAACTTCCTCTTGAGGAGCTGATGAGTTCACACATATTCCATGACATTGAACTGGTTGAAGATGAGCCCAAAAACAAATCAAAGTTTTTGGCCGTCAAATCCCAATTAGAGAATATGAAATATACGATCTTGCCAACAACTTAAGATTTAAAGGAAAGCAATCTGGAAGCCTAAAGTGAATAATCAGATTATGAGTAGTCCTTTATCTCAAGGAAAATCCAGCTCATGTGGAATAGCAGAAAGATATCAGTCCCCGAAAAAGATTTCAGAACATCCCATAATATCATTGAAGGAAGTGAAACATCAGACAAGCAAAGAATCGTCTGCTATGATGCAAGGAACCTAAGCATATCAAATCATACTTTCTAAACCTTGAAAAAGGAAAATCCCAGAGGAAAGACCACATGTCAAAGAAGAAATATATGATGGCTACTTGGGGTGACTCTTATGAATCATCTGATGAAGATGAATATCATGCGAACATCGTTTGATGGCGAACACTTACCCTGACTTTGACTCTAATCTGACACTAACTCTGACTCTGAATCTGTTGATGAAGAAATTGAGGTATTATATGACCTATCTCGTGAGCTTATTAACATGTTAAATGAGTTTCTCAACAAAAATTATAAAGTTTCTTCAAAACTTAAGTAACTTAGAAAAGCACATAACATCTTAACAAATAAATGCAACTCCCTTGAAAAAGAATTTGAAAATTTAACTCCGAACGAAAATATTTTAAAAACCTCAGAGGAAAATCAGACTCTAAAAGAAAATGTTTTAAAAAACTTCAAACGAAAATATGAATTTGAAAGAAAATGTTTCAAAAATATCAGAGGATAAAGTCTACAATTATGTTAAGTATGAAATAGCCTGTCAAGAATTTCTTGCGAATGGTATAGGCGGAAGTAAACAAGCTTGTATGATTTATGGTGTTAGCATAAACAATAAACACGGCATAGATTTTGAAGAATGAAAAGAAAATCCTAGATTTATCATTCCTAATTCTGTTTGTGCGTATTCTCATAAGAAAGGTCACAATAGAATAACTTGTCCTAAGTAAAAAACTATGGAAAGACAATAAACCTTTCAGAACTAACAAATCAAGACCCAATCAAATTTGGATACCAAATGACAAAATAAACTATCTTGCGGATATCCTTAGCAACAAAGTTAAAACACCAATATTCTATTTATTGTGTATGTGTGTGTCAGATTTCAATATGACCCTAAAAAATCCAACTTAACAGCTGTTAAGAGGATCTTTAGATATTTGAAAGGCACTACTAATCTTGGTTTGTGTTATAAGACATCATCTGTGTACCGGTTAGTAAGTTTTTGTGATGTTAACTATGTTGGATATAAGCTAGAAAGAAAGACCACGAGTGGAAATTGTACTTTCCTTGGTGAGAATTTGATCTCCTAGTCGAGGAAAATACAAAGCATTATTGCTCTATCAATAGCAGAAGCAGAATACATCTCAGTAGCTAGTTGCAACACTTAGGTGTTGTGGATGAACTATCAACTAGAAGATTTTAACATTAATAAAAGTAACATTCCTATATTATGTGATAATACTTTAGCTATATGTTTAACCAAAAATCATATTTTACACTCAAGAGCAAAACATATAGAGATTAAACATCAATTTATAAGGGATTATGTCCAGAAGAGTATTTTAGACATTAAATTTGTCGACACTGATCATTAGTGGGCTGATATTTTCATGAAACCTCTTGCTAAGGACATATTCAATTTTATAAAACAACATCTGAATTTAATGTTTACAGAAGAATGATGTTTAATCCTCTATATGATTCTCTCTAGTAAAACAAAGTGAATGGTTAAAAGTATATATGCTCTGACTCTGATGGCATTGAATTTATTTGTGCCTCTCGCCAATCTAAATTCAATTAATCCTTCAATATGCACAATTTTCCTAGTAAGTTATGATACTCTGATAGGGAGAGAATGTATCTTTTTTAGAGAAACTATTTTTAAAACTCATTTATCACTCACAACTCACTATTTTCCTTTTTGTCTTATGAAAAAAGGGCGAGGATGTACTTTTCAAGGAACGATTTTTTACTCTGTCAAAATATTTTTCATCTTGTGAATTAAACATGCATATTTTGAAGGGGAGCAGGAGGAGCTTTGCTGAAATGCTTACATGCATATTCTGACGAGGAGCAAGGGGAGCTTTGCTAAAATGCTTTATTTTTTGCTTCATTTAATATCAAAAATTTTCTTAAAAATAGATGTTTGTCATCATCAAAAAGGGAGAGATTTTTGCAACCAAGTTGATTTGAAGAACCAAAACCTTACTTGTTTCGATGATAACAAAAAAAATTATGAGAACAATTTAATGCACTAATGTTTTAACTAAGTGGTGCAGTTCCTATAGCAAGTGAATTTGTAGGATATTGTGATGTATGCTCTAGTGATCATCTATATGCTCTGTTGATCGGGCCAAGACAAAGGAAACCAAGACAACACTTCTGCTCTACACTCTATGTCAGGTGATGCACGCCTCTGATGGTGACTCTATTCAAGCAAGCTTCGGTTGACTTTGATAATGCAAACAAGTTTCGGATGACTCTGGTGTCGCAAGCAATGCTCTGGCTCAATTGCCTCTGATGAATGCAACTATGTTCTAATTCTTCTGTCTCTGAAGACAACGACAAGCAAGTGACTGCCTCTTCCTCTAACAAGTAAGTGATTGCCTTTGCCTCTAACAATCACCAAGCGTCTAAATTGTCTGACTCTGATATGTTATGTATCCCATAGAAAAAGACAACACTCTGATGATATTCAATGATCTATATTTTTCCGTCACTCTTTAATTTCTATATTTTTACAATGCACTTTGG
Source organism: Cicer chorassanicum (assembly GCA_037974735.1). Taxonomy (NCBI): domain Eukaryota; kingdom Viridiplantae; phylum Streptophyta; class Magnoliopsida; order Fabales; family Fabaceae; genus Cicer; species Cicer chorassanicum. The sequence goes on along the minus strand of JBBPBP010009778.1, from coordinate 29,096,059 downwards.
TTTTTATTTTAGTTAGAGGTTAGTGGCATTTTTTGTTTTAGTTTAAAATTGATAGAAAAAATTGTTATTATAATTTTCTGATTTAGAATCTTGTGTTGATTTTGAGTGTTGAATGAATATTTTCTCTTAACATAGAATTCAACACTTTAGACTTTGATTCAAATTGAAAATTTTGGTATCTTAGTGTTTCTATTAATTGTGATTCATAGAGTTTTTGTTTTAAAATCTATATAATTTTGTATGAACTACCAAAATCTTTTTTAAAACAACTACAATACGAATATCCAATCAACTTCAACTTTTTTGTTTTTTTGTATAAAGTTTTCACATTATTTTTGTTGTTTAATTCTAATACCATCAACGATTTAATACGAAATTCAATATGCTTAATACTCGAGTCCATCGCAATAAAAACTTGTATTTTTTATTGTGCAACTTAGACGTTTTTAAATAATTTGGAACTCAAACATTTTCAAATAAGTTTTTCAAAAGTACTCAAAATTTGTTATCGATTATTTCGTAGATAACAAAATTTAATATTCTTCGCTGAGAAAAATATTTCTCAAACATAAAACAAATCTCAATAAACCAAAGAACTCAAATTAAAAGTTTGGTTGAATTTCAAGTTGTTTTAAAACATGAAATCAATACAATTTTGGTCCGTCTATCTAATCTAAATACGGAAAAATTTCAGTTCCAAATTTCGACATGTTTTTTACATGTATTAAATAAAAATAAATCCATGATGAAAACATAAACATTGAACTTTCTTTCACTTTAAAACAAAGTCGGATAGAACTTATTAATTAATTTTTAAAACAAAAATCACAAAATAATTTAACACAATGGCTATATTTCTACGTCTCTTACAAACCAGTTATGAAACAAAACCCATAAAATTAATTATCATTTTCAATATAATGCAAATTTCATTAAATGCATAACTTAAATATTTAAATAAACTCATATTTTCATCTCCAACAATATCAAATTCATCAAATACAAAATGAAAATATGAGTTTATTTAAATATTTAAGTTATGAATTTGATGAAATTGATGAAATTTGCATTATATTGAAGATGATAATTAATTTTATGGGTTTTATTTGAAAATTTTAACAAATTTTTGTAAAAAAAAAAAGATAGTATTGTTGACATTTTAAAACATAAAAGATCAAATTATCACTTAAAATTAAAATAAATAAATTATAGTCGTTCTAAAGGAGATATAAATTTTATCTTTACAAGATAACACTTTAATCATTGATCTACTTCATGGATATTTCTCTATTTCTTTTTAATTTTCGGTTTTTAACAAAAAGTAAAGCATGCATGGACCCGTGTGATTGACAGGTAAACTATGCGAAGAAAATAAAATAATTTATATTATGTTCAAACATAATTTATATTCTAAATGTAAAATATCTAAAAACACTTAAAAAAATTCAAGAATGTCAGACAAGTATCCATAAGAACATATAGTAGTGATTTACTATGTGTCCTATTGGATAATATAATTTTGTTTTCTTCCATATATGCACAGATATTTAGTTGATTTTGAGAGAGTATCTATGTGTACCTTATTTTATAAATAAAAAATCACATTTTGAAAAAAATTAATTATTATTACATATAATTCATTCATCCTCTTTTGATAACGGTACAAAAAATTATTAACAGATTAGAGTAAAGAAAATGAACAGAAGGAGATTAGAGTTTCGATAAAAAAAAAAATGTAAATGCAAGTGTTACAAAAAAAACATATAATAAAATATAACAAAATTAGACTACCAACTTAAAAATATAAAATGTCCAATAGCAAAAGTCTTTCCTTTTCACTTTTATCTCTTCTTTTATTTCTCTCATTCTTTATGTATTTTTATTCCTTTTTTTTTCTATTTGAGTTATAGATGACAATTGCATAGAATATTTGATTTTTTTTAATTTTTGAATGTTTTGATTTGTTTACTTTAATATGCTTAAAGCTGAGAAAACGACTCTCATCTTAATGTCAAAAAAACAATTTGCACCCAAAGCTGAGAAAACATCCCGCATCTTAAAGTCGGGAAAATGACTCGCACTCAAATGAAGTAGCAATGTCAAGTTACAAGGAAGGGGGTTTGAATTGTAATATTGCCTAATTAAAATTTCCTGTTAAAAACTTAAGAAAAACTACTCAAGAATGATCTTGGTTATGAAAACAGAAACGGAGAACGTTCTTGGTTCTGAAATAGAAAACGGAGAACGTTCTTGATTAGTTAAAATCACAGTTTTTTAGTTTCTCTATTTAACTTGATAATAAAAATAACTGAATGTAAATAAAGATAAGGAAGAGATACCACACAATGATATATTCTGGTTCACCCAACTCGGGCTACGTCCAGTCCTCACAACTGAGATTTTCACTAAGTGTTCAAAGAACGAAGAACAATCATTTGGTTACACAGTTAAAGATTAACCTTGATCTGTAACTACACTTCTTTTCCACCCAGAAAGGATTCAATCAAGTCACCTAACAATTCTGATAGGATTTTACAATTTACTTTTTTAATCACACTCAAACTATAAACAATCCTTATAGTTATGAGTTTACACAATAATGATTTAAAAGGTTTGGTTGAATTTAATTATGCTCAACTCTTGTTTGAGAATAGATTCAGAATAAAAAGAACTCAATAAGATAAGCTAGAAGTGTATGGAAGTTTCAGCTTGATTCTTTTTGTGAATGAGATGGCTTCAAGAATGCAAGTGAATATGATTTAATGAGAATACTTGGCACTTGAAGTTCTGAACGATGCTGCAAATTTGCATTCCTTTTATAGACGATTTGAGCATTTAATTCTGGTCAGAAAGAGCTGTTGGTAGTGCTCTGTTACTTATGACCAAAACAATATAAGTGAATAAAAATAATCCATTCAAGTGAATTGTTTTGGGCCTGCTGAACTGGACTGATTTACTCAAGTTTAAACAGCTTTTCTGCGCGTTTTTTAAGATCCCTTAAGCTTCGAAAATGTTCATTTGATTATTGGGCGTTGATCTGGATACTTGATTTAATTCAAAACTATTTGGAAAGGAGTAAACAACTTCTACAGAACTGAGAAGTCTGTTTCTGTAGAAACGAATATTGTTCTTTCAGAAACGAGAATGATGATTAGGAATGGAGTTTGATAGTCTTCTGGACAGTCTAGGAACTGATAATCAATCTTGAAGTTCAGTTTTGTTTCAACTTTCTTGACAGTTCCAGACTGGAGAAGGTTGCAATCAGTTTTTTACTTGCTTTGATTCATGATGTTTTATCTCAGTGATTTGATAGCCTCTTTAAACAAGAATGATTCCTACTTGTTCCTTGCCATGTACTGATGAACTTAGTATAAAGAATTAAGGTAGAAGCTTTGTTAAAGTGGTGGAGTATGATTGGTGAAGTGGCTGTGACAATCAATCTTGATTATGCAGAACGTTCTCTGTTTTGTACAGCTTATGGTCAAGAATGTTTTGTTTAGTTTTTCATCTGATTTCTTTACTTTGCTTGGTTCCTATCTTTGATAAAAACACTCAAGAGCACATATTAAATTAACAAAACATTTAGAATCATAATTAACATTCTTAATTTACCTTTGTTTATTTTCATCAAAACTTAATTTGAGAGTTTGTCTTAACACCAAAGCCAATAAAAACGCCTCGTATCTTGAAGCCGGTAAAATGACTTGCACCCGAAGCTGAGAAAACGACTCGCATCTTAAAGCTGGGAAAACGACTCGCATCCAAAGCCGAGAAAACGACTTGCATCTTAAAGCTAGGAAAACATCTCACACCCGAGGCCGAGAAAATGATCTGCATCTTAAATCCACGACAACAACTCGCACCCGAAACCAAGACAGCGACCCGCATCTTGAATCTGAGAAAACGACTCCCACCCGAAGTTGAGAAAACGACCTGCATCTTAAAGTCGAAAAAACGACTCGCACATAAAGTCGAGAAAATGATCCGCATCTTGAAGTCCAGAAAACGACTCGCATCCGAAGGCATGAAAACGACTCGCACCATCCTACAAAAATTCTTTTTGGACAAAATTATAAGTGTCATTTTTACTTATCTTTCACTTTGATTCTCAAGTAAATTCTAAGTAAAGATGGGCAGTTGTTGACACCTAAATTTGTCCGCTATTTTTTGGATTTTGTATGCCCTTAAAATAAATAAATAAATAAATAAACAAATATATAAAAAAATGAAATAAAAATAAATAATAATAAAAATAAATAATTAGGGCTATAAATTTTAGACAGTCATGGGTGCTTCTGGTTGCTAATTGTCTCTGGTTCTGGTTGCTTTTGGTTTTTGATTGCCTTTGATTCTTAGTTGCCTCTGTGTGCCTTTGATTTCTCTTCAGACATTTCACTCATTTCTAAAACATTAAAAAAAAAGTATATATTAAATAAGAAATGGATTAAAGGTAATAAAAATCAGTAAAAATATTTAAAAAATGTAAATAATTGAATGAAAAGAAACCGAAAGAAATGAACTAATGGCAATAAAAATCAGTATAATGGTGGTCAATTCACAATTATTTCCTTGTCTTTTGTAACCAACACCCAAAAAGTCTATAAATGATCTACACTAAAAAAAGGGAGGAGAAAAAAAGGGAAAGAAAGGAGAGGATTATCGAGTAGAGAGAGAAAGAGAGAGTAATATGCATAAATAGGAAAAAGTAGATAGTTTGAACTTGATAAAAATCAGTTGAGCAGTAATGTATCAATTTTTTTATCCTTCTCTAATTTTCTTCTTATTAACTTCTTTGTATTGCATTCTTTTTTGAAAAAGATTGCGGTTTAGTTTTTCTCCAAAATAAACTCATATGGTAAGCTTTTGATTTTCTTAAGGTATTGCCCCTGTACCTAAGCTTGCTTGTTTGCAACACACATAATAAAAAACACATAAATAGTTGATGCTTATAAACCAATCACCAAGTAAAATAAATTTCACCCTATTGTAACATAACACAAAACTCATATCATGGCTTTATGAAATAACTCAGAAAATCATAATAAAAAAACTAGATCAATAAATAGTTTTTTTCTTAGGAATAGAATTGATAGTCGCCGCCGGCGGATGATATTCATTCTCGCTCGTCGTGCCACATCACTCACGCTCAGCCGTCAGTGGCTTCTGTGCCGCAACAAATCCAACAACGCAATAGCAAATGCTTTAACAAAGTACGTATTTTGCTTTGTCGTCGCGTCTATCTGTTTCGTTCACATATCGTCGTGTTACCGTTGTTTTCTAACAAGAATCAAATTTTCTTAACTTTAAAACTAAAAACAAAATAAAGAGATACAATTCGTGAACAAACATCTCACATCTTTTTCGTTATTATTATTATTATTATTATTATTATTATTATTATTTTATATACATATATAATAATAATTATAATAATAAATAATTAAAATCGAGTGATAATAAAATCAGACAACATATAAATATTTTCTACCCAAAAACTACGTGTGTTTTGATTTCCTTATTGCACTTGGAGATACGTAGGAGGAAGGTCTTCCCATTGTCAAGCAATATTAATAAAAATATATTTTTCCTTCTTTTATTAATGTACATAATTTATTTTCCTTTTTATTATTCTTTTTAGGGGTTAAAATAAATAATTAAATTAACAAATAGTTTGTATATAATTAATTATATGGTAACCGTTTTAAAGAACAATGTAGGGTAATATTACTTTCTCTACTCGTAATCGACTCCCGAATCCGTTTTTTGTTTCAATATCTTTATTTTATGTTTTATCTAATTTTCCCTTTTTAAAAAAATAAAATCGGTGACGACTCTTTTTTCGCAGACAAACGGAATGCGACAATAGTTAACTGTACCAACTCAAAAATAATTCGAGACTCGATTCGATAATTAGCTAGTTGAACTTAGTTCATGTGTCGAACATAGTTTAAAATTAACTCGCTAAATACATGAGTTGAACTTAAGCTAGTTATTTTTAACACTTAAAAATCTCACGCTCAATGAACTCTCTCCAACTTCAATATATATGTTTCACCTTGAAAAATATACCCTCCTACACTCTACTTTTCTCCTATATAAGAAGTTTGTTCCTTTAATTTTTTTTTTTTTTTGACTTTTGCTTCATTTGATTCAAGCTATCAAATCAAACTGAGTTGTTAGTGAATTTAAATCGAGTCGAGTTCGAATTGAAAAATAAATTTGTGATGAACTCGAGTCGAGTTTCGAATTAAATCAATTTTTATTGAGTCAAGCCAAATTGAACATAAGTTCAATTCAGCTCAACTCATTTTTAACCCTTATTGCATGATTCACAAATTTATATATTAAAAAAAAAATATAGTACTAATGTTTTTAAGTCTTAATTCAATTAAAAAAATATCTATATTATTATATTGTATATCATGTCTGAATATAAACTCGTATTTACGATTATACATAAATTTTTTGTGATATTTATTATGTTGTGTACGGAAATAAAAATCCAATCAAAATCGGATAGGCTCAAGCAAAACATTAAATTTAAATTAAAATATAGTATATCTCAACGCTTTCATTTTTATAATGTTTATCCTTTCGTGCAATGTATTGTCAAAACGAAATCCTTTCGTGCTACTGCAATGTCGTCACGCCTTACCTCTAATGGAAAAAAAAAACACTAAAAATCCGACTTCGATTTACCCGTTGAATGTTGGATTAAGAATTTAGTCCATTATATTCAATTAAAAATAGTTATCCTTTCATTCCAAAATTTTAATCTAGTAGTTTTAGTTGGGACACGAAAAAATTATAGATGTGTAAAATCAATTCACCTTATTGAATTTGAGTCATGGCCAATTTGAGTGGTCAGGTGAAAAAAATAGTAATACAATTATTTGAATTTGATCTATTCACTTATCTTAGATATAAAACTCAATTTTTTAGAATGAATCTTTCAGTCTCACTTAATCATTACACCATCAGTCAATTAAATGGGTTATTTGAAAAAAATCTACTCAATTATTGACAAAAATATTGAAATCCCAATATGTTTTAGTCTTAAAATAATGAATTTGAAAATAAATAGCACAAAAAATTAAAGAAAATCAACAATTCCGTAAAAAAAAAAATAAGAAGTTCACATTACTCAAACTAACTCACCCGCATAACCTACAAATTCTCTTCAATCGATGCAAAAATTTGTCAGAATTAGACTTATAAATTGAAGACTCGGATTTAGATGGACTTACAAATTTGAGTTCAATTCCACCCATACCCGACGGATGCTCAACTCTATTAAAAATGAGGTCAAAATTTTATCTTTAAATTCTAAGTCGACAATATTTTTGAATATTTATGCTTCAAGATTTTATTGTATTAAAAATTATGAAAAAATACAAAATAAAAAAAAACTTATATAAAATTTATTTATTTAATTTAGATAAAAATAAATAAAAGATTAAAAAAGATGTAAAATTATTTGAAGCTTATATGCAACTACAATCATTCAATCTTCTGCACCATGTTTTACAATTTTCAATAATAGTAATGAAGCAATTGTTTGTTAGGTTGGTGAGTTATAAATTATTCTCAATGTAAAACACTCATAATATACATCCTATCTTCTCTTTTAGCAATCATGTTTTTAATCATTTAATATAAAAGAAAACCACTACACATATTAACTCTAAAGATGATTTAAACCTGCTATTTATCTGTTTCGAAATAATTGACTCATTTATTAAAATAAATTATCTTAAAATAATGGCCATTTTCTTTTTCGATGCACTTATTTTTTAATTGTATCATCTAATTAATACTACTTAAATCATTTCCAAGGCTTTCATTATGCATTTATGACATTTATTGTCTGATTGGTAACACCAATAAGCTAGCTTATAGCTTATTAAATTAGGTTATAAGCTTGTTTGATCAAATTAGATGTGTTTGATTAACAAGTTTTTCACATTTACTTATAGTTTTTTTTAGCTATTATTTTAACTAGCGTATGACTTTATAACTTTTTATATTTTTTCTCATTTGTAACCTTATTATTTTAATTTTATTATTATTTTATCCTTATGTAAAACAAGACAACTATCCCACTAACGGCTCACTCACCCACTCTCTCGTTGGACATTTCTTCTTCTCTAATACTCTTTCATTCATTATCTCTTCTTATCTGTTTAGTGAATAATACCAAATATGTTTAATTTTTTTTTCTTCTTTTTGAGTCAGTAGATTCTTAAAGGAATTTATTATAATATCTTCTTTTTTTAAAAAGAGTAACCAAAATACCTTGCTATGAAAAAAAAATACCAAAATGCTCTACATTTTTTCCCCTTTAGGGGGTTACATCTCCGCCGTGCGACCAACTGAAGGAAAAAAAATTTGGTGCAGTACGAGGTCGTATCCCTACCACCATGTACACGGTCTTAATTTTTTCTCATTTTAACAATTGAATAATTATTTATTTAATAAATTAAAAATAATTAAAATATTTTTAAAAAAACAAAATACTATTAATAAAATACATTAAATTGAAGAAAAAAAATGTGGTTGAGTAGATGTGCCAAAACAAATAAAGTGTTAAATTATTTTAACAGGCTAAATAGCATCTGCGGTCCCTTAACTTAATTTCCGTTAACGTTTTAGTCCTTTATCTTTTTTTATTTATTTCCGATTTGTTCTTTTATTTTAATTTTAAGTGATAATTTGATCTTTTATGTTTTAAAATGTCAACAACGCTATCCTTTTTTTGACAAAAAATCATCAAAATTTTCAAACAAAACCCATAAAATTAATAATTATCTTCAATATAATGCAAATTTCATCAAATGCATAACTCAAATATTCAAATCAACTCATATTTTCATCTCCAACAACATCAAATTCATCAAATAAATAATGAAAATATGAGTTTATTTAAAGATTTAAGTTATGAGTTTGATGAAATTTGCCTTATATTGAAGATGATAATTAATTTTATGGGTTTTATTTGAAAATTTTGATGGATTTTTTGAATTTTGTAAAAAAAGGATAACATTGTTGACATTTTAAAACATAAAAGATCAAATTGTCACTTAAAATTAAAATAAAGAACCAAATTGGAAGGAAAAAAAAAAGATAAAGGACTAAAACGTTAACTAAAATTAAGTTAAGGGACCGCGAGTGCTATTTAGCCTATTTTAACAACTTCCTCCTATTTTTTTAGATAAATTGATATTATTTTAACAAATCTCTAGATAAATTAGCCACTTAATTCTATTTTATTAACAACTTCCTCCTATTTTTTTTTTCGGATCTAATAAATAAAAATAATTATACTTAAAAATAGTAAATTATATTAATAACATCAAACAAATTACATTAAATTGAAAAACAAAATACATGAAATTGAAGAAAAAAATACATCAAATTAAAATTAATGATGTCCTTCAATTTAATGTATTTTATTTTATTAATAGTATTTTATTTTTTAAATATTTTAATTATTTTTAATTTATTAAATAAACAATTATTCAATTGTTAAAATGAGAAGAAGAAAAAAACTTAATACCGTGAACATGGTCGCATTCCTTGGATGCGACCTTCTACTACACCAAAAAAAATTTTACTACCTCTTCAATGGAAAAAAAAAGTAGGACATTTTAGTATATTTTTTTCATAGTAGGGTATTTTGGTGGTTTTTTTTTTTATACTACCACTAAAAAAAATAATTAAATACCATACTACAACCAATTTTTAATTAAATACCAATATACCATTATTTTGAAAATTTATTTTTTTAAAGGTGAGAAGTTGGATTGCCCAAGACCGATTTCTCAAAGGCAAAACTTTTTTTTTTTTAAATAGAGTAAAGGGAAGGTGTGGCACAAACCAATTTTCCAATGTGCAGATTTATTTTTTATGTGTTTTAATTATTAAATATATGTATTTATTTTTATTATTAGTGTTGTTTAACAGAGACAAATATAGGGAGTTTGATCAATTAACTATGACATGCACACTTACGAGAGGGTGAATAGTTATAATTTGTAAATGTGAGATAGTGCCACACATTTTAACATCTTTTATAATAATAAATATACATTTTATTATTCAATAATTATTATTTTAATTAAACAATTAATTTCAGTTTCATTAATTTTTAATTTAAGTGATTATTATTTTAATTAAATAAATAAATACAATGTTTTTTTTATAATAATTATCTAATTAAATTTTACTTTTTATAATTATTAAAAAATTTAAATAAAATGGAGTCCATAAAAATAACAAAATTTAATTAAATATTATAATTAAAAATACAAATACAAAATGAGTGAAAAAAAAAATAAACACAAATTTTATTACAATGTTTTTATTACATTAATCTCCTATATGGTGTCCAGTCCCACATCGTGGTGGTCGACGAATACGACATGGACAATGTGGAGGTGGGTTTTCTTCGTCAACTAGGGCATGTGTCTCATGTACATTCTCACTTAGTAGGTCGACATGCATCGAAGAACTAGGTTCTACTTGATTGGGGAATGATGGAACACCAAATGAGTACATGTTATTAATATAACGAGCAGCCAACTCAGGCGTACCTAGGTCAACACCAAATAAGTTATTCACAAAATATTGGTTGCTTGAATGTAGAGATTGTTGGTGATCAAATTGTTGAGTTAACGTGAATTGGAATGATTGACTTGGTGGTTCAAATTGTTGTTGTGTTGGGGTGAAAGAAAATGAATGACGATGTGGTTCTGTCGCTTCATTTTCAATAGTAACAAGGGGAGTCAGTGGGCGAGGTCTATTATGCCTTTGTCGTTGTGATGGTTGGGTTGGCTCTTCTGCAACACCACATCATGGGTCCCATAGTAGGTGCGGAACTGATAGGTACAGATTGAAGTTGTGTCCAAACCACACCATATACTCTTCTGTTGGTATTGGGTGTCCATTTATCGGTTGGCCGGTAAGCCAACGACTTCGAAGTTTGATCCAAAATTGAATCCATGCAACATGTTTGTCTTTCCAATTTTCCAAATGATTCCCTCTTATATCTTGACAGTGAAGTGTATTAATATTTTCAGGATCATATGGTATTTCCTGGGAAAGTCCAAACTGCAGTTTGACTCTATATGTTTGATGTCATTATACAGTTGAGAAACAAATCAAAGCAGTTTTGGCAGTCCATATCATTGAATGTTGATATGCTTGTTCTGGTATGACATTTTCAAGACCCCTGTAAGGCATCGATATGAACTAGAGAAAATAAAAGACTTATTAGTAAGGCGACACAATTATAAGTAGTATAAATTTTGTTGAACAATGAAATTTTAAACCTGATAATGTTACATGTGATCAATGTTTGATCTATAATTGACAAGATCCCCGTATGGAGTTCCAGAATGGATTAGTTCCCTTCCAATCCATCTAGTAAAAGAATATAAAACTATTATTTAGCAAGTTTGTCAAGTATATTATACGTAGTTTCTTGGGTTAATATGAAAAATATTTTACCATTTTGCTAATGGGAATGATCTCTCTAGTGCAATGAGGGGCAATGAACGACATGTGATACCATACCCAAGATTGAAGGAGCAATGTACATCGACCCATACATGCATAAGACGGTGCGGTTGAGGGTAATGATGGCCATACCATTCCTATAGCATACTAATGGCAATCACTCAGGATGGTGATGGCCATACCATTCCTATAACATATGCCATTTTTTAAGGTGAAACATCAGATGCATGGTTTTTCTTCCTCAGTCGTCTATGAATGTTTTTGACACCTCAGCCCAACCTCTGCTTGATTTCGGATAGAAATGAGTCAATTAAAAGTGTTGTTAGGCGTCTAAACAACAATTGGCATCATGTCTTTTGCATTCAACACATATCACAAAACTTCATGAGGACCTTCAAAAATGGCCAAATGAAAACTATTGGAACTAGCATTGGTTAGTATTTTATACGTGTATATGTATATATATATATATATATATATATATATATATAAAAGACGCCGCAGGATCAAAGGGTATTATAATCAGAGGAAAATAATCAGTAAAGCAGAGTTTCAGATACCATTCAACAGATGAACATGCAACAATTTTTCTGATGCACAAGATCAACCGAAGTTGCAAGTGCAGAACATACTTATGTTTTGATGAACAACAAATATGTGAAAAGATTTTTGATTTTTATTCAAGTAAACTTACAAATGATTTTGGAAAAGATAAATGTAAACATACAAGTTTTTTGTGAGAAGATTGAGACACTCAAGATTACAAGATTGTTCTAAACTCTCTGTTTTTCAAACTCTGATTTTGAAGTGAAGAGGAGCCTTCCTTAAGTAGCCAACGAGTTGAGATAAGTGGCTTTCTTAATGGAGGAATTGATTAGATTCCTTCTTCTTTTTGACAAATGGTGCTGATGGCCGACAAACGACCCTTGGATTCCTTTAGCTTTTGGCTTTCTTGATAGTGGCAGATAATTTCCATTTTGTCTTCTGGTGTTTTGTTTGTTAGTGAAACAACAGTACATGTGTGTGTGATTTGCCCTTGGATGTTTTTTAATGACGATTTTGCCCTTTGGGCTTTTTTTTTATATTGGGCTATGCTCAATTACAACATTTTGAATTTTTTCTGAAACTATTTAATAGGTGAGAAAATGCCAAAACAATCATCTTCGTTTTGATCCTCCAATTCAATGCATGCTTCAGAAGCTGAGCTGGATGAAGGTTTTGTAGAACTGGCTTAGCTTTGTAAAAGTTGAGACATGATTTCGAAATACTCATCCTCAGTCTTTGCGGCTGCCAATTGAGTTTGGGAAAAAGACTTTTGAGCCAAGAATTGACTCTGTATTTGAGTTGGTTTCATTAGTCCTTGTTTTTGAAGCCATGTTGTGACGGCCTGAGCTTTGACGCTTGGTGGTATTGAGAAGTTTGTCCACCATCTTACTTTGAATTTTCTAGTTAGGATAGTCTAGACATCCTTTTGATTGTTTTCAAAGAACCATGCCAAGACCCATGGTATAAAGAATTTGGTAGAGAAAAGCATTAGAGGGTGAAACATGCGTTCCCTATATGAGGGTTTGTAATTTGTTTTGAAGACTTGGAAGTTATCTTGGACTTCCTAGTGAAAGAATTCTGGGATAGAGCCATAGAGTTTCCACCAATGGGCGAACCATTGCGGGATTTTTTATAGATCCATGGTTAGGTTGAAGAAAAACAGCCAAGTATGACTGAATTTCTTGTTTTCGATTAGGAAGACATTATACCAGAAGGGGCAGCTTTTTTGGAATTCCGAAGGAGCATTTTTCAGTCCAAAAGGCATAATTGTCCATTCGTATTGGCCAAATGGAACAGTGAATGTTGTTTTGTAACGATCTTTTGGTTCAATTTGTATTTGCCAAAACCCCGATTTCATGTCAAATTTTGAAAATACAAAAGAAGAATGGAGTTTTTGCAAAAGATCTTTTTTGTTTGGAATTGGATATCATATCCATTTTAAAGTTGTGTTCAAAGGTTTGTAATTAATAACCAATCTAGGTGTACCTCTTTCTATTTCTGAATTTTTGTTTACATAGAAAGCTGCGCAACTCCAGCGTGATCTGGATTTTGTAATCAAACGTTTTTGTTCTAAATCACGAATTTCATTTTTACAATGTTGTTCTAATTCGTAATTCATTTGGATAGGCCTAGCTTTTGTTGGGATTTGTTTGTCAGAAAAATTATTTTCATATGGCAAATCTAGCATATGTTGTTTTCTGTCCCAAAATGCATTTGGTATATCTGAACAAATTTCGTTTTCGATCATCTTCTGTATATCAGAAATTTTTGATTTTACAAAAGTTTTTTGAAGATGTGTTCAATTCTATGAAAGGAAACGTCTTGTTTCAGAAAACATAAATGTTTTTCTTTTCCTTGAATCAAACAGTTCAATTTATTTTTGTAATCAGAACAAGCCTTTAAAAGGTTTAAGTTCTTTGTTCTAGGTTTTGAAATAAACGAGAAAACAATTTTGGTTTCTTTTGTTTTGCAGGAAATACTATTATGATTGATGGAATAGGGAGTTATCATGTTTATGGAAGGAGTCTCTAAAACGATAGCATAAGAAATATTTTCTAATAAAACAAAAGGAGTTTTGATCGAGATACTTCCATTTCTAATGGAAGCTTCAGTTTTGCTAGTTATAATCATGTTAGAATTGTTTGCAGCAACAAGTCTTTCATTGGTTTTTTGAAGAAATCTTTTTGGAACAATGTTATGCTTAATATAGTTTAAATCTGCTCCTGTATCAAAAAGCGCAATTATGTTCATTTTGAAATTTTCGTCAAAGACTAAATTGATTTTGATTAAGTATTTACGCGTAGTAATATAACGCAAAACACATAAAAAATCTTCTGGAATATCTTCTAGGTTTTGAACGTTGGGTGGAATAGGAAGAGAAAAATCTTCATCTGGTTCTTCATCTTGTTTAGATTCAGAAAGGTTCTGGTTTTGAATTTGGGAAAGAAGATTTTGAAGAATATTAGAATCAATTTCTTGTTTTTGTTTGAGGGATTTGAGCTCATGCTTGACTAATTTAATCTCTTCCTGAAGAGATTGGATAGTAGCAGGGTTTTGGAGTTTTCTTTTAGTTCCTAGGATGTTGGTCAGATCATAGGTAGATTTGGAAATGAGTTTTGAAGAAGAGGTTGAAGGCTTGTTTTGTCTAGACTTAAAGGTGTCTAAAAGTTTGCTGATAATCTCTTTCTGAAGACTGGTATCCTCAACATGTTTAACAATATCAAGAATCAATTCCTGATCTTTTGTTAACATGTTGATAGATTTTGAATTAGAATCAGAACTAGTGGACTTAGAGGTTCCTAGCTCATCATATTGTAAGGGTTTGTTATCTTCTGAAGATCTTGATTCATAAATTGAAAAAGTTTCTTCATCAGAGGTTTGTAAAAAGATAGCTTCAATCTTCTGCATTAATTGTTCCTCAATTTGCAGTTCATGAAGTTTTTTGGTTTTGTTGCAATACCTTAAAATGTGTCTTGCTTGGCCACATTTAAAACAAGTTATTGGCTTAGAGGCTTGGGGTTCGAACTTCTTATGGAAAGGTTTTCTCCTATGAAAGTTAGGTTTCCTATGGGTGTAGGAATTTTGTGGTTTGGAGTTTCTATAAAAATCCTGTTTACTAGGTTTGGGACAAGGTTTTTGGTGAGGTTTTGTAAGGGCTTTGGAACAAGAACCTGCACAGTCTTTTGAAGTATTTGTAGTTAGGATTTCAAACTGTTTACAAAAAGAACCTAGTTCTTGTCTAGTTCTTTTCATTTCCCACTTCAAATGTTTCTGAAGTTTTAAATCTTGGCAGATCTTTAAACATTTTTTCAAGCTTAAAGAACAAAATCAATATTTAAATTATGAACAATTTATTTTGTAGAACTTCTTCTTTTTCCAGTTCTTCTACCCAAAGCTCCAATAGTAAAAAGGATGTAATCAGTAGTGAAGAAATCACTATTGAAGATTTTCAAAAATGTATAAACAACTAGCGTATTCCAAAAATCAAAAGAGATCAGGTTTATGAATCTGGTTTTTTCAAAAAATTACTCAAAACCGATTTCATCATCGAAACAGTGGAACGAGATGTTCCCCTAACCAATCCTTATATATATATATATATATATATATATATATATATATATATATATATATATCTCACACATATTTTTGTTTTCAAATTGTCTATAACAACATCAACTTTTGTTCCTTCAGGATAACACAACCAGGCGTCACATACTACAAGAGACAAATAAGTGATTGGAGTCAGGCTACAGTGAAATGGCTCAATGATATTATTCCAAAGGAATAATGGCTACAAGCATATGGTGAAGGTAAACATTGGGGACACATGACAACTAACCTTTCTAAGTGCATGAACAATGTATTAAAAGGGACACGCAATCTTCCAATCAATTCTTTGGTGGAGACAACATACTACAGAGTGACTGCAAAATTTGAAGAAAGAGAGACACAGGCCCAAGCAATGATGGCATCAAGTTTCTCAAATACAATCATTCAAAACCTTAACAAGGAACGAGCAATATCAAACTCCCATGAAGTTGTTATTCACAATCGAGCACATAGTATCTTTTATAGTTAACGAGTTGGTTCATCCACCAAGCGGTCGTCCTGTAGGGACATTCAAGGTAGACCTCGACAAACGATGGTGTGATTGTGATGAATTTCAAGCATTACACTATCCATGTTCACATGTCATCGCCGCTTTTTCGTTTATTCACTGTGACTACATGATGTATGTGTCTTCCAAGTATACATTGCAATGTATCTTTGACGTTTACAAGGAAGAGTTTCAAGCAATTCCTCTTCAATCATATTGGTCAAAATACAATGGAATAAAATTGTGCCACAATTCAGTCATGAGAAGAGATACAAAAGGTCATCCATAGTCTACTCGCATTCGTACTGAAATGGATATACGGGAGAAAAATACACATCTCAAGAGATGTGGTTTGTGTCGGAATGAGGGACATAGCAAGAATAAATGCCCTTACCGTACTGATACTCCCGATGGAAATTAGTTCATTTTGTATATGTATTTGTATTTTTAATTATAATATTTAATTAATTTTTTGTTATTTTTATGGACTCCATTTTATTTAAATTTTTTAATAATTATAAAAAGTAAAATTTAATTAAATAATTATTATAAAAAAATTAAATTGTATTTATTTACTTAAAATAATAATTACTTAAATTAGTAATTAATGAAACTTAAATTAATTGTTTAATTAAAATAATAATTACTTAAATTAATAATCAATGAAACTTAAATTAATTATTTAATTAAAATAATAGTTATTGAATAATAAAATGTATATTTATTATTATGAAAGATGTTAAATTGTATGGCCTTATCTTACATTTACAAATTATAACTACCACTCTCTTGTACGTGTGCATGTCATCTCGTTAATTGATTAAATTTCCTATATTTGTGCCTAATAAAAACAAATACATATATTTAATAATTAAAAAAAAAACCCTCCACATTCGAAAATTGATTTGTGCCACACGGATTTCCTTCACTCGATTTGTCCTTTGCAATTCTACTTCTCACCTTTAAAAAAATAAATTTTCAAAACAATGGTATATTGGTATTTAATTAAAAATTAGTGGTAGTATGATATTTAATTTTTTTTAGTAGCAATATAAAAAAGAAGCTGTATTTTGATTACTTAAAAAATAATAATATTATAATAAATTATATCATTTCCATTCATCCTTTATTAATATGATCATCATTTAGAACATTTATTCATTTAAAATTAGGCACCGTCACTGTCCCATTTCAGCTATAAATCTAGTGTTCTGGGAAAGACAAACTCAATTGATTTCAAGCGGTGCTTGGAAAGAAGAAATAAAGGAGGTAATTAATTAACAAAATGGGTTCTTTGACCAAAACAGAGAAGAAACCTCATGTTGTGTGTGTTCCATATCCAGCACAAGGTCACATAAACCCAATGCTCAAAGTAGCAAAGCTTCTTCATTTCAAAGGTGGTTTTCATGTTACATTTGTTAACACAGAATACAACCACAAACGTCTTCTCAAATCTAGAGGTCCTAATTCTCTTAAAGGTTTCTCCTCTTTTCGCTTTGAAACCATTCCTGATGGTCTACCTGAGTACGATGTGGATGTGACACAGGATATTCCTTCCTTGTGTGACTCTATTAGAAAAACTTGCCTACCTCACTTTAAAAACCTTATTTCAAAACTCAATAATGCTTTTGACACCCCTCCTGTTACTTGCATAGTTTCTGATGGTTGTATGAGCTTTACTTTGGATGCTGCACAAAAATTTAACATCCCTGAAGTCATGTTTTGGACAACTAGTGCTTGTGGTTTTATGTGCTACGTTCAATATCGTCAACTCATTGAAAAGGGCTTAACACCCCTCAAAGGTAAATCGGTTGTTTTTCTTGGACGGATGAAAATTTTCCTTTATTGTTAGATAAATCAATGGATTTAATGGCCATACACCATTAATATAAAATTAAACTCTTGATGATTTTTTTTAATTACGAAGGTTATAATTATTAATGAATGATAAAATAAATGGTTTATATTTAATGTAAGTATATATAGACGGTGCGTGATCCATTTTTTCTAAAAAAAATTGAAAATAAAATTAAATCTAAAACAAAAAATGAGATTATCTTTAATTTTGTTGGTTAAATTTTATGCTTAAATTTATTATTCCATTTTTAATTTCATGCTATTTCAACTTTTTAAATTTTAAATGTGTTGAAGTTTTTTTCTGTCAACTTCTTCTAGTGTCTCAAACCGTTGATGAAGTATTTTTTAATTATGACTGTTATAATTATTAATGAATGATAAAATTAATGGTTTATATTCACTATTAATGTAATTTAAAAATTTACACTATGTGTGATTCATTTTCTCTAAAAAGAATTGAAAATAAAATCTAAAACAAA
>JBBPBP010009778.1:29048296-29077047 GCA_037974735.1 Cicer chorassanicum | reverse complement strand
CTTGTAGTGGCTCAAATGGTTGATTAAATATTTTTTAATTATAACGGTTATAATTATTAATATATGATAAAATCAATAGTTTATATTCACCGTTAATGTAAAATTAATTGAGGACAGTCAATGTAAAATTAATTTACATTAAACTTGCATGTCTCATTTTCTTTTAAAATTTTTGAAAATAAAACTAAATCTAAAACAAAAAATAAAAATAAGATTCATGTTTAATTTTGTCGGTTAAATTTTGTGCTCAAATTTATTTATTCCATTTTTAATTTTCATGCTGTTTCAACTTTTAAATGTCTCTGAAGTTTTTTTTTCAACTTCTTGTAGTGTTTATAAGATAAAACTGCCTAAAATAAAGCTAAAATAGTCATCAATTATTTCCACGTACTTTTTGGTTTTACATCTTATGAAATAAAAGAGGTTTTCATTAGCAATTCCTTCAAAACATAAATAATGTTTGATCAAGAATGTTTCTATTTAGGATTTGAATATGTGTTTTACCAAATAATTCATCTTCAATAGAAAATCATTAACTAGTTAAATTTAATCACTTGAATTTTCACTTGCTTTTAAATAGAGTACTATTAAAGGTTTTTACAAGTGCATTTAATGAAGTAAATTCATTGTTTGACATGTAGATTCAAGTTATATGACAAACGGGTATTTGGAAACTACCATAGATTGGGTTCCAGGCATAAAAGAAATTCGATTAAAGGATATCCCAAGCTTCATCAGAACAACAGATCCAAATGATCTTATGCTTGATGTTTTGTGCGTAGAATGCCAGAGATCTCAAAAAGCTTCTGCAATAATTTTGAACACGTTTGATGCCATAGAGGACGACGTTCTAGAAGCATTTTCATCTACTAACTTACCTCCAGTCTATTCCATTGGTCCCTTAAATTTTCTATTAAAAGATGTCACTGATAAGGAATTGGACACAATTGGTTCCAATCTTTGGAAAGAGGACACAGAGTGTTTGGAATGGCTCGAAATCAAAGAACCCAACAGTGTTGTTTATGTCAATTTTGGAAGCATCACTGTTATGACAAGTGAGCAAATGGTCGAGTTTGCTTGGGGATTAGCTAATAGTAAAATACCCTTTTTGTGGGTCATAAGGCCAGATCTTGTAGCAGGTGAAAAAGCTGTTCTGCCTCTAGAGTTTTTGGAAGAGACAAAAGATAGAGGTTTATTGTCAAGTTGGTGTCCACAAGAGGAAGTGTTGGCTCATCCATCAATTGGGGGTTTTTTGACACATAATGGTTGGAATTCAACGTTAGAAAGTGTGTGCAATGGTGTTCCAATGATATGTTGGCCTTTCTTTGCGGAACAACAAACTAATTGTCGATTTTGTTGTAATGACTGGGGGATTGGTTTGGAAATTGAAGATGCTAAAAGAGATAAGATAGAGGGACTTGTGAGGGAGTTGATGGATGGTGAAAAGGGTAAAGATATGAAAGAAAAAGCTATGCAATGGAAGAAATTGGCACAAATTGCTGCTTTAGGACCACATGGATCATCATTTGTCAATCTTGAGAATCTAATTCACCATGTTCTCTTGTGAGAGAAGTTCAAATTTACCACCACTTGTGGTTTGTGTGCATCTTCATAAGGAGAAAGTGTTATCTAGTTACAAAACTTTGGGCACAATATTTTGATACACCATAAAAAAAAAGTTAGAAAAAAATTAATTAAATAATGTTTATTTTAAAATAATTAAATAATATATATTTTTATGTGTGTTTAAATAAATTTTATTTAGGGGTGTGATTTTGTAAATCTTTCTTGTTAATAATTGAATATTAGTATATTATTAAGTTGTGAAGTGGGCGTTGTAAAATTAATTTTAGTAAAATGTGTGTGATGAATGAATAATTTTGGTTGAAATAGTTTATGTTAAAAAATAACTTGTACACAATTAGTGATCTATGGATACTGTAGATTTTTTATTTATTTTTTATTTTTATTTTTTTTAATTGTTAAACAAATTCTAAATTATATATACTCTAAAACTTGAAATTTGAATGATTTTCATTCATAAACAAATATAAAAGTAACAATTTATCATTTATTTATTAGTTTCCACTCAGTGTAAAAGCAATTCTTTTTGTAATCAAAATGGTTTAAATGGAATGGTAAGCCATTTTTCTAGATTTTTTTTATTAACCATAATTTTAATCCCTTACTGTCAAGGATTTAGTCAAAAATAGTAATTAAAGGTTGATGTATCTGAATAAACTTTTTGTATAAATATCTCACTCTTTCAAATATAATTTTCATTTATATTATAAATTTCATTATAGATGGATTAAATTAAATTAAATTAAAGAATTTTATAAAACTTTGAAAACAAAAAGTGTGTGAAATAAAAAACCTATCAATAGCATCACCAGTCTAACCGAAACCTCACGCCTCCAAATTACTAGCTAGCTACAAAGATAATGGCCAAAACTATTTCCAATGTGCTAAATTATGTTAGGGGTAGGGATTTTCTACAATGATGATACATATACACTATTGGTGCAAAGGAAATAGGAAAAGAAGATCCCATCAGAAATGGAAGCTTGAAAATATAGACCAGTGACGTCCTACTGCAGAAACTTCACAACAATGAAACATGGTAAATTTTTAGCATAGTAAAAAATACAAGGAAAAGAAAGAGTATTAACAACATATTTTTTAACGCATATATATTATATCACAAGAAAAAAGTTTATATTATGTTTTATAAAAAATAAGTTGAATTTATTTTTTAAAGAAGTTTTTCCTCTTGTTTCAATTATAAGAAGAAAAACCAAAATAATATCAATATTAAAAATTTATTTATTGTTATTATTTTTTGAATATTTTTATAAATATATCCCTATAAAAAAAATATGAAACATTAAATACATCCATTAATATTTAATAGATAAATATTAAATAAAAATAAAGAGTCACTTAAATTATAAATGAATCTTAAAAATCAAATTTTTTTGTATTCACACTTTCGGTGTATTTGTCGGAATAGATGAATTAGGAAAGAAAGAGACAAGTGAGAGAAAATTAGGGGAGAGGGAACCACTTTCCATTAATCGGTTGGTAGACAAACACATAAGAAAGAGATAGGGATCTTCTCACGTGGAAACGAAAAACATGAGCAAATAATGTGAAATATCTTTGTCCTTGAAATATAAAGAGCGAATAATTAATAAATTTAAATAAAATGAAGAAAAGTTAGTAAAGAGTTGAAATTTGAAACTGGTTAAAAGGAAAATATGAAAAGATATGGAGTATGGACCTCTCTACTCTTTACTTTCTTTATATATATTACTCATCCGTTTCATAGCATACTCTTTACTTTCTTTATATATATTACTCATCCGTTTCATAGCAAGTATCGTTTAAGTTTATTATACATACATTAACAAATGCAATAATTGAAATAAAGGGAAATAATTTTACAAAACTACTTATCTTAATTATTAGTTGACTTTTAACTATTATCAATGCAAAGTATTAGTATAATAATAATGGATTAAATCATCAAATCCCTCGCTTAAATCGTAAACTTGTGTGAAAATATTTCTTCAAAATTACGTTACATAAAAAAACCCTTTATTTTATCTAATGTCAATCAAAATACTTATTCCGTCAATAATCACACTTAGACATGTTGATACGTCACATTGAGTAACAGAGTGACACCTAAAGGTGAATGTCATGTCATAGAGAGTCTTTTGATAGTAAATACTACTTCTTTATTTATTTTTCCCCCAAATTCATAAATCTTTAAATTCCTGATCAATAAAATCAACAAACCCAAAAATTGCACCAGCCAAAAGATTTTGGTGATGATTTTGAAGTTTTATATGCTATAAAATCATATATTTTTGTTAATGCATCTTTAGAAGTTTTTTAACTTTAATTTCTATAATTGATGCATTTTTTGTTGATGTATTTTTTAACCTCTATTTTTTATGCATTAGAAGTATAGTGTTTGTAATTAGTGTTGATGGATTCTTATGATGAATTTTCTGTTGATGCATTCTTAGGATGGTTGAAGAAATTAGACTAATTTTGCATCATGGAGGTAAATTTGAGAGAGATGAGAGTAGAGACGACGTCAACATCTCAATAGTAAAATTGACGTGAAGGAAGGAATTAACACAGATGAAATCAAATTGTTTGATCTTGTTGAAATGATCAAAGAAATTGAAAAAATATGGTAGAATTTCACGAGTTCATTGGTTGAGGCCAAACACAAGAAATTTAAAATCACAGGTTGGGACTTATATTTTTTTGATACTAATATATGTTAATTGGTTTACTTTCCCCAATCCCTCTTTATAGAAACCAAGATCAAGAGACTAATTTTAAAAATATTGGTCTAGTTTACATTTATGTCTATTGGTTTACTTTGCCTATCTGCTTCAAAGGACTAACACCTTCTCCATAAACTTTCGGTGGACCAACGTGGATTCTTTTATGTTACTTGTTTAACTCTACATGAATTGATTACCGCCATCTATTTCCCATACTAACAAATTATGGATTATAAATTTAAGGAAATAAGTGATTTGGGTGATGCAATTTCTAAATTTGTTGATTTTCTAATTTTGAAATTTTGAAATTTAGAGATTTATGAATTTGTAATTTTCTAATTTTCTAATTTTCTAATTTTGAATTTGTTGATTTTCTAATTTTGAAATAAGATTTGATACATATTTATAATTGAATAAAATCTTTGACCAAGTTGAAAAGAAGATATGGTCAAGATTTGATCAAGATTCATCTACAACAAAATATGAACATAATCAATCTGAAGAATTTACAAACGCAATCTGAACAAAATATGAACAGAATCAATATGAAGAATTTACAAACTCAATCTAAACAAAATAGGAACATAATCAATCTGAAGAATTAACAAGCTCAATCTGAACAAAATACAATTCAGAATTAAACAAGGACTAAATTGAAACCCAAATTTTAACTATAAATAGATACTCAAGGTTGAAGAAGAAAATCATCGAAAATCAGAAAAGAGTAGAAGAACTCACAAGCTCAATATTTCAAATTCATCTTGGAATACTTGTTCAAGTTAGAAATATTTTCTAAGTATTCTTTTCTTTGAGTGTGAGAGTTATTATTATTATCAGCTTTGTTAGAAGCAAACAATTAAAGTTCCAATCTTTTGTATTCAATCCGATAGTGGTTTAGTTCCTTCTTTAATCTGGGATCGTCAGGTTGTTAGGAGAAGACTTGGCTTGTAGGGTCAAGGTGATTAGTTCCTTCGTCAGTCTGGGGTTGTTAGCTTGTTAGGAGAAGACTTGGTTGTAGCGTCAAAGTGGTTAGTTCCTCAAAAGTCTGGGGTTCTCAGACTATTTGCAAAGACTGGCTTGGAGGGTCATGTGCTTTTTAATTCAAGGTATTTGAATTAATGGATTAAAGCCTTCTGAATGAGAGGACTGGATGTAGCCAAGTTAGTGGTGAACCAAGATAAATCTATGCATCAAATTATTTATGATTTCATTGTTTGCTATCCCTGAATCCGATTGCTTCTTATCCAAGTAATTCATAAAAACCAACTAGCCTTCATCAAATTAGCAAAAAGTTATCAACTTTGTCAAATACAATTCAACTCCCCTTCTCGTGTTTGCACCTTCAATTAAGTATGAAAATGTTGCCTATGGCGTGACATCCACGTTTATGTGCCACTTTATAACTTAACGTGACACATCAACATCTCTAATGAGGTTCATTGACGAAGGGAGCATTTTGGTTGACGTTAGATATAATGGATAAGGTTTTTGATTAAACATAAATTTAAGGGAGCATTTTGATCGAGGTTTACAAATTGAAGGAGCAAATTAGTGGTATACTCTATAATAATATTTTGAAAGTTGTGTATATAGTAATCTTTGAAGAGTATAATATTAAAAAAAATAATTAAAATTGCATTAAAAATTGTAATTGATATTTATTTTGAGATAATTTTTTTTATTAAAGTGACACTCATTATAAAATAGAGGGAGTGATACATAAAGAAAAAATAAGATATATCATTTTGTCTTACTTTACATAATCACCATCGTCTATTTTCTTTTTCATCTTTCTCCTATTTCTTAACTAATCTTTAGAACCCACGTGCACCATAGCCTAGAAGGCTAGAAGAGCCCGAGATCGTCATTCAATCTACGTAAAACCTCCTTACCTACAGAAAACACCAAACAGCAGAGTGAATCCCTCACAAACTTTTCCAATTTTTTTCTCCTCACAAATTGCTTGCAGCGTGAGTAGGGAACCATATTCAGTCCACCTTATGGGATACTAGCTATGTGAGGTTTATAATGATTGGGTGGGTTTAATTAATTAACATTAATAAGAATAAAAATTAGATCACGATGAAAAAGACTTAAATATAATTTTAGTTTTTAATTTAATATTCGTTTTCGTAATTTATCTTTTCTCACTACAACATTTTTGCTTTTCAATGACATTTAAAAAATATTGTCAAAATATGAAAAAATGTTGCCAAAGAGAATAGACAACATTTTTCATGCGTCTCATATACGAGCATTGTCTATTACTTTTGGCAACGTTTTTCTCGCACTTTTAGACACACTATTTATAAACGTTGCCTAAACTATAGGAATATGGAACAATTTTTCAACGCATCTAAAACAACATTTTGTAATTGTTGTCAAAGCTGACAACAATTGATAAATGTTGCATTAAAGCAATACAATGAGAACATTAATAAAATGTTGTTAAAGATTATAGACAACAATTTTAAACTGTATTCATATTATGTAGATACAAATTTTTATTTTTCTATTATTTCAATATAAATCATAAACTAGACATTATGCTATTATTTTATAATAAATTATTTTGTAAACATAATAATTTAATTACATACACAACTCATTCAATTTTAAATCTTCTATTTTATTTTACTTATAACAATTATACATAACTCAAACGAATTGAATCAAGGAAAATATAATAGAAATTTAACACAAGTTGTTAACTAAGCTGTATTCAAATACATAGTAGTAAACAAAATGTCATAATATAATTTATAAAGTTTAGACTTAATTGCACTTTTGGTCCCCCTATTTTAGGTGAATCGCGAAAGTAGTCCCCCCATTTTATTTGTCCTCAGTTTTAGTCCCTAAAACAGATTTTGAGTCTAAATCATGATGAGTTGTCATTTTTTTAATGACGTGTCAAAAAATTGATGATGTGGCAGATGTCTATGTGGATTAAAAATTATTATTATTATATTATTCCAAATTAATAAATACCATTTATGTTTTTAAAAGCTATTACTATATTTATTATTCTAAATTTAAAATAAAAAAACTAAAAATAAAAATAAAAATTCAGCCAGCACCCTAAAATCAAAAATAAAAATTCAGCCCCAATTTATCCAGCCCCAATTCAACATCAGCAATGCATGTGAACCCTAATTCAACAAATCAGCCCCAATTCAACATCAGCAAGGCATGTGAACCCTAATTCAACAAATCAGCCCCAATTCTTCTTCCCCTTCCGTTTTCGTCCTCTTCTTCTTCATCCTCTTCTTCATCTTCGTCATCCTTTTCTTTCATCTTTGTAAAAAATTGATAGAAACTCGTTATGGGTGTGTAGTGGTGGAGATGGTAACAGGAAAACCAGCGTGGAATTTGGAGAAAGATTCGTGTTTATGGTCATTGTTGCTTCGAATTGGAAAATGTGAAGAATCTCCGGTGATACCAGAAGATTTATCGGAAGAGGGAAAATATTTTGTTGCAAAGTGTTTTGTGAAAGATCCGAGTAAAAGATGGACGACTGAGATGCTTTTGAATCATCCTTTTGTTGAAGAAATTGTTTCAATGAAGAATGTTAATGAAGATGAATCACCAAGAACTCACTTTGATTTGTTGAATTAGGGTTCACATGTCTTGCTGATGTTGAATTGGGGCTGATTTGTTGAATTAGGGTTCACATGCATTGATGATGTTGAATTGGGGCTGGATAAATTGGGGCTGAATTTTTATTTTTGATTTTAGGGTGCTGGCTGAATTTTTATTTTAATTTTTAGTTTTTTTTTAAATTTAGAATAATAAATATAGTAATAGCTTTTAAAAACATAAATGGTATTTATTAATTTGGAATAATATAATAATATTTTTTAATCCACGTAGACATCTACCACGTCATCATTTTTTTGACACGTCATTAAAAAAATGACAACTCATCATGATTTGGACTCAAAATCTGTTTGAGGGACTAAAACTGGGGACAAATTAAATGGGGGACTACTTTCGCGATTCACCTAAAATAGGGGGACCAAAAATGCAATTAAGCCTAAAGTTTAACACTTTAAAGTACAAGTCTAGCAAAATGACAAAATATAGTTTCTTGAAGTTTTGACGCTTCAATTAAGTACATGTCTAACAAAAATCATCATTCAAAATCATCCATAAATTCGTCATCCAACTCATTCAAGTGCATCTTCTTCATATTCATTGTCTGCATCGTACATTTCAAATTCATCATCTTGAAATTTATCACCTACTTCGTCATCTTGAAATAATTCATTATCATTTTCATTATCTCCATTGATACCCTGCTGCATAAAAAAAAAAAAAACAAAATAGATGATGACAACAACAAGAAAATAATTCATTATCATTTTTTTTCTTCTCAATTTCACTCTTATAACAACAAGAATTAAGATCAAACTCAATTACAACAACAATAATAACAATTGCTATATATGATTACCTTTTCAAGACGTGGAGCATGAGTTGATGTAGAGGAATGCATTTGTGTTGTAGTCTCCTTTAGGGAACCATTAGCCTCACCATGAGAAAATCCTAACAAATCTTCTATTGATTCCATATTTATTTGAGGATGCAATGTTGCATTAGGGTTTTGAAAGCATGTTGCAATTTACCAATCTTATCTTCAAAATTTTCCACTAAGATTGAGACCTCTTCATTGTGTACTTTTTTCGAAGCATTTATCTCCTCCTTTCGCTTTAAGGAATTTTAGTTATGTTTCTCCCATAACAACGTACCATGCTAGGATGCTCCTTTCCAAAAATAGTTTCAAATGCTTCTGTATCACTTTCCTCATTTTCAACCATTTATTTCTTGAAGTTGGGACTAGCAAAAATTACAAGTAATTATTATCTACTGTTATAAACAATATTTTATGAAAAAATTAAGTATATGTAAGTTATTATAATGATATCTTTTAACATACAATTACTTTTGCAGTTTCTACATCCAATGGTTTTCCTTAATTTCCTTTCCGAGTTTCAACAAAAATTTCTGCTTGAGTAGGCTCTCTTTGTTCCTTTGCAAGCTCCACAAATAAAAAGAATTTCAAACAAAACAGCCCATGATTTAACACAACAATTGAAACTATATATACCATAAGTAAAGGATGAAAAGAATTTACAAATTTTTCACGAGCTAAAGATAATTTCTTGGGACCCATTCGATGCACCCATTTTAGTTGAGCTCTATTTCTAGTGTTCATTTCACTGATTGCCTGCATTTATATAGTTGAAGGAATTACTACAGTAAATTTTACTTACATATATTATTATACATAAAATGGGGCATAATACATAAGAAAATTATTAATCTTACTTGTATAGGTTTCGAATTCCAATATTCACAAAGCTTCCTAAAAAGAGATTCTGGCACCTTTGGAGGACAATGTTTGAGTATGTCGGTCATGTTGGAATATTTCAAAAAGTGATCCTTCTTAATTTTGTGCTTATATCTTCTCCATGCATCTCTAACGGTAGTCTCAACCCAATCTCGTGCTTCAATCGACAAGACAAACTTTTGCTACAAAAATTATAAGATAAAAAACATCATGAAATCAAATAATTTTTTTTAATAACCCAACATTCAAATTCACACATACATTACTATATCTCCACAAGCGTCTTATATTTTTATCCTTGATAATTTCATATTCATACTTTGTGTGGTAAAATCCACTCTCAAATTTTTTGCTTGGTTAAAGTTCCACTAATTTGATAATTAATTTTCAAGATGTAAACGACAACTGTATCAAGGCATAGAAAAATAATAATCAACAGAAAAAATTAAAAGTATTGTATTTCCTAATTCCTACAACATAAACCAAAATATCATATGCTTAATTATGGCTTCAAAATTATGATGAATGAAAACCAAATTTTGAACAGAAACGACCAACAAAACAAAGCGGATAAGAAACGAAAAGCAAAATTAAAATGAATTAGAGCAAACATCAAAGCAAAAAGAAACACAATAAACAAAACAGAGAAGATGAACCCTAAACCAAACATTGTACAGAACAACCCACGTAACATAGCAGTGAACAAGCAAACGTGAAATATGAACAAAGATGCAAACCTGTCAGTACACGACATGGACGAATAGGAGACGAACACCGGAGAACAGGAGAAAGAACGAGTGGAAAACGACGCAAACTATGCTCTTGTTGAGGAAGGAGAGATCGCGTTGACGGTATGTTGACGGAGGGGTGAATGAAAGAGAGATCACGTTGACGGTGATGAAGAACGTGAACGATGGCGCAATGTGCTGATGATTTAGGGATATAGGATTATTGTAAACTAGCCTAACCTAACATTTCCTTAATTTTCTTCTCCTGTGTTGACGTTATAGTTTTTATTTTTTTATTTTTTAAATTACTTTTATTTTATATAATAAAAAAAAATATAATGTTTAAATATTATATATATATATATATATATATATATTATTTGGAGGGAATTATTCCCGCAAAAAATTTCATGAATGTTAAATTTTTAAATAACATTTTATAATTGTAGTCTTTTATTCAAAACAAGGTAACAATCGAAAAATGTTCCTAGAAATGTCTAAGAGAACAATTATCAAATATTGTCATAGAGATATTTTAAAACTGTGCCCAAAAATATTTTAGAGAAGTTTATATGGTGTTGCAAAAACAGTACTGACAACACACATAAAATGTTGCTTTATCTATTTTTAGGCAACATTTTATACATGTTACTTAAAAAAATATTGCCAGAGACCATAAATGTTGTAGTGTCTTATTTTATTAATTTTTGTCATTTATTTTTTATAAATGATATATTTTAGTCCTTTTTAAAATTATAACAAAAGTTACAACAACTTTTAGTCATTGAAATCTCTTTGAGCAATTATCAATATGTGTCTACTATGACATTCATTCAAAAAAACATCAATTTAATCGAGTAATAAATTCAAACTAGATACAACTATGTCTGCATGTTTCGAAATAGATATAAACTCTTTGAAATGAATGACACTTATTAAAGTTCTCTATATTTTTATGCCGTCTTTATTAAGTTTGCACAAATAACTTTATAATTGATCTAAGATTATATCTCAATTGTTCATGAGAGTTATCATACAACTATTTGAAAGAACTTTTGTGAAAATGACTAATATTCATTATATACTATATCCCTCCCTAAATTCATTTTCATCATTTATCTTTTGTACTATTGAATTAAAAAAATAAATGACTAAAATGAATATTTAGTAAAAGATAAGAGATAAAAAAATATATTTAAATCAGTTCTTTTTAAATATAATGAAATTAAGTAAATGAAACTCTTGTTAAATATAAAATTAATTTTACAAAGTAATTTAATTAGTTAGCTATTTAACTGATTCTTATATATAATAAAAATAGATAAATTTTAACTGAGAATGAAATTTAAAAATTAAATTACATATTGTTATTTGTTGAAGGACATTTATGTCCTTATAAAATGATATTATTTTTCTTTTTTTCCATCTAAACAAAGCAAAAAAGAAAAACACACTTCTCTCTCTCAATCGTATATTTCTTTTCTCTATCTCATTGTCGCGTCCGGTTTGTCCACGAAAAAGGAGTAGTCACCAATTTTATTTTATTCAAAGGAAAAATTGGATAAAACCTAAATTAATGATTTTTGAACCAAAAATTCGGATTCGGGAGTCGATTACGAGTAAGGAAAGTATTACCACCCTACAACGTCAGTTAAAACGGTTACCCTATAATTAATTGTATACAAACTATTTATTTATTTATTCATTTATTTTTACCCAAAAAGAATACTAAAAAAAATAAATAAATTATTTACATTAATAAAAGAAGGAAAAATATTTTTATTTAATTTGGTTTGACAAGGAAAAAACGTTGCTCCTACGTATCCCCAGGTGCAATGGTGAAATCAAAACATAATAGTGATAATAACAATAATAGTAATAATGGTAATAGTGATAATAATAATAATAATAATAATAATAATAATAATAATAATAATAATAATAATAATAATAATAATAATAATAACGAAAAAAAGAGGTGAGATGTTTGTTCACGAATTGTATCTTTTTATTTTTGTTTTAAAGAAAAATTAATTTTTGTTAAATAAACAACTTAACGAAAATATAATAATAACAAAAAAAAGAGGTGAGATGTGGCGCGGCGAGCGAGGATGAATTTCATCCGGCGGCAGCGACTATTAATTCTAATCCTAATTGAAAAACTATTTATTTGTTGTTATGATATTTTTGTTATTTTGATAGATACGTGATATGAACTATACATTCAATATTACGATATGGTAAAATTCGTTTTCTTGCTGATTGGTTTATAAGCATCAATTAGTTATATTTTTCTTGCATTTTGTGTTGCAAAGAAAACAATTTTAAGAACAGACAACTTTAGAAAAATGAAAGCTTAATAAGAAGAAATTTAGAGAAGTGATACCTTACAACTGAAGTGGTTTCTTGCTTGACTGATTTTCCCAAGACCAGATTATCTGCTCCTCTTTTGTCTGTTATTCTCTCTTCTTTCTTTTTTGTGCTCTCCAAATGTCCTCTTCTTCCACTTTTACTATCGATTATTTATAGGCCTTTCGGGTGTAGGTTACAAAAGACAAGGGAATAATTGCCAATTGATCACCATTTTATTACTATTAATCTCTTTCTTTGTGGTTTCTTTTCTTTCAATTGATTATCATTATATCGAGTTTTATGACCATCAATCCATTCAATTGATCCTCATTATACCGATTTTTATGACCATCAATCCATTTCTTTTCAGTTTCTTTCATTCAATTATGTATCTTTATTTATTTTTTTTTATTATTTTTTATATATTTTTTTTTTTTATTTTTTAGAAAAGAGTCTAAACAGGAATTAGAGTCAAAAAACTGGAAACATATGTGATTGTTTAAAGTTTAAAGCCCTAATTATTTATTTTTATTTTTATATTTCTATACATTTATTATTATTATTTCCCTTTTTTTTTAATAAAAAGTAAAAATAAATAAATAGATAAATAAATAAAAAGCGGACAAAATTAGGTGTCAACACTCGTATACTAATCACTACACTAAATCTCTGAATCAATTTTATTTCTCACTTCTTTCTCTATTATGTTACTCTTTCTCACATTTTTCTTTCTTATCACTTCTCACAACCAAACATACCATCTTATTATTTACTATGAAAGTTTTTGTGTTATTCAATAGAGATTAAATTAACACTTGCACTTGTTTTACACACACGTAATGATAATAAGAGGAAAAATAGATGAATTTAATTAACTGTCATACTGCACTTTATTGATCATAGATGCTATTTATATACTTTACATTACAAATGAGTAAATGTGACTAATAACTAACTAACAATATCTAAGCTAGTTAGTTATAACTACCTTTGTCCAATTACATACATGCTTTCCATTGATATAAATTTATCTATTCAATTCTTTCTTCAGATCAAATTGGTTTGATCTGACTAGTGCCTCGTGTCACAGACATACAGGTATGTGGTTTGGATTCATAACTCTTGTGTATAGAAATTGATCCCTAGTTAGAAGATACAACTCGTAAATGAGCTATCATTTCTGCAATGATCAATCACTAAAGTTTTGCGTGGAGGATGCTTTAAAAACCAAAAATACGTTTTAGGAGATTATGGTGAGTCGTTTTTTACATAAGCATTATTGCGATTCATTTTAATTTTGGTAGAATTAGTTGAAAAAATTAATTGACATTAGAAAGAATAATTAAATATGTTTTTAGTTTCTATAAATTTAATTTTTTTTATTTTAATTTTTGTTAAAAATATAACTTTTATTCTCTACAAAATTATTATGCATATAGTTTTAGTTATTGATTTTAACTCAACATATCATTTTGAATGAATTTTTTTCATGCATTTTACAACATTATCAAAAGTTCATTAAAAAAAAAATGGACTCAAAATTTGATTTCGAAGTCCATATATAATTTTATTGAGTTTTTTACATTTAAAATTTTTGAAGTAGCAATGTAGATATACTAGGAAGGGGGGTTTGAATTGTAAATGTTCCTATTTAAAAATTCCTGAAAAAACATAAGAAAATAACTCGAGATTGATCTTGGTTGTGTAAACAGAAAACAGAGAACGTTCTTGGTTTTAACTAGAAAAACGGAGAATGTTCTTGGTAAGTTAAACTCAGTAATTCAGTTTATACATTTAACTTAATCATCAATCAGACTGAAAATAAATAGATAAGGAAAGAGATACCACACTAGGATATATCCTGGTTCACCCAACTCGGGCTACGTCCAGTCCTCACAACCGTGAGATTTTCCACTAAGTGTTCAAAACAAAGAACCTTCTTGGTTTTAAAGCACCTAGCTCAGATCAACCTTGATCTGTTACAACGTTAAAACCTTTCCACCCAAAAAAGAGTTCAATCAGGTCACTCATCATTTCTGATAGGATTTCTTACAATCTACCCAAACTATACTAAACTCTTATAGTTTGAGTTTTACAATAATGATGAGATTGTTTTGTTAGAATCTGAAATGTCTCAACAATTGTTTGATATCTGATTCTTTGACAGAGAAATACACAAAAATGATTCTAAGAATCGAATGGAAAAATCAGAATTGATTCAATGTATGTGAGTGAGAGAATTCAAGTATGTAAGTGTATGTGATTGATGAATTTTCTTAGTACTTGAAGCTCTGATTTTATCTTGAGCTTGACCTTCCTTTTATAGGCTTTTAAGTCATTTAATAATGGTCAAAAGAGCTGTTGGTAGTGCTCTGTCAGTTTTTACCAAAACCAATAAAAGTGAATAAAAATATTCCAACTATTTGAACAGTTTTGGGTCGTGCTGAACTGGACTGTTTTATTCAAATTTGATCAGATTTCCTGCGCGTTTTATGATCCCTTAAGCTTCAAAAAAATTCGTTGACAATTAGGTTTTGATCTGGATACTTGATTTAATCCAAAACTGTTTGGAAAGGAGTAAACAACTTCTGCATATCTGATAAGGTTGTTTCTGCAGAAACGGAGATTGTTCTTTCAGAAACTGTAACACCCTTTATTTTAATTAATTAATTAATTTAAAATCCTTAGTTTTGTTTATTCTGTTTTATTAATTCAGTGTGATAATTATTTATTGGATATTCAATTATTTGATGAAGTATTTTTATATTAATTATTTAATTATTGAGATTTTTATTAACTAATTAAAACTCGTAGAAATTTCTGTCTTAGAGTGAACAATGACCAAATAAATTTTGACTAAGTCAAAATTGAATCACCCACACTACTACCTTTGATAACTATATTTTATTTTTAGGACCGTGCACTTTCCCTTGTGTCCATTCAAATGTGTAACTAGCAAGAATAAATACCTGAATGTCAATTAATTCTTAACGGTTGGTCATTGAATGGTATTATTTCAATTGAATTCCTTATTCATGAGTGCAATTAAACTCAATGAAGAGAATTATTCCTTCTCTCGGATCAGTTCCACGCCTCCTTTATTAGTCACATACACCTCTCATTCGTAGGACACGATTAAAACTTGCAGTAGAGAAAAAGAAGTAATAATCACCCACACGCCATTACCAACCACTAAAACAACCACCCTCACATTCCATCGCATTCCGATCAAAATTTTCGTTCCTTCATCTTGGTGAGATTTTCGAGGACTATATAGTGTCGCCTGGAAGGAAAGCACTCAAGGTAAGGGCTTTTCTCCATGTAAGGTTAGGCCGAATATTAAATTAATAATTTGTAAGATATTTATATGATGTCTTGATGTGTTAAAAGAAAAATGTTGACTCTATGTTTGCCTTAGATAATTTAATTATAATATTTTGTTTTTATGATAATATGGTTACCTCGATAAAATTAATTTTAAAAATTTTGATTTTTATTATTATAACATGAGTAATATGCTTGTTGTCATATATTTGATGTAAAGTTACAATTTTTCTGTTGTCTAGGTATATTTAATTATAAAGTTATGATTTTTATTATGATCTCATGAGTAATATGTTTGTTAGAATGTTTTTAATTTAAAGTTTCGATTTTTGTGCTATTTTATTTCAAAATTTTAATTTAAAGTTTCGATTTTTGTGCTAATTTATATGAGTCTTGAGAGAATTGATGAAAAGTTCTGAATTTTAATTGTGATAACATGATTAAGTTGATTTTTGTAACTGGTTATTTGTGTTTTAAATATTATTACCTTTGTGGTTGCCTAAGTGGCTGGTGACTTATGGTTTGAATAGCTCTCTCTTTGTGGTTGCCTAAGTGGCTGGTTATTCGTGTTATGACATTTTCTTTGTGGTTGCCTAAGTGGCTAGTGATTTGTAAATTTCGAGCATCATTATCATTTCATGACATATCATATGCATCTTTGTGGACGCCTGTGTGGCTGGTTTAATTTTCCCCATTGGTATGAGTGACTTCTGTGTGGACGCCTGTGTGGCTGGTTATATCCGGATCATATATGTTTAGGAGCATGCACAATTTGCAATTCATTTTATTGTTATTTTTATTTTGATCTAATTATTTGCTCTAAGGTGAGTTGCTACTCAATTTATTTAGATGTTTTTTTATGACTTTTGATACATCCCTGTGAATGATAAAAAAAAAAAAACAAAAATCAGTTTCTCTAAATCTTTTATTACAAAAAGATTTTATATTTATATTTTATGATTATTAACTTATTATTTGGTTTAATTTTTGCCTTGGGATGAACTGACCCCTTACACCAACATTTAGGTACTAAGGATCTCGAAGAGTTACGTGAATGACGTTTGCTTGGCGCACGCGCGTGGGAAAAAGGGGTACTTTAATTAAAAATAATAATATTTGTAGTGATAAGCCCGATGTGGTACATTTTTAAAGTTTATTTATTTTTTCGTCAATTTTAAATAGAAATGCGGAGGCGAGGTCCTTCCGCTAGGAAAAATTTTAATCAGTTGTTTTTATTTCACTTAAGGAGAATTTATTCTATTTTAGGACGTAAGTGACCATTTTCTACAATTAGCAAATTATTTTTATAATAATAATAACATCCAGTAAAATTTGCGTTGTGCTATTTCATAAAAAAAAAATGAAATAAATTTATTTACTAGTGAAATTTTATTAATCACATGATCAACTACTTCTGTTTAAAAAAAAAATTAAAAAAAAAATTATGTCATTTTTGAAAGAAAACAAATATTTTTAAGTAATGTCTTGGATCAAAATTCGGGGCGTTACATTGTGGTATCAGAGCCCTAATTCTCGGACTTTGGTGGGTGGGACGCGTTGTGTATGTCGCATGTTTTCTGATGTTGTTTGTGTTAATTGTCTGATTTTCTTATTAATTGAGTTTTACTAATTATTTAAATTTCTATTAAGTATCCTTAATTATGTAACCTCCTTGAAATTGAATTTTACTAATTACTCAAATTTTATTACGTATCATTAATTGTGTAACCCCTTGAATTTGAAAATTTTACTAGTCACTTAATTTTCTATTATGTATTATTAATTGTGTGATCTCTTAACTTTCTATTATGTGCTATTAATTGTATAACCCCTTGAATTTGAAAATTTTACTAATCACTTAAATCCTATTATGTGTTATTAATTGTGCAACCTCTTAAATTCTATTATGTGTTATTAATAGTGTAATTGTTGTAGGTAAATATATGCCTTAAATACTCCATTATTCTATTGTGTATTTAATTGTTTTCAAATATGAAAATTTCTATGTCTACTTGCATGGCTTTATTGGCATTGTCTTTTATATTTTTAATAAAATTTCTATTTAAGTTGTTACATTTTATTATCTTTTATGAATTTTCTACTTGTTCATCTATGATTGTTGTTGTTAATTTTAAAGTCTCTACTTCTTGTTCTTACTAAGTGTTTGATTCTCTAGCTATTTTATGTCATTAATGACTTAAATTCCAGTTATGTGAATTTAATTGCCTAACTCCTCCGTATAATTGTGATGAAAAATATGTCTTAAATTCTTGATACTATGATTAGAAATAAATTTTAATTTAATTCATGCAGTAATTATTTATGATTGTATGATATTGCGAATTATAAGTTTATTACCCACAATTTAAATTATTTCAATCTAAATCACAAAGTAATTATAGCTTTCATCATGTGATATAAATATATGTAACTAAGACAATGTTCTAAATCCTAAATTATGTATAATTGTATGATCCCCAAGATAGAAGGGAAGGATAATACATAAAAAGTTGTATTGGAGGGATTCTGGCTAAGGAAAGACTTGGTTATTAAGTGGTCCATTGACCCATCTCTCTTTCCTGGGAACCCCTCCAAAACACGACTTGTTGTATAACCCGAACTTACTATACAGTGTTCAATAAAAGACTTCCTTACTACCCTAGAGTTAAAATTCTGTCGTAATATTTCCCTAATTAGGAAGCGTTATGGCTCGTCGCACAAACCGATCGGTTCCCCAAGGAGGAAATGACATGACTGAAGCGATCCAAGCCATGAATGCAATGGCCGCTGCAATGGCCCAACAAGCCGCGGCCCAGGCTCAGCGAGATGAGCAGAGGGATCAGAGGGATGAAGCAGCTAGGGCAACAAGAGCATTGAGAGAATTTTGTCGCCAAGATCCGCCTAAATTCAAAGGGGATCATGACCCCGACAAGGCCGATCTTTGGCTGCAGGAGATTGAGAAGATCTTCGAGATCCTACACTGTTCTGACAATGCGAAAGTGGAGTATGCGACCTATTTAATGATTGGTGAAGCTGAATACTGGTGGCGAGGTGTGAAGAGAATGATGGAGACAAATCATGAAGAGCTGACCTGGGAGGCTTTCAGGAATAAGTTCCTAGACAAATACTTCCCGAAGAGTGCTAGGGCTGAGAAGGAGGCCCAATTTCTGAAGTTGTATCAAGGGAACCTCACAGTAGCGGAATATGCGGCAAAGTTCGAGTCCCTAGCAAAGCATTTTCGCTACTTCCTAAATGAGATAGATGAAGAATACATGTGTGAGAGGTTCGAAAACGGGCTTAGGTATGAGATAAAGGAGTTAGTGGGGCCCTTGGAGATACGCCTATACCAAGTACTCGTGGAGAAATGCAAGAAATTGGAGTAGATGAAGCAAAGTCGTCTGAATAGGGGTGCTGTAGGTGGACCCATCAGACTTCAGGTAGAGATTTAAATCCATTCATATCATGAGATCCATAAGCTTGGCCTCTAAATGTTAATATTTGAAACAGGGGCATAACAACCAACCGAACAGGGGTAGGCAACATCAACAACACAAGTCGTATGCTCGACCACAGGGGAATGCTAGAGATCAACCCCGACCTCAAAACGGGGAAGATGAAGGGCCAAAGACTCCAAGGCTGAACCAGGCGTACCCTATCAGGTGTTTTCGCTGCAACAGGGAAGGACACAAGATATCTGAGTGTCCAATCAGACCTAGGGTTTGTTACATCTGTCAAAAACCAGACCATTTTGCAAACGAATGCCCTGAACAGAAGGATGATAGAGCTGTCAACCGCAACAATATCAATGACAATGTTGCCCGCCCTACTGCCAAGGGACGTGTATACCATATCAATGGAGAGGAAGCCCCATCTTCATCTGAACTTATCCAAGGTGAGTGTTTAATCGCTGGAAAATCACTTAAAGTAATATATGATTCAGGGGCAACACACTCGTTCATTTCATTGGATTGGGTGGATTCGCTCCAACTTGTTGTTACTACCTTGCCGTTTGATTTGGTGGCTACCCTACCTTCTACCGAATCGGTGAAATGTAATACGGCTTGCTTGCAATGCCCGTTGATTGTGTTTGATATGAAATTCAATGTTGATTTGATTTGTATTCCCCTCAAGCATTTGGGAGTGATCCTTGGGATGGATTGGTTGTCACGCCATCATGTTCTATTGGATTACGCTCGTAAGTCGGTGATATTCCCAAACCCAGGTGTTTCTCGATTCCTCGATACCAATAAATTGAACTTCTCTTTGAAAGATGGAGTTCAGAAATGTGTTTCTCTCAACTCAGTCAGTATGAAGCTAGAGGTGGAGGTAGACGGGATTCTTGTAGTCGAAGATTTTCCAGAGGTATTTCCGCCAGATGTACCAGAATTACCCCCAGTTCGTGACATTGAATTCTCAATTGATGTGACTCCGGGTACAGGACCTATTTCTATTGCCCCATATAGAATGTCTCCATCGGAATTGTTAGAGTTGAAAAATCAGTTGGAGGACCTTCTGTCTAAACAGTTCATACGACCGAGTGTCTCACCTTGGGGAGTGCTAGTGCTCCTAGTGAAAAAGAAGGACGGAAGGTCTAGACTTTGTGTTGATTACCGCCAGCTTAACAAAGTCACCATAAAAAACAGGTATCCCTTGCCACGCATTGATGACTTGATGGACCAACTCAAAGGAGCAATCATATTTTCAAAGATTGATCTGAAGTCGGGGTACCATCAGATTCGGGTGAAGGAAGAAGACATTCCTAAGACAACATTCAGAACTCGCTATGGACACTTTGAGTATTTGGTGATGCCTTTTGGTGTCACCAATGCACCAGCTGTTTTCATGGATTACATGAATCGTATATTTCACCCCTTCTTAGACAAATTTGTGGTGGTCTTCATTGATGACATATTGATCTATTCTAAGAGTCGAGAGGAACATGAAGTTCACCTACATCAAGTTTTACAAATCTTGAGGGAGAAGCGATTGTATGCTAATTTGGGGAAGTGTGAATTCTGGTTGGAGGAGGTGAAATTCTTGGGACATGTCATTTCAAAGGAAGGTATCGCTGTCGAACCAACTAAAGTAGAAGTTGTGGTGGCATGGAAACAACCACATACCGTCACAGAGATTAGAAGTTTTCTGGGCTTGGCTGGATACTATAGAAGATTCATTGAGGGCTTTGCTAAGATTGCAGCGCCGTTGACACAACTCACAAAGAAGAATCATATATATGCATGGACAGAGGAATGTGAGAGGAGTTTTAAGCTGATGAAAGAGAAACTAACTACATCACCGGTGTTGGTGTTGCCACAGCCAGAAGAACCATATGAAGTTTATTGTGATGCTTCTTTACAAGGATTGGGTTGTGTACTTATGCAGAACAAACAAGTGGTAGCATATGCTTCAAGGCAGTTGAAGGTGCATGAGAAGCATTATCCCACTCATGACATGGAATTGGCTGCAATAGTTTTTGCACTAAAGATTTGGAGGCACTATCTGTATGGGTGCAATTTTGATGTATACAGCGACCATAAAAGTTTGAAATACTTGTTCGACCAGAAGGAGCTTAATATCCGGCAACGGAGATGGATGGAGTTCATCAAGGATTATG
Organism: Cicer chorassanicum; assembly: GCA_037974735.1. Classification (NCBI taxonomy): domain Eukaryota; kingdom Viridiplantae; phylum Streptophyta; class Magnoliopsida; order Fabales; family Fabaceae; genus Cicer; species Cicer chorassanicum. Next base: position 29,055,372 of record JBBPBP010009778.1, on the reverse strand, counting down.
AGTTCACGTTGCATTACCACCCTGGAAAAGCAAATCTGGTGGCTGATGCCTTGAGTAGAAAGCGAGCCCATTTGTCATACATAACATTGAAAGGATTAAAGTTGTTAGAGAATTTTCGTGACTTGGATCTTAATCTGGATTCCTTGTCGGGAAAAGTACAATGTGGAACGATCATCGTAGATAATGAATTGATGAATGAGATAAAAACCCTTCAAGTAACCGATGAGGCTATTCAGGGGAGAGGAAAATTGGTTGAGACTGGCAAGGCCCCCGAATTTGAAGTGGATCCAAATAACATTTTGTGGTGTAATAAACGTATTTGTGTGCCCGATAATGCTGAGTTGAGAAAGACTATTTTAGATGAGGCCCACAAGAGCAAACTGAGTATTCACCCTGGTACTACGAAGATGTATAAAGACTTGAGGCAGAGATTTTGGTGGCCAAGAATGAAGAAACAAGTGGCGGAATATGTGGCGTCTTGCCTGACTTGCCAGAAAGGCTAAGGTTGAACACCAAAAACCTGTTGGATTGCTGCAGTCATTAGATGTACCGGTGTGGAAATGGGATAGCATATCTATGGACTTTGTGGTGGCATTACCTAAGACTCAGAAGAAATTTGACTCCATTTGGGTGATTATCGACAGGCTCACAAAATCCAGCATTGTGTCTCAGCTTGCAGAGATCTACGTTGCTGAGATTGTTAGATTACACGGGATACCATCCAGCATTGTGTCTGATAGAGATCCAAAGTTCACTTCTCGTTTGTGGGAAGCATTGCATGAGGCATTGGGTACTAGATTAAGATTGAGTTCCGCCTACCACCCTCAAACTGATGGTCAAACTGAAAGGACTATTCAGACATTAGAGGATTTGCTAAGAGCTTGTGCATTAGATAACCGAGGGAGTTGGGATGATCTATTGCCTCTTGTTGAATTTACCTATAACAATAGCTATCATGCAAGCATCGGGATGGCACCGTACGAGGCTTTGTATGGGCGCAAGTGCTAAACTCCCTTGTGTTGGTATCAGGATGGTGAAAACTTGATTGTAGGGCCTGAGTTGGTGCAACAGACTACAGAAAAGGTGCGTCAGATCCAAGAGCGGATGAGAACAGCACAGAGCAGGCAGAAGAGTTATGCTGATCGACATAGGAGACCTCTGAAGTTTCAGGAGGATGAACATGTATTCTTGAGAGTGACACCTACCACTCGAGTTGGTAGGGCATTGAAGGCAAAAAAGCTTACTCCGATGTTTATTGGACCATACCAAATCCTTCGACGTGTGGGTCCAGTGGCCTATCAGATTGCATTACCACCGAATTTGGCCAACTTACATGATGTGTTCCATGTGTCACAACTAAGGAAGTACATGGCAGATCCATCCCATATTATCACACCCGATGATATTCAATTGAAGGAGAATCTTTCCTTCGAGGTCCCACCGATAAGCATCTCAGACAGAACTACCAAGCAATTGAGGGGAAAGGAAATCCCCTTGGTTAAGGTGATTTGGAACCATACGAATGGAGATGCTACTTGGGAGTTGGAGGAGAAGATGAGGGAGCTTTACCCAAACCTTCTAGATACCTCTTAGTTTCGAGGACGAAACTATTTTAAGGGGGTAAGTATTGTAACACCCTTTATTTTAATTAATTAATTTAAAATCCTTAGTTTTGTTTATTCTGTTTTATTAATTCAGTGTGATAATTATTTATTGGATATTCAATTATTTGATGAAGTATTTTTATATTAATTATTTAATTATTGAGATTTTTATTAACTAATTAAAACTCGTAGAAATTTTTGTCTTAGAGTGAACAATGACCAAATAAATTTTGACTAAGTCAAAATTGAATCACCCACACTACTACCTTTGATAACTATATTTTATTTTTAGGACCGTGCACTTTCCCTTGTGTCCATTCAAATGTGTAACTAGCTAGAATAAATACATGAATGTCAATTAATTCTTAACGGTTGGTCATTGAATGGTATTATTTCAATTGAATTCCTTATTCATGAGTGCAATTAAACTCAATGAAGAGAATTATTCCTTCTCTCGGATCAGTTCCACGCCTCCTTTATTAGTCACATACACCTCTCATTCGTAGGACACGATTAAAACTTGCAGTAGAGAAAAAGAAGTAATAATCACCCACACGCCATTACCAACCACTAAAACAACCACCCCCACATTCCATCGCATTCCGATCAAAGTTCTAAATTTTCGTTCCTTCATCTTGGTGAGATTTTCGAGGACTATATAATGTCGCCTGGAAGGAAAGCACTCAAGGTAAGGGCTTTTCTCCATGCAAGGTTAGGCCGAATATTAAATTAATAATTTGTAAGATATTTATATGATGTCTTGATGTGTTAAAAGAAAAATGTTGACTCTATGTTTGCCTTAGACAATTTAATTATAATATTTTGTTTTTATGATAATATGGTTACCTCGATAAAATTAATTTTAAAAATTTTGATTTTTATTATTATAACATGAGTAATATGCTTGTTGTCATATATTTGATGTAAAATTACAATTTTTCTGTTGTCTAGGTATATTTAATTATAAAGTTATGATTTTTATTATGATCTCATGAGTAATATGTATGTTAGAATGTTTTTAATTTAAAGTTTCGATTTTTGTGCTATTTTATTTCAAAATTTTGATTTTTGTGAATACTATATGAGTCTTGAGAGAATTGATGAAAAGTTCTAAATTTTAATTGTGATAACATGATTAAGTTGATTTTTGTAACTGGTTATTTGTGTTTTAAATATTATTACCTTTGTGGTTGCATAAGTGGCTGGTGACTTATGGTTTGAATAGCTCTCTCTTTGGGGTTGCCTAAGTGGCTGGTTATTTGTGTTATGACATTTTCTTTGTGGTTGCCTAAGTGGCTAGTGATTTGTAAATTTCGAGCATCATTATCATTTCATGACATATCATATGCATCTTTGTGGACGCCTGTGTGGCTGGTTTAATTTTCTCCATTGGTATGGGTGACTTCTGTGTGGACGCCTGTGTGGCTGGTTATATCCCAGATCATATATGTTTAGGAGCATGCACAATTTACAATTCATTTTATTGTTATTTTTATTTTGATCTAATTATTTGCTCTAAGGTGAGTTGCTACTCGATTTATTTAGATGTTTTTTTATGACTTTTGATACATCCCTGTGAATGATAAAAAAAAAAAAACAAAAATCAGTTTCTCTAAATCTTTTATTACAAAAAGATTTTATATTTATATTTTATGATTATTAACTTATTATTTGGTTTAATTTTTGCCGTGGGATGAACTGACCCCTTACACCAACATTTAGGTACTAAGGATCTCGAAGAGTTACGTGAATGACGTTTGCTTGGCGCACGCGCGTGGGAAAAAGGGGTACTTTAATTAAAAATAATAATATTTGTAGTGATAAGCCCGATGTGGTACATTTTTAAAGTTTATTTATTTTTTCGTCAATTTTAAATAGAAATGCGGAGGTGAGGTCCTTCCGCTAGGAAAAATCTAAATTAGTTGTTTTTATTTCACTTAAGGAGAATTTATTCTATTTTAGGACGTAAGTGACCATTTTCTACAATTAGCAAATTATTTTTATAATAATAATAACATCCAGTAAAATTTGCGTTGTGCTATTTCATAAAAAAAAAAATGAAATCAATTTATTTACTAGTGAAATTTTATTAATCACATGATCAACTACTTCTGTTTAAAAAAAAAATTAAAAAAAAAATTATGTCATTTTTGAAAGAAAACAAATATTTTTAAGTAATGTCTTGGATCAAAATCCGGGGCATTACAGAAACGGAGAATGATGATCAAAAATGGTGATTGATGATTAATCAAGTTTGATAGTCTTCTGGACAGTCTGGGGACTGATAATCAATCTTGCAGTTCAGTTTTGTTTCAACTTTCTTGACAGTTCCAGAATGGAGAAAATTGCAATCCATTTTGACTTGCTTTAATTCATGATGTTTTATCTCAGTGATTCGGAAGTCTCTTTAAACAAGAATGATTCCTACTTGTTCCTTGCCATGTACTGATGAAATTAGTATAAAGATCTGAGACAAAAGCTCTGTTGAAATAGTGGAGAATGATTGGTCAAGTAGCTGTGACGAACAGTCTTGATTCTGCAGAACATTCTCCGTTTTGTACAGCTTATGGTCAAGAATGTTTTGTTTAGTTTTTCATCTGATTTCTTTACTTTGCTTGGTTCCTATCTTTAATAAAAACACTCCAGAGCACAAATTAAATTAACATAACATTTAGAATCATAATTAACATTCTTAATTAACCTTTGTTTATATTCATCAAAACTTAATTTGAGAGTTTGTCTTACAATCTCCCCCTTTTTGATGATGACAAACATGTTAATTTAGATTTTAATTCTGTTCTGGTTTTAATTTTGAAGAGCGTAGAAGCTCTCCCTCAATCGATGCAATAGATGTTTTTATATAGTGAAATAGATAATGTAATCTGATTTTCAGCATAAAGGATATTTCATTGATATTTAAAATAGTATATTCACGAAGTACAAAATAGAAGATCCTGATTACAAAAAGGACTTTTTAATTATCAGAATGTAAAAACTAAAATTTAATCCTCCCCATTTGTCATACAAAAAGGAAAGAGAAAAATATTCCCATTTAGCTAAAGAAGGAGAAGATCCTTCTAAAGATGCAGACTTGGAAGGATCAATAATCGGTTCAGGAGCAGGAGCAGACTGAACAGGAGAATGAGGCACACTGAGCTTAGGGGCAAGCGTTTCTGTGAGCCAAGACCGCATCATGGTAGACTGTAAATCTTGCTGAGTCTGTCGGGCCATAAGGAGTTGCAGGGTTGCCATAAGTTCTGAGTTGGTAGGTTCCTTTGGAGGAGTCATGATCGGAGGGGGGATAGGAGTAGCGTTGCACGAAGGAGCAGAGGTGGTAGGAAGAGAGGCAGGTAGAGGCTGAGGGTTGGGTTGGGAGGAGGAAGTTTGGTTAATGGAAGAACCGGGAGTGAGAAGTCAAAAATTGACTAATTCCAAATATGGATGAAGTGGTTGTCTGTGGGGGAAATATAGGCAGGGGACATGGTTGAGACATTTTGATGGGGAAGTAATGTGGTCATGGGATCGGGTGGAGATTGGAAGTATTGGGAAAAGGATTTAAAGTCAGCGGAGGATAAGTGTAACATCCCGCTTTTTCGAGACATTAACTAACGAAATTCTAAACGTAAAAATACATTTTTATTATATAAGATTATCTTAAATGTTCATTTACTTTAAAACCAATTAATAACTTTTTCAATTGTATTTTCAAAATTAATGAGTCAGAGTATTCGCAATTACTAAAAGTAAATTTAATACGTTAAACAAAAGAAACTTCTAAAGTCAAAACTCTTGGCGTTTTACTAAATAAATCCTAGTTGGTCATAAACTTTGGACTTGTGGAAAACTCACCCAACAAGTCTAACATCAGCACAAAAGTATCTCGGAGCCTCTAACTGCATGCTATTGTATTTCTTCGCATTTCTCCTACTAGGTTGGTTGCGACATTATTCGCTCAAGTAACACTATACACGACTTCCTGTCAAATGTAAGGGTCATCTCCAAATAACAAACACAGAGCAAATAAACATGCATATATAATTGTTATAGCAAAATATAAACAAACCATATACTTCATTTAACAGTTAAAAATCACATCGCACCAAAGATACAATTCAACCAAAATGCACAACTCCTATTTGTTAGACTATATGTCCATGCATGATTCCGGAATATCACCTCCCCCGCAAGGGCTTCGTGGGTCCTTCCAAGCAACACCACTAACTCAAAATCCCCGCAAGGATCTATGGGCTCCAACCAATTATGGACGCACCACACAACTATGAATGCATAAATGTAGACACTGTTGTTAGTAACAATATATACCACTCAACCAGAGCGTCCAAAATCACTCAACCTTGTCCTAAACCAATCTAGTTTAGACACAAAGTAATCACCTTGAATAACCACAACATGTCAAGCACAACCATTATAACAACGTGTCATATAACATTCATTTTGAAGATAACACACAAACATACTCAATACACAACATCACAGTACATTTAAATCACATATAATTCAAGTAAGAAAGCGAATGGAGTGATGCCCTTACCGTTATAAATGTCGTTATAAGGTTCCTACGCAACGATCTTTGCTCCAAATACGTTACACCTTCATAAATTAATTTACTTCTCACTTAGTGTCAAAACTTTTTAGTTTTATTTTTATAGATTGACGTACAAAAATCTATTACTAGTGTGACCGTTATTACAATAATAATGAGATAATAGAGTTCCTAATAATCTATCTCCAACGATATTAAGAATTTTCCTTCCTTTCCTTTCCTGTGTAACAATACTATCTTTATTTATTTATTTTTTCTAAGGTCAAAAGAGTTAGCATCTATATTTCTGATAGTTGATTAAGAAAATAAAAATCAATAATTGAAAGGTTCTTATCTATCAGGAATAAAGATACAATTAGGGAGACATATTCATCTATCGATCTTATTCTATTTTATCTTATTTTTCATAATATCAATAAGGGGTTTTATTCTACTACCAATAAAAATGGTTATATAAAGCTAACAGGGTCATAATTAGAGAATTCTTACTTGAGGGATAAATCAGTGACTCCTTTATTTCTTGAATTCTTCCTTTTTCTCCCTAAACCCTTTCTTTGTTTGTCGCAGAGGATTTGTGAATGGGAGGTGTCGGTTTATTTTTTTCCTCTTCTATTAGTAGAGGTGGGAACGTGATGTTTTCAATCTAAGCCCATTAAGACCCTAAATATTCACTCATCAGTGTAATGCAATTTTCTCTTTAACGTTTCCCGATTTATTCTTCTTTCTTTTCTATTATTATTGTTATTATTATAAACATTTTTTTTTCAAATACTTAGCAAAACATTCAGTCAAATTAAATACATCATGTGATACACAAATATAGTTTTCAAAAATAGTAATTGAATACAAATATAATAATAACAATAATAATAATAATAACAATAATAATAATAATAATAATAATAATA
>JBBPBP010009778.1:29030644-29048286 GCA_037974735.1 Cicer chorassanicum | reverse complement strand
CAGAGTATTCGCAATTACTAAAAGTAAATTTAATACGTTAAACAAAAGAAACTTCTAAAGTCAAAACTCTTGGCGTTTTACTAAATAAATCCTAGTTGGTCATAAACTTTGGACTTGTGGAAAACTCACCCAACAAGTCTAACATCAGCACAAAAGTATCTCGGAGCCTCTAACTGCATGCTATTGTATTTCTTCGCATTTCTCCTACTAGGTTGGTTGCGACATTATTCGCTCAAGTAACACTATACACGACTTCCTGTCAAATGTAAGGGTCATCTCCAAATAACAAACACAGAGCAAATAAACATGCATATATAATTGTTATAGCAAAATATAAACAAACCATATACTTCATTTAACAGTTAAAAATCACATCGCACCAAAGATACAATTCAACCAAAATGCACAACTCCTATTTGTTAGACTATATGTCCATGCATGATTCCGGAATATCACCTCCCCCGCAAGGGCTTCGTGGGTCCTTCCAAGCAACACCACTAACTCAAAATCCCCGCAAGGATCTATGGGCTCCAACCAATTATGGACGCACCACACAACTATGAATGCATAAATGTAGACACTGTTGTTAGTAACAATATATACCACTCAACCAGAGCGTCCAAAATCACTCAACCTTGTCCTAAACCAATCTAGTTTAGACACAAAGTAATCACCTTGAATAACCACAACATGTCAAGCACAACCATTATAACAACGTGTCATATAACATTCATTTTGAAGATAACACACAAACATACTCAATACACAACATCACAGTACATTTAAATCACATATAATTCAAGTAAGAAAGCGAATGGAGTGATGCCCTTACCGTTATAAATGTCGTTATAAGGTTCCTACGCAACGATCTTTGCTCCAAATACGTTACACCTTCATAAATTAATTTACTTCTCACTTAGTGTCAAAACTTTTTAGTTTTATTTTTATAGATTGACGTACAAAAATCTATTACTAGTGTGACCGTTATTACAATAATAATGAGATAATAGAGTTCCTAATAATCTATCTCCAACGATATTAAGAATTTTCCTTCCTTTCCTTTCCTGTGTAACAATACTATCTTTATTTATTTATTTTTTCTAAGGTCAAAAGAGTTAGCATCTATATTTCTGATAGTTGATTAAGAAAATAAAAATCAATAATTGAAAGGTTCTTATCTATCAGGAATAAAGATACAATTAGGGAGACATATTCATCTATCGATCTTATTCTATTTTATCTTATTTTTCATAATATCAATAAGGGGTTTTATTCTACTACCAATAAAAATGGTTATATAAAGCTAACAGGGTCATAATTAGAGAATTCTTACTTGAGGGGATAAATCAGTGACTCCTTTATTTCTTGAATTCTTCCTTTTTCTCCCTAAACCCTTTCTTTGTTTGTCGCAGAGGATTTGTGAATGGGAGGTGTCGGTTTATTTTTTTCCTCTTCTATTAGTAGAGGTGGGAACGTGATGTTTTCAATCTAAGCCCATTAAGACCCTAAATATTCACTCATCAGTGTAATGCAATTTTCTCTTTAACGTTTCCCGATTTATTCTTCTTTCTTTTCTATTATTATTGTTATTATTATAAACATTTTTTTTTCAAATACTTAGCAAAACATTCAGTCAAATTAAATACATCATGTGATACACAAATATAGTTTTCAAAAATAGTAATTGAATACAAATATAATAATAACAATAATAATAATAATAACAATAATAATAATAATAATAATAATAATAGCAACCACATTAGAAATTATAAAAATAAAGCAAAAATATATTTTTCACATTACTAATAATAAAAAAATGAGAATCTTACATTCTATCCACCTAAAATAGTTTCGTCCTCGAAACTGACACTAAAGAGTTCCTAGATATGACATACTAATCTTATCTATCGAGAAAATCTTATCTATCATGCTGCAATTATTTCAAAATTCATCAAGCCCAACCTCCTCAACATTATTCTACAAAATTACAACTCTAAAATCACTTTCACTAAGTCTGATATTACTCTAATCCTACCAAGAAAGCTCCAAGTCCTCTATAGACTGAAACCTACCCCACACAAGCTTTTGTTTATAATCATAATCTCAATACATGTTAGAGAGTCAAACATTTGTGACAACTTCCCACCACTATACTGCACGTACCATCATTCTCAAACCACTATAAAGTGCTCTTACTTTTAATGTTCAATCTTTTGGATCTAATACTCTAACTAAATTCAACATGAATTCTTTCCGCAAGGATTTTAATTCATCGTTACTCTTACTAAAATCTAATCCATATGATTTACTACTTAAATTCTCACTTCCTTATGGTCTAGTATCACTTACTCTTCAATTACAACTCACAACTCATAATCACAAATCATTTCTTTAATCCAAAAATTTCATTCTTAACACTCCATTTAAGAGGATTGTCTCTAATATACTATTAAATCTCAATATCTTTAATTCACTACAACCTCGGTCAAACAACACCATTTTTTTTTTCCTATTCACCCCATAATAATCAATATTTGCACGTTGTCCTTGGTATCAACTACATTGAGATCTTTGATCAAGCCTACGTATAATCGCTTTAAATCATTCTCATTCATTCAATGTATAGTACTGTCAAACATAAAAGTTGAAACATATGTTATCATATCCTACAAGTATTCAGACACTTCACAAATTCAACTTATTGGTTATAAAATACGTATTTTTACTCTATAGAATACTCTTACGCGTTAACAATTCATACTTACTCAATCATGCAACTAGTAATAACTTTACATCAACCCAAAACTACTTAATACTATCATAACCGTTTAGTCTCATGAATGTGACTACCATAAAATTCACACTTAATGTTCTACGTGTCAAATTGAACACGACTCAATCATCTCATTCAATCCCTCAATAATTTTCTTCTCCTAAAGTTTTGAACTATTAACTAACTTACAATCTTAATTCCAACCTCCATATCACAACCCCTACAAGACCCACTAAGTTTCAACCACGCTTCCGTTGCGCCACTCTGATAAATCGATTAAGATTATGTTTTGTGTACTTGTGCAATAAGCACACAATTTTTTTTTTAGGTGAGAAAATATTTCAATAAAGGTTCAAGTGGTGCATAAACTCACACACTATCTCTTGAGGACTTCCAAGACACATGACCAACACTAACAAAACTAAAAACTACCCCACTAACCCGCAGTCCAATCTAGATCGAACTGCTCTGATACCACTTGTAACATCCCGCTTTTTCGAGACATTAACTAACGAAATTCTAAACGTAAAAATACATTTTTATTATATAAGATTATCTTAAATGTTCATTTACTTTAAAACCAATTAATAACTTTTTCAATTGTATTTTCAAAATTAATGAGACAGAGTATTCGCAATTACTAAAAGTAAATTTAATACGTTAAACAAAAGAAACTTCTAAAGTCAAAACTCTTGGCGTTTTACTAAATAAATCCTAGTTGGTCATAAACTTTGGACTTGTGGAAAACTCACCCAACAAGTCTAACATCAGCACAAAAGTATCTCGGAGCCTCTAACTGCATGCTATTGTATTTCTTCGCATTTCTCCTACTAGGTTGGTTGCGACATTATTCGCTCAAGTAACACTATACACGACTTCCTGTCAAATGTAAGGGTCATCTCCAAATAACAAACACAGAGCAAATAAACATGCATATATAATTGTTATAGCAAAATATAAACAAACCATATACTTCATTTAACAGTTAAAAATCACATCGCACCAAAGATACAATTCAACCAAAATGCACAACTCCTATTTGTTAGACTATATGTCCATGCATGATTCCGGAATATCACCTCCCCCGCAAGGACTTCGTGGGTCCTTCCAAGCAACACCACTAACTCAAAATCCCCGCAAGGATCTATGGGCTCCAACCAATTATAGACGCACCACACAACTATGAATGCATAAATGTAGACACTGTTGTTAGTAACAATATATACCACTCAACCAGAGCGTCCAAAATCACTCAACCTTGTCCTAAACCAATCTAGTTTAGACACAAAGTAATCACCTTGAATAACCACAACATGTCAAGCACAACCATTATAACAACGTGTCATATAACATTCATTTTGAAGATAACACACAAACATACTCAATACACAACATCACAGTACATTTAAATCACATATAATTCAAGTAAGAAAGCGAATGGAGTGATGCCCTTACCGTTATAAATGTCGTTATAAGGTTCCTACGCAACGATCTTTGCTCCAAATACGTTACACCTTCATAAATTAATTTACTTCTCACTTAGTGTCAAAACTTTTTAGTTTTATTTTTATAGATTGACGTACAAAAATCTATTACTAGTGTGACCGTTATTACAATAATAATGAGATAATAGAGTTCCTAATAATCTATCTCCAACGATATTAAGAATTTTCCTTCCTTTCCTTTCCTGTGTAACAATACTATCTTTATTTATTTATTTTTTCTAAGGTCAAAAGAGTTAGCATCTATATTTCTGATAGTTGATTAAGAAAATAAAAATCAATAATTGAAAGGTTCTTATCTATCAAGAATAAAGATACAATTAGGGAGACATATTCATCTATCGATCTTATTCTATTTTATCTTATTTTTCATAATATCAATAAGGGGTTTTATTCTACTACCAATAAAAATGGTTATATAAAGCTAACAGGGTCATAATTAGAGAATTCTTACTTGAGGGGATAAATCAGTGACTCCTTTATTTCTTGAATTCTTCCTTTTTCTCCCTAAACCCTTTCTTTGTTTGTCGCAGAGGATTTGTGAATGGGAGGTGTCGGTTTATTTTTTTCCTCTTCTATTAGTAGAGTGGGAACGTGATGTTTTCAATCTAAGACCATTAAGACCCTAAATATTCACTCATCAGTGTAATGCAATTTTCTCTTTAACGTTTCCCGATTTATTCTTCTTTCTTTTCTATTATTATTGTTATTATTATAAACTTTTTTTTTTCAAATACTTAGCAAAACATTCAGTCAAATTAAATACATCATGTGATACACAAATATAGTTTTCAAAAATAGTAATTGAATACAAATATAATAATAACAATAATAATAATAATAACAATAATAATAATAATAATAATAATAATAATAATAATAATAATAGCAACCACATTAGAAATTATAAAAATAAAGCAAAAATATATTTTGCACATTACTAATAATAAAAAAATGAGGATCTTACATTCTATCCACCTAAAATAGTTTCGTCCTCGAAACTAACACTAATAGAGAAAAATGTGGGTCTTACATTCTATCAACCTAAAATAGTTTCGTCTTCGAAACTGACACTAAAGAGTTCCTAGATATGACATACTAATCTTATCTATTGAGAAAATCTTATCTATCATGCTGCAATTATTTCAAAATTCATCAAGCCCAACCTCCTCAACATTATTCTACAAATTTACAACTCTAAAATCACTTTCACTAAGTCTGATATTACTCTAATCCGACCAAGAAAGCTTCAAGTCCTCTATAGACTGAAACCTACCCCACACAAGCTTTTGTTTATAATCATAATCTCAATACATGTTAGAGAGTCAAACATTTGTGACAATTTCCCACCACTATACTCCACGTACCATCATTCTCAAACCACTATAAAGTGCTCTTACTTTTAATGTTCAACCTTTTGGATCTAATACTCTAACTAAATTCAACTTGAATTTTTTCCGCAAGGATTTTAATTCATCGTTACTCTTATGACTAAAATCTAATCCATATGATTTACTACTTAAATTCTCACTTCCTTGTGGTCTAGTATCACTTACTCGTCAATTACAACTCACAACTCATAATCACAAATCATTTCTTTAATCCAAAAATTTCATTCTTAACACTCCATTTAAGAGGATTGTCTCTAATATACTATTAAATCTCAATATCTTTAATTCACTACAACCTCGGTCAAACAGCACCATTTTTTTTTTCCTATTCACCCCATAATAATCAATATTTGCCCGTTGTCCTTGGTATCAACTACATTGAGATCTTTGATCAAGCCTACGTATAATCGCTTTAAATCATTCTCATTCATTCAATGTATAGTACTGTCAAACATAAAAGTTGAAACATATGTTATCATATCCTACAAGTATTCAGACACTTCACAAATTCAACTTATTGGTTATAAAATACGTATTTTTACTCTATAGAATACTCTTACGCGTTAACAATTCATACTTACTCAATCATGCAACTAGTAATAACTTTACATCAACCCAAAACTACTTAATACTATCATAACCGTTTAGTCTCATGAATGTGACTACCATAAAATTCACACTTAATGTTCTACGTGTCAAATTGAACACGACTCAATCATCTCATTCAATCCCTCAATAATTTTCTTCTCCTAAAGTTTTGAACTATTAACTAACTTACAATCTTAATTCCAACCTCCATATCACAACCCCTACAAGACCCACTAAGTTTCAACCACGCTTCCGTCGCGCCACTCTGATAAATCGATTAAGATTATGTTTTGTGTACTTGTGCAATAAGCACACAATTTTTTTTTTTTTTGGTGAGGAAATATTTCAATAAAGGTTCAAGTGGTGCATAAACTCACACACTATCTCTTGAGGACTTCCAAGACACATGACCAACACTAACAAAACTAAAAACTACCTCACTAACCCGCAGTCCAATCTAGATCGAACTGCTCTGATACCACTTGTAACATCCCGCTTTTTCGAGACATTAACTAACGAAATTCTAAACGTAAAAATACATTTTTATTATATAAGATTATCTTAAATGTTCATTTACTTTAAAACCAATTAATAACTTTTTCAATTGTATTTTCAAAATTAATGAGACAGAGTATTCGCAATTACTAAAAGTAAATTTAATACGTTAAACAAAAGAAACTTCTAAAGTCAAAACTCTTGGCGTTTTACTAAATAAATCCTAGTTGGTCATAAACTTTGGACTTGTGGAAAACTCACCCAACAAGTCTAACATCAGCACAAAAGTATCTCGGAGCCTCTAACTGCATGCTATTGTATTTCTTCGCATTTCTCCTACTAGGTTGGTTGCGACATTATTCGCTCAAGTAACACTATACACGACTTCCTGTCAAATGTAAGGGTCATCTCCAAATAACAAACACAGAGCAAATAAACATGCATATATAATTGTTATAGCAAAATATAAACAAACCATATACTTCATTTAACAGTTAAAAATCACATCGCACCAAAGATACAATTCAACCAAAATGCACAACTCCTATTTGTTAGACTATATGTCCATGCATGATTCCGGAATATCACCTCCCCCGCAAGGACTTCGTGGGTCCTTCCAAGCAACACCACTAACTCAAAATCCCCGCAAGGATCTATGGGCTCCAACCAATTATAGACGCACCACACAACTATGAATGCATAAATGTAGACACTGTTGTTAGTAACAATATATACCACTCAACCAGAGCGTCCAAAATCACTCAACCTTGTCCTAAACCAATCTAGTTTAGACACAAAGTAATCACCTTGAATAACCACAACATGTCAAGCACAACCATTATAACAACGTGTCATATAACATTCATTTTGAAGATAACACACAAACATACTCAATACACAACATCACAGTACATTTAAATCACATATAATTCAAGTAAGAAAGCGAATGGAGTGATGCCCTTACCGTTATAAATGTCGTTATAAGGTTCCTACGCAACGATCTTTGCTCCAAATACGTTACACCTTCATAAATTAATTTACTTCTCACTTAGTGTCAAAACTTTTTAGTTTTATTTTTATAGATTGACGTACAAAAATCTATTACTAGTGTGACCGTTATTACAATAATAATGAGATAATAGAGTTCCTAATAATCTATCTCCAACGATATTAAGAATTTTCCTTCCTTTCCTTTCCTGTGTAACAATACTATCTTTATTTATTTATTTTTTCTAAGGTCAAAAGAGTTAGCATCTATATTTCTGATAGTTGATTAAGAAAATAAAAATCAATAATTGAAAGGTTCTTATCTATCAGGAATAAAGATACAATTAGGGAGACATATTCATCTATCGATCTTATTCTATTTTATCTTATTTTTCATAATATCAATAAGGGGTTTTATTCTACTACCAATAAAAATGGTTATATAAAGCTAACAGGGTCATAATTAGAGAATTCTTACTTGAGGGGATAAATCAGTGACTCCTTTATTTCTTGAATTCTTCCTTTTTCTCCCTAAACCCTTTCTTTGTTTGTCGCAGAGGATTTGTGAATGGGAGGTGTCGGTTTATTTTTTTCCTCTTCTATTAGTAGAGGTGGGAACGTGATGTTTTCAATCTAAGCCCATTAAGACCCTAAATATTCACTCATCAGTGTAATGCAATTTTCTCTTTAACGTTTCCCGATTTATTCTTCTTTCTTTTCTATTATTATTGTTATTATTATAAACATTTTTTTTTCAAATACTTAGCAAAACATTCAGTCAAATTAAATACATCATGTGATACACAAATATAGTTTTCAAAAATAGTAATTGAATACAAATATAATAATAACAATAATAATAATAATAACAATAATAATAATAATAATAATAATAATAATAATAATAATAATAATAATAATAATAATAATAATAGCAACCACATTAGAAATTATAAAAATAAAGCAAAAATATATTTTTCACATTACTAATAATAAAAAAATGAGAATCTTACAATAAGGTAGATGGTGGTGGAAAAACGGAGAAAGTATTCTGGAGGGAGGTCTGGAGAACGTTCTCGGCTTGCAGGAGAACGTTCTTGAGTTGTTTCGGCAACTCTGTTTGGGGATGGGGAGGCTGAGGCTAGAGCTGCAGCTCTTCTTCTTGCAAAGCGTTTTCGTTTGAGAGGGGATGGAAAAGAAAAGGTGATGGGAGCAGACCGTTTAGAGGTTCTGGGGGCAAGCTGTTGTGATGATGTGGGGGAAGGCTGTTTGGTGACGGTTATTTTCATATGAGCAATGTTTTTTGTGGAGAATTTGGGTAGTTTTCGGAGGGATTTTTCATTGGACAGAGGGATGTTAAAATGTTCAAAGACTTTTGTTAAAATTATACCGTAAAGAACGATATTCTTCGTGTTGTCTTTGGTGGCAGCAACAATCATTTGATGAAGGATTAGATGAGGGAGATTGAGGCGCTGACAGTTGATGAGATGGTAGATGATCAACGCATCATTGTCAGAAACATACTCATGGCTTCCACAGTGGGGAAGAAGAGTATGCTGACTCATGCTATTAAAGATTTTTGGGAGGGGTTTGAGGTATGTAGAGAGATATCTAGTGGAGTTTTCTTGAAACAACTCAGATAAAACTTCAGTCTGGTTAAGATTTAGAGCTGCATACCAAGAGTTCCCAAAAACAGCATGACTTTCAATAGGGAGGTCCAAGATAGATGCCAAAATATTAGGAGTCAGCCTTATCACGATTCCCTTAATGTTGGAAATCAAAAGTGATTTATAAGGGAATGTTTGAGCCTAACAGTAGAAAGCCCTGACAACATCTAGAAAGTAATGCTCAAATGTTTGCAGAAAAGCAGTCTATCCTTGATCATCAGTGAAATGTTGAACAACATTGCCATCTACTACGAGGTTCTCGAAGACAAAGACTCGCCAAATGCCAATGGGACTCTGAGCCCATTTGGCTTTAAACAGTTTGATGGCAGTGGGAGGGATTAGAGGAGTGGATTGAGTTTTGGCTTTTTTGGAGGGTGGAGAAGGTTGTGTGGATGAATCAGAGTTTGAGGAGGGCTCAAAGGAGAGAGAGGAAGGGCGTTCAGGTGAGAGAGGTCATTTGGTGGGTTGTGAAGAAGGGGAAGTACGAGAGGGAGAATGTTCTTGAGTAGGATACTTCTGAGGGACAGGAGAACGTTCGAGGATAGCAGAACGTTCTTGAATAGGTGAAGGTTTTTTTTTGAGGAACAGGAGATGAGGGAGGGACAGGAGAACGTTCGTTGATAGGAGAACATTCTTGGTGTTGGGTGGGTGAAGGTTCACTGGGTGGGGAACGTTCTTGACTTGGAGAACGTTCTGGGGAGTAAGATGGAGCTTGTCTAGATTTCTGTTTAGGGGCAGTGGTTTTGAATCTCTAGGGAATTTTTAACTTTTTCGTTGCCAGAAATTGAGAGATTGTAATGGTGGTTTTTGTTTTAAAGGGACGAGTTGTGGGATGGCTGAGATTGGGAAAAGAGAAAAGTTCATTAATCAATCTCCGTTTTTGATTCGAAGGAGTTGATTGAGAAGGTTCAGACGAGAATGAAGATTTTGATGGAGTGACAGGTTTTGTGGGTTTTGTTGGGGTTATGTGAGGAGGAGTATCAGATCATTCATCTGAATCAGAGTTTGAAATGATAAAGTAAGCAGGTTTAGTTCCTTTAATGCAAGCACTTCAAGATTTTTGGCTTGGCTTATAGCTGTCACCATTGGTCTCCATACGACTGGAAGACATCTCATGATTTTTCTTACTCTATCTTGTACTGAGTAAGCCTTTCCCAAGGACCGCATTTCATTCACTATAGTTGTGAACCTTGAATACATTTCATCAATGGTTTCTCATTCATTCATTTCAATCAACTCATATTTTCTTATGCCGATGTCTATTCTTGTTTCTTTGACATGGTTTGTTCCTTCATGATGAATTTGCAGTGTATCCCAGATTTCTTTAGCAGTTGTGCATTCATCAACTCTTTCACTTTCTTCCCTGCTCAAAGCACACGATAAGAATAATTGAGTTTTAGAGTTTAAGAGTACCTTAGTTTTGTCTTCAGATGTCCAGTCGATTTCTTTCTTCTCAGCAGAGTTTGAATCATTTTGATCAACTCTTGGTATGAAATCTCCATTTTTAATGATGCGCCACATTCCTGTGTCTTGAGATTTTAGGAACAACTACATCTTGTTTTTCCAGAAGTAGTAATCAGTTCCATCAAAATATGGTGGTCTGTTTGAATATCCTCCTTCAACAATGTATTTTGCTTTTGACATTTTTCCTTCTAGATCTTTTTCTATAGCACTTGGTTAAAGTGTTTCTTTAGAGACCTTTCTCTGATGCCAATTGAAGTAGCAATGTCGATTTACAAGGAAGGAGGGTTTGAATTGTAAATGTTCCTATTTAAAAATTCCTGAAAAAACTTAAGAAAAGAACTCAAGATTGATCTTGGTTGTCAAAACGGAGAACGGTCTTGGTTTTAACCAGAAAAACGGAGAACGTTCTTGGTTAGTTAACATCAGTAATTCAGTTTATGTATTTAACTTGATAATCAATCATACTGAAAGTAAATAGATAAGGGAAGAGATACCACACAAGGATATATCCTGGTTCACCCAACTCGGGCTATTCCAGTCCTCACAACCGTGAGATTTTCCACTAAGTATTCAAAACAAAAAACCTTCTTGGTTTTACAGCACCTAGCTCAGATCAAACTTGATCTGTTATAACGTTAAAACCTTTCCACCCAGAAAGGAGTTCAATCAGGTCACCTATTAATTCTGATAGGATTTCTGACAATCTACCCAAACTATACTAAACTCTTATAGTTTAAGTTTTACAATAATGATGAGATTGTTTTGTTAGAATCTGAGATGTCTCAACTCTTGTTTGAGATCTAGTTTTTTGACAGAGAAATACACGAAAATGATTCTAAGAATCAAATGGGAAAAATCAGAATTGATTCAATGTATGTGAGTGAGAGAATTCAAGTATGTAAATGTATGTGATTGATGAATTTTCTTAGTACTTGAAGCTCTGATTTTTCCTTGAGCTTGGCATTTCTTTTATAGGCTTTTAGGACATTTAATAATCGTCAAAAGAGCTGTTGGTAATGCTCTTTCAGTTTTGACCAAAACCAATAAAAGTGAATAAAAATATTTCAGCCATTTATACAATTTTGGGTCTTGCTGAACTGGACTGTTTTATTCAAATTTGATCAGATTTCCTGCGCGTTTTATGATCCCTTAAGCTTTGAAAAATATTCGTTGATAATTGGGCTTTGATCTGGATACTTGATTTAATCCAAAACTGTTTGGAAAGGAGTAAACAACTTTTGCACAACTGAAAAGGCTGTTTCTGCAGAAACGGAGATTGATGATTAGAAATGGAGATTGATGATCAATCTGGTTGGATAGTCTTCTGGACAGTCTGGGGATTGATAATCAATCTTGAAGTTCAGTTTTGTTTCAACTTTTTTGACAGTTCCAGAATGGAGAAAGTTGCAATCCTTCTGGACAGTCTTCTGAATGATGTTTTGTCTCAGTGATTCGGAAGCCTCTTTAAACAAGAATGATTTTTACTTGTTCCTTGCCATGAACTGATGAAATTAGTATAAAGATTTGAGACAAAAGCTCTATTGAAATAGTGGAGAATGATTGGTCAAGTAGCTATGACGAACAATCTTGATTCTGCAGAACATTCTCCGTTTTGTACAGCTTATGGTCAAGAATGTTCTATTTAGTTTTTCATCTGATTTCTTTGCTTTGCTTGGTTCCTATCTTTAATAAAAACACTCAAGAGCACAAATTAAATTAACATAACATTTAGAATCATAATTAACATTCTTAATTAACCTTTGTTTATTTTTATCAAAACTTAATTTGAGAGTTTGTCTTAACAATTTCATAGTTAATTCATCCTCAATTAAAAATTCTAAAATTTTGTGGAGAATTTTGTTTATAATGTTCTTAATATAATTGCTAAAAAACATTCAAATTTTTTAAGGTCGAAGGATACTTAATCATGTTTTGGGGGACTAAGAAATGTATTTAACCCTAGAAAAAAAGTTTTTAAAGATTATAATTGAAATTATTGACACAAATAGGTATAAATGACTTTAGAAAAATTCAATTGGCCGGTTAGGTTACTTGTCAAAAGAATATTTTTCTTTATTAATAACGATATTTATTTATTTAAATTGATATAAGACATTGATTTAGAGCAATACAAATTTATTAAAATAAAAAAAAGATGAATTTTCGAACAAACTCACGACACTTATATTTTTTTTATTAAAAAAGAAAAATTATATTAAAAAAAAGCTAATCAGAACACAAGGAGTGCTATGAAAATCAAAATACAAATAGTTTAAACAATTAAGCACATATATACATATAAAAGATATTTACATATTTTAATACACCCCTAAGTCGAAACAGGTAGGTTGACGAATGTTGAGACTAGGGGTGTAAATGGGTGCGGGTCGACCCGCCAACCCGATCACACAACCCGATTTTTATCCGTACCCGATCATTTTCGGGTACAATCCAACCCGTTGAAACCCGCTTATATTTGGTTCGGGTAATGGGTTTAACAATTTGAACCCATCGACCCGACCCGGTAACTAGTTATATTTTTATTTTTTAATTTTGTTTGGCAGTCCAGCAGTTCAATAGAGTTTCATTACTCTTCTTCTTTAGATTTTCAGCTACTCTCATCCACTTTCTACGTCTACCTTTTTCCACACTTTTTGAAGTCGCACCGCCTTCCACCTTCTTCTTTTGTTCCGCAAGTGCTCATAACTGATATTTATACGAATTAGTTATAATAAGATATTATTAATAACTGATTTTTATATGAATGCTAATGCAAGGTGTTTATGTGTCTAGCTTAACTACTTAATTTTTCTCGCTATTTAGCGTTTAATTTGTTTTGGCCTTGTAATCTCGTATATGCATACTCATAAAATTCGTATCTAATTTTTGAATTATCTCTTTCTAAATAGCAATTTAATTTTCGAGTTAAATACTATTTATTTAAATGTTATATTTTGTTATAGTTTTACATAATAAATGTATGAACAGAAATCTTATGCTTATAATGAATTTAGTTTAAAATTTTCACATTTGTTAAATACAATTTTTTTTAGTTAAATACTATTCATTTAAGTTAAATACTATTTATGAGCAAAAATGATGCTTATACAAAAGCTTATGATGAATTTAATTTAAATTTTTTACATTTAAATCTATTAAACACTTTTTTTTAGTATTTTATTTGAAAATAGTAAGTACTCTAAGTATAAATAAATAAAGCACTACTATTAAAAAATTATGGTAGCTTAATAAACTAAAATGGTTGGTGAATTATGTGTAATGATAAAGTAATGTGGTGGACCAAGTAGCAATGCTAGCTTTTTTCTCCTCACTTTTATTATTAATATTTGTTTTTGCAGATTTCCAATTGTTTCCTTCCATACTTTGAGGAACTTGTTAAGTGTTTGTACTTGAAGTTGACATTGCTTAGAATTGATGAATTTTTATATTTTATTAATTTACTGTTGTTGAATTAATTTATATATTTGAAGATTGTTGGATTTTTTTTTTTTTGTGAGAGGTTGATGACTTTTTTAAAGAACTGAATGATGTGATTGAAATTTTATAGTTTTTGAGACATTTAAATATTAAATATATTTTCATTCACTATATTTTACCGTAAAATAAAAACAGGTTATTATTTATGTATAACCCGCCACTCAACCCAACCCAACCTGTTCTTGATCGGGTCGGGTCGGTTGGGTTCGGATTAAATGAAAAAAATACGAGTTTAAAACTTAACCCAACCCAAATATAATCGATCGGGTCGGGCATCTGGTTTTTTCAAAACCGGCCCAACCCAATCCATGTACACCCCTAGTTGAGACTATCTAAAAAATCATCAAAGAGTTGCACGGAAGTCCTTTAGTGAAGATGACTATCTAAAAAATCATCAAAGAGTTGCACGGAAGTCCTTTAGTGAAGATGTCATCAATTTGACAACGCGAAGGAACATGTAGCAGCCATAGTTGGTCACGGGCAACTTTTTCCCGTACAAAATGTATAAGCGACTCTACATCGACGACTCTACATTAGCGACTCTACATTACTCGCTTCGGCACAGGATCGAGACAAGGTAGGTTGTCTTTTTGTAGACCAAGAGATCCAATTATCCTCAAGATATACACCATATCCAAACGTGGACCTTTTAGTGTCAGGACATCCACCCCAATTTGCATCAGTATATGTAGTGAGATTATCACGGAGGAGGGATAGAGATGTATACCAAAAGTAACAGTACCCTTAATGTATCAAATGATTCGCTTCAAAGCAGTCATGTGTTCTGTCCTCGGGTTATGCATAAATAGACACACTTGTTGAACGACATAAGAGATATCTGGTCTTGTAAATATCAAGTATTGTAAGGCTCCGACAAGATTGCGATATTTAGTTGGGTCATGATATGGATTACTTGAAGAGCCATTGAGTTTTGCTTTTGTGTCAACTGGTGTAAAGGTGATTTGCAGGAAGACATACCTACTCGTTCAATGATTTCTTTGGCATATTTATTGCGAAAGAAAAAGACCTTATGAATGTCGTGTAATAGATATATCCATAAAATGGGGACCCAAATTCTTCATAGAAAATTCACAACCCAATTAAGACACAATGGATTGACGGAGAGTATCTGATGACGCAACAAGAATAATGTCATCCATATAGAGAAGGATATAAGTTGTGTTGACATTGCCGTCGTGATAAATAAATAATAATTTAAGACATTGTAAAAGAAACCCAATATAGCTACAAAATCAGTAAAATGCTGGTGCCAATCACGAGGTGTTTGTTTGAGTCCATAGAGTGACTTCTTAAACAAGCATACATAATCAGGATGTTAAGGATTGTGAAAACCAAAAGATTAGTGCATGTACACAGTTTCATCAAGATTTCCATGCAAAAATGCATTTTTGACATTTAATTGATGAATACATCATGATTTAGATAAAACAACGTTGGATACCGTTCAAATGATAGACATTTGACTACTTTTAATAAATTAAATTTATTTTATTATAAAAATCAATTCAATTAAACTATTACGATAAGTATTATTCAAAACTCATGAAATACTTCTTGAAATTTCCATCAAGACTATGATCAATCCCCTAACTAGAACACGTGACTAAAGCTACTACTGGTTTTGGACAACACATTTAAGAATAACGAAGTACTCAAAGAGTCAAAACTACATTACATAAACAATTACATATCTTTAGTAAAACAGTTGTAGAATCTATGGTTTCATGTGCATTAATTGCTTGTAGTATCCTTTGTCCTTATCACCAAATGTGGCCTTTCAAGAAGTTCATATGACGTTTGTAAAAAAAATATCATATGACATATCTGATATCCCGTCATTAGAGGCACTATCGAAGCTTGATAAATAATAATAATAATAATAATAATAATAATAATAATAATAATAATAATAATAATAATAATAATAATAATTATTATTATTATTATTATTATTATTATTATTATAAGATTTAATAATAATTATAATAATTATTATTATTATGATAAGATTTAATAATAATTATAATTATTATAAGATTTAATTACACTTTTGACCCACTAATTTATCAATTGTGTGATTTTGGTTCTTCAAATTTAAAGCGATTTTTAACCGTTCATATGTATCCCATTTTTGATTTTCCGGTCCCCTATGTGACATGTCAAAGTATATTCTGAAGGTGCAAACATGAGAAAGAGGGATTGAATTGTGTTTGCCGAAGTTGACAACTTTTTGATAATTTATAAATAATTAAAAAACTAGTTTGGTTTTGGTGACTTACTTGGAGTAGATGCAATCGGATTCAGAGGCAACAAACAATGAAAGCATAAATAATTTGACACGTAGATTTATTCTGGTTCACCACTAACTTGGCTACATCCGGTCTTCTCATTCAGAAGACTTTAATCCACTAATTCAAATACCTTGAATTACAATGCACCTGACCCTCAAAGCCAGTCTTCCCAAACAGTCTGACAACCCTAGATTTTTGAGGAACTAACCACCTTGACCCTACAAGCCAAATCTTCTCCTAACAACCTAACAACTCCAGATTGAAGAAGGAACTAAACTACTGTCGGATTGGATTTAAAAGATTGGAACTTGAGTAGTTGCTTCTAACAAAGCTGATAATAATAATAACTCTCACACTCTAAGAAAAGAACACATATAAAATATTTCTAACTCGAACAAGTTTTTCTCTCTTTGAACTCTAAGACTACTATTTCTGCTTTTCGGTGATTGTATCTTGTTGAGATTGAGTTTGTAAATTCTTCAAATTGATTATATTTTTATTTTGTTTAGATTGAGTTTGTAAATTCTTCAGATTGATTCTTTTCGTATTTTGTTCAGGTTGCGTTTGTAAATTCTTCAGATTGATTCCATTCATATTTTGTTGTAGATAAATCTTGATCAAATCTTCTTCAAATCTTCATCAAATCTTCTTTCATACTCTATGAAGTCAAATATACAGTTTTCATAAAATACTTTTGTTATTATCAAAACTCTAAATATAAAATCAACTTGGTTTTAACAATCTCCCCCTTTTTGATGATGACAAAACTTGTATTTTTTATAACAAATTTTCTTTATATTTCTTTGACTCCCCTAACTTAGAGGTCCCCCTAAGTCTAAGTATCATTTTCTCTCTATTTTATCAAATATCTTTCTCCCTCTTTTGTCATCAGACAAGAAGACTTGAAAGTGAAACTCTATTTTTTTTTCTTTTCCATTTTCTCCTTTTTTTTTTTTGATTTT